>MU159226.1:169972-278722 GCA_015888305.1 Antheraea pernyi | reverse complement strand
TGTCATAGAAAACTATTGCTACTTAATATCTTTCTCTGTATAATATAAAAAAGTAATTCCAAATATATATTTGTATATCGTAGGAGGCAAACGAACTGGCGGGTCACCTGATGTTAAGTGGTCACCATCGTTCATAGACACTAGCAACACCAGGGAAGTCGTAAATGCGTTGACAGTCTTTGTTTGGGAGATGGAGAGGGGCGGGGGGAAGGAGAGAAAAGATGGGCCTCCGGCGCTCTCACTGACAGAACGAAACGCAACAATGCGAGCACTGTTACTTCACTTCGGTTTTCTATGAGAGGGTGGTACTACCCCGGACGAGCCGACCCATACATGCTGAAACCAATAATAGCTTCAGCGTGGCTCTACCACGTTAAGTTTCACGTATACTTTAATTTGTCACTTTTTATTTTATTGTTATGTTCACTTTATTTTCTTTACCGACCAACTAACACGAATTGTTAAATACTCAGTTATATAAGTTCCTGAATATAAAAGATAGAACACAATTTTACATATTACTACCGAAAGTTCATTCATATAAATGTTAGATTCTCAGATATATGTTATATACTGGGGTGTAAGGGGTGTCGAATAACATCGAAGACTTGAGACACCCAAGCCAACCTCAACTGCACGTCCTGCTGAATAACGAACGAGGCAATGGCGAAAGCGGGGTGGTAGGGTTTTACAGCACGACTGGATCGCAACCACCATGTATATGGCGAAAAAGCCCGCCATAATGATTCACTTTTGCGGGTCGCGTTTCGGGATCAGCCTGTCCATATCCAGCCTTTCACAGGCCGGCATGACATTCGTGTCACTCGGTGGTCGCCATTGTTTTTGGATTGTACTGTGTTTACCATCAAGCACAGTGCAGTCATTTTGCAGTGTGACTAAAAAAAATGTGATGTCATACTGAAGCTCAAACTATGTATATTTCATAGAAACTATAAAACCGGTTCGTATTCGCCTGCACTGGTCGGAGGTAATTTTAAGTAATATCAACTTATAAGCGTTCATAAAGTAGGATTTATTATATCTCTTGTATAACTAAAATGATGTACGCGCATCACGCAAATACTTCAGCACCGATTTCGATCATTTTTTTAATTTCACATATTTAGTAAGTAATATTGTGATGACCAAGTGGTCCTTATCTAAAATCTTTATCTATATTTTCATCTATACATAAGAATGTAAAGTTAACGTGTCTGTACGTTTTCGATTTACCTGAAAAAAATTGTTGCAGGTATCTAGGTATAAGTAATAAAATACATTTAAATCGTTTTTAGAAATGTCTGTCTGTCTGTCTGTTTGTATAAACACGCACCACTGCTAAGGTACTTGATTCACAATAAAACTACACAAAGAAAATTATAAAACATATCTTAGTCTTTATTTCATTAAAATCGGTCCACTCTATCAAAAGTTATTGTAATTTTAGTGACGACGCGGCGTAAGTACGAGGGAAAAGTAAATAAGTAAATTGACTCAGTACATTCAGATAACTTTATTAATCACTGTTTTTTACATAAGGTTCCATGTGGACGCAGTCGCGGGCACAGCTAGTTTAATATAAAAGTTGTAGGAGTTTTAAGAAACTATAATGTTTATAAGTACCATAAAAGATTTACCGAGTGGTAATTGGGTGTTCGTAGAACAATTATTTATTTATACATTATGCCTTAAATACGCAATGGCGGACTTAATGCCGAAGGCATTTTCTACCAGTCAACCATTAGGTGATGCAGAGATAAATGTTGGTAGGTATAAAAGGAGAAGTTTTTACAAAATTATGTTTATCTTTAGAATCTCATTGTATTAATTTATTATTATTTAGATGTAACTTATAAGAGTCAATCATTGAAACTCAAAAAAAATAATTATTCTGACCTAAGAGTTCTGACTCACAAAGAACATTTATATCGCTGTGTTTAATGTAACTAATACCTTTAGATTTTGATAACTATAAAACAAAATTACTTATACTTAAAGGATACGTAGATATTATGTAGATATCAGAAAGTCCCATGATCCATATACCAAAACAAAGTTCCTAAACATTTGTATGCATATATTACGGCGCAGGAGGATTGTTTCGTGCGCTCCGACCGACATTTCCGTATAATATACATTGTTCGAAGCGTGATATGGCTACTTAGCTGTAAAGTGGGACCTAAATAAGTGCAAACGCATCGATTGCAATTGATTCCACCGTATTGTGCCGGAAAACTTATAGATACTATGAAAAAATATTACAATAAATACGCATTTTATTCCTAACTGTTACTATAAATGCGAAATTAAGTTCGTTTGTTTACATTTCGTCAAGGGTATAGAATAGTTCAAAGGCTAAGTTTCATAAAAAAAAATGGATATAAATCTGTTTGATAGGTCAAATCTATATTGACGCGAGCGAAGTCGCGACCAAAAGCTAGTAATAAATATATTAAACAAGTGCCTCTTTCTAGTATATACAAACTTTATCATATACAAATCAATCAAGTCCATGGAGCATGTCATTGGAATTTATAATATCTTTTCTTGGGTTATTTACATATTATCTTAATGATGAAGTACCACCTCTTGGCCACTTATCACAATATTCCAATTAATGTTGGGAATATGTGGTTGCTCTTCGCAATGCCATGTTTTATTAACCTTTTATAATGTATGCCCTTTATCTTGCGTATTAAATCAGTTCTTAATGTGTAACACTTTTGAAACGAACTATATTTTATAAGTTCCATTAATTACTTCAATATATAATCTAAAAACATATCTAAGTGTAATTATTATACAGTACTTTATATCAGTTACTCTACTAACTTCTTTTTATCTTCCCATATTATAATTATGTTATAATTAGGTTAATTAAATAAGAAAAATAATATCCGTAATAGAATATATTTATAGGCCTTGTATAATAATTTTATATTGGTATATTAACTGCACAATTAATGTATTATATTGAACAATTCCAGAAAGTCTAGTACCAAAGCTACTAGCACTTTCCTAACCTACGTAGACAAATCTTGTCAAATATAATTTACTAGCGGGCCTGACAGACGTTGTCCGGTTGTCCCACCCTAATTATAAAATATCACTGATAAATTATATGCCAAAACGTTCTTCATGAATCACTCTATCCACTGGTCAAAACCGCATGAAGATCCGTTCAGTAGTTTTTGAGTTTATCGCGAACAGACAGACAGACAGACGCGGTAGGGGAATTTGTTTGATACTATGTAATGATTTATGATTGAGTTAGTGAATGTCATAGAAAACTATTGCTACTTAATATATTTCCTTAATATATTTCTCTGTATAATAAAAAAAGTAATTCCAAATATATATTTATATATCGTAGGAGGCAAACAACTGGCGGGTCACCTGATGTTAAGTGGTCACCACCGTTCATAGACACTAGCAACACCAGGGAAGTCGTAAATGCATTGACAGCCTTTGTTTGGGAGATGGATTGAGGTGGGGGGAAGGAGAGAAAAGGTGGGCCTCCGGCGCTCTCACTGACGGAACGAAACGCAACAATGCAAGCACTGTTACTTCACGTCGGTGTTTCTGTGAGAGGGTGGTAGTTCCCCGGGCGAGCCGACCCATTCAAGCTGAAACCACTAATAGCTTCAGCGTGGCTCTACCACGTCAAGTTTCACGTATACTTTAAAATTTCAGTTATTATTGTTTGTCACTTTTTATTTTATTGTTATGTTCACTTTATTTTATTTACCGAACAACTACCACGAATTGTTAAATACTCAGTTATATAAGTTCCTGAATATAAAAGATAGAACACAATTTTACTACATATTACTACCGAAAGTTCATTCATATAAATGTTAAATTCTCAAATATATATTATGTGCTGTCATACTGAAGCTCAAACTATACCCACGTCGTATATATCACGTATATATATTTCATAGAATCTATAAAACCGGTTCATATTCGCCTGCATTCGTCGGAGGTAATTTAAAGTAATATCAACTTATAAGCGTTCATAAAGTAGGATTTATTATATATCTTGTATAACTAAAATGATAGAGCTCTGCGATTGTACGCGCATCACGCAAATACTTCAGCACTGATTTCGATCATTTTTTTTTAATTTCTCTTCTAAAGAAGTAAGTAACTAAAGTAAGTAATATTGTGATGACCATGTGGTCCTTATCTAAAATCATTATCTATATTTTCATCTATACATAAGAATGTAAAGTTAACGTGTCTGTACGTTTTCGATTTACCTGAAAAAAATTGTTGCAGGTAGATATATTATATTATTATATATTATCTAGATATATTACTACATTTAAATCATTTTTAGAAATGTCTGTCTGTCTGTCTGTTTGTATAAACACGCATAACTGCTAAAGTACTTGATTCACAATAAAACTACAAAAAGAAAATCATAAAGCATATCTTCGAGAATAACTAAGTCTTTATTTCATTAAAATCGGCCCAGTCTATGAAAAGTTCTTGTAATTTTAATGACGACGCGGCGTAAGTACGAGAGAAAATTAGATAAGTAAATTGGCTTAGTACATTCAGACAAATTTATTAATCACTGTTTTTTACATAAGGTTCCATGTGGACGCAGTCGCGGGCACAGCTAGTTTAATATAAAGTTGTAGGAGTTTTAAGAAACTATAATGTTTATAAGTACCATAAAAGATTTACCGAGTGTTCGTAGAACATTTATTTATTTATACATTATGCCTTAAATACGCAATGGTAGACTTAATGCCCAGGGCATTCTCTACCAGTCAACCATTAGCTGGAGACCCACCTCTCCTCCCCTTTCACTTCCCCTTCCCTTCCTCCCCCCCAACACAGGCTGGCAACGCACTTACGACTCCCCAGGTGTTACAAGTGTTTATGGACGGTGGTGATCACTTAACATCAGGTGAACCACCTGTTCGTTTGCCTCCTATGATATAAAAAAAAAACCGCTTGGACACGTTTTTGTGATAAAGTATTATAAACTTGATTTCAACTACATTTAAAATTTTATACTCGCGTTGTACTCATATTTATTTTTGTTTTTGTAATAAGACCGAGAGTATTTTATAGAAAAGGAGTTATTCGCATACAATCAAATTGCTTCTTTTACTAGATCTAATTACAATTATATATTATTTGACATCGTATCCATCAATAACTAATTATAAGTTACAAGTGAAGCCTTAGGAATGCGTTGATATAATTTACTATAGTACCACCACAGTACAAAGTATTGCACTGTTCTAATAAATAACTGGCCACGGCTTGCGACATGGTATGCGTTAAATAACAATATAGAATTAAACAAAAATGAAAAATAGTCGTTTCACTTAGTGACCATTCTTTTAAAATACTTTATAGCTTCTAGCGCTTGAGCTCAATTTCAAGTGATGGTAAATGAAGTTGTGATCTAAGATGGTAAACCTTTAGGAGAACTGGTTCCACGCTAAGCCTAGAGGAGGACTGGTTCACAAATGGAGCTGCTGGAACAGCCCGTAGATGTTTGGCAAGTGGTTTTCAACTTGTGGGTGATAGCTAGCTAGACAGGCTTAGAGAAAACTCTACCATCACGCCTATGGTTTTATAACGGCCCAAACGCAACGATCCGAGACTAAGTCAGTCGACGCGGCGGCCGAACACGCTGACCTCTGAGTTATGGATGAAGAAGGATAGTATAAAAATAAACTTTTTTCTTTTTTTTATATCATAGGAGGAAAACGAACAGTTGGGTCACCTGATGCTAAGTGATCAAATCCATAGACACTAGCAAGTGCGTTGCCAGCCTGTGTTTGCGGGTAAGAGGGGTGGCGGAGGAGGGCCTCCTGCGCTCTCACAGACCGAACGAATCGTAAGAATGCAAGCACCTATTACTTCATGTTGGTTTTCTGTGAGAGGGTGGTACGACCCCGGGCGAACCGAACCATTCGTGTTGACACCAGTAATAGTTTCAGCGTGGCTCCACCATCTAAGTATATCTTATAGTGATCCCTTAAACAATTTTGAAACCATCATTTTAATATAACCTAAGTAAAGGTTTTTATGACTTAACGAACCAATAAAGAAATTAGTATGACATAAAATATTACGAGGAGTCGAATGTATAACGTACATATTATTTAATTCTATATTAGAAGCAATCCAATTAAACATTCCTTTTAAAGTATGACAGCACACTTCTTTCATGTTAGCAATCTTCGAACCATAAGTTACCGCGTATGCCATATGATAGCCCCACGACCTACATAATGGTGAATATAAAATTTTACCTGTACTTCAAATAAACGTATTTGGTGTTTAGTCAAGTTATAACTAACTAGCAACCATTGGCGACTTCGTATCAGTTATAACTCATATAATTATTTGTATATCAGAGAAATAATTTTTATAATTGAATCACTACTTTTACATATAAACTAGAAACAAACTACTATTTTACTACTATTACTTAATTTGTAATGTACGTGATAAAATAATAATGTAAGGAGAATGTAAGTAATACTTTCAATTTCAATATATTGAACAGGTCACATGGAACAGAATTCTTAGGCGATGGTGCCTAAGTCGTGGCGCGTTGGAAAGTAGTTTTAAAATCTTTTAATAGCTCCTTAAAACTAATAAAAAAAAAGTCAATTGTAATAATTACAAGCACATTCATCTACAATAGATTTAAGCATAAATAAAGCATATTTTTATTTAAATAATGCCTTAATAATTTCCAACATCGCATCGCTCGCTATCGTCCTTACACCTTGGAACCGAAATGATCAGGGATGTATCAGTTTCAGAAGAATTTTCTCCCGTGAACGCACCGGATTTGAAATAGGTTCCCTGGAGATTACAGTAAGGGGTTCCTTGAGAAGGGAGTGAACAGGTTTTTAAAGGGTCGGCAAGTGTCCATAGGCTACGAGGATCGCTTACTTTGAAGCGGACTGCACACTTGTTCGCCACCACCGAGTATATAAAAAATACTAAATAAATTAATCCAGTTAATTACCTAGGGCCAATTTTCAATACTTATAGGGTAATGGACTCCGCTGGAATCTTATTCAAAGGGATTACGGCTTGATAGATAAAGAATTGAATGGTGGTAGAGTCACGCTGAAACTATTACAACTATTACTGGTTTCAGCATGAATGGGTCGGCTCACCCGGGGTTATTACCACCCTCTTATAGAAAACCGACGTGAAGTAACAGTGCTTGCATTGTTGCGTTTCGTTCAGTCAGTGAGAGCTCCGTAGGCCCACCTCCCCAACCCTCTCCTCTCTCCTCTCCCTCTCCCTCCCCTAACCCAGGGTGGCAATTCACTTGTGACACCTCTGGTGTTGTTAGTGTCCATGGACGGTGGTGATCGCGTAACATCAAGCGACCCACCTGTTCGTTTGCCACCTATGACATAAAAAAAAAAGAATAGATCGTATATCAATATACATTGCATTCACAGGTATTATAAAATTTACTTGCCTTGACATTTTTTTATAGGAGAATACTAATGATTAAACACAGAATATATAGAAAGATAATTTAAAATATCATTATTTATACTTCACAATTGAAATTAAGCTCAGTATTTATGTACACGCGGCAAATATTTTGTATAAGCAAGCACGCAAACGACTGACAATTGTATAGTGGTAGCAGCTACCGATCATATGGTGAAATATATAAATCGGAGCGTTATCATCTTTAGCGATCACTAAGGACGGCTGCGTCTGGATGCCGAGACGTGAAATAAATATCCATTTCCATACTCAAATGCAGGCAGGAGCGCGAGTATCGAGGCGCGGGCGCTGGAATGTCCGTCAACCGTCCGCACACACTCGAACAGGCGGCGCAACATCGTTGTTCTATAACTCCTTATTATTATTTGAATGAAAGCTATTGATCCGCGAGGTGTGGAAGCCCCGATCTGATCTGACTAAGATCATTTTGTTCGACCGTGCCAACCGCTTTTGAACTAAGCTGACTTCACAATGGTGGCCGGTGACGGCGATGATTTAAAATCTGTTAACAGGACGATTCTCTTTTTAACGACTGGTATACAATTTCCATAAATGGTGTCTCAGATATTTCTGAGCACTAAGTTCAATTTTGCTTAAGTATTAATGAACACATTAGTTACTGTACGGGTAATCACTGCGCAAACAATGAATCAAGACGTACATAATTAGTTTTGTAGTGAGATCGGTACATTCTGTGCTATAAACCCTCACGGTCAGATTACGTATATATTCATTATTCGCTACATAGAAATGAAAACTACGTAACAGTAGAAAGAGATATCTATTTCTTGTATTTCTTTTCTTCTTGTATTGATGAAATGAATAATATAGGAATATCTGAATATAGGAAATGGGAATAGAAAGAAGACTATTATAGTATTGGCAATTGTTCGTATAGTAAAAAAAGTAATGTCGTTTTTAACATTACGTCTATTTTGTGTGAATATAATGTTCTTAACTTAAATATAGTACACAACAAGCTTATAAAAACTATAGTCTCGTAAAATAAATTGAAAACATCATCTCAAGTTGATAAGAATTATTCAAATTTAAATTTAAATATTCTAGTTACCTTGATATGAATTACTTTAAATTATTTCCTGTCTCGTGATCGATTCGTATAATCAATGTTATTCGCTTTTAAAAGAATGAATAACTAAATTTAACACAGTTTGCCATTTTCACATTTACCAATGGCTCGTAACCTACTGGAATTAATATTTAATACACTCATGCCACTTTTTACTTTTCTCTTATATACATCGATGCGGTTGTATCATGACGATGATTTTTTATACTTTAATATAACTCTGTATTTAAATATTTATCAGCTGAATATATTTTAGAGTTGTATTAAGTAAATTTAGTTTTTTTTTTATATCATAGGAAGCCAACGAGCAGGTGAGTCACCTGATGTTAAGTGATCACCCCCGTCCATAGACACTTGCAACACCAGACGAGTCTCAAGTGCGTTGTCACCCTGTGTTTGAGGGAGCGGGAGTGGAGAAGGGGCGAGGGAGAGGGGAGGTGGGCCTCCGGCGCTCTCACTGACCGAACGAAACGCAACAATGCAAGCACTGTTACTTCACGTCGGTTTTCTACGAGAGGGTGGTACTACCTCGGGCGAGCCGACCCATTCATGCTGAAACCAGTAATAGATTCAGCGTGGCTGTACCACCTCTAAAAAATTAGGTGATGAATATAATATTTGCGTGTCTTAATAACATTAACTTCTATGCATTCATAGTTAAAATATAATGTTATTACATATGTATAAAGTTTCTCATCTACGAAGTTACAGAAAATTCAGCAGAAGAAATATACAGAACTCTTTATGGCAAAGAGTGATTGGCTGTGATAGAATAATGACAACTAACTGGATCGCGACTACCACATACCAAGTGTATTGCAGTATCACGCTTTGTAGTGTCGAGTTCCTGGATTAGTCAGTATACCCTGTAACTAGCGGTGTTATGGAGTGTTTATATTCGACTGTAAAAAATCAATCACAATGACTCAGTGTCGGTTTATCACGTTTCGTGATCAGCCGTGTATACTACGTTAATAAGACGCTTGCAGGGCAGCATGTCAGTGACAACTGATGACATGTTATGAATCTCTTGGTATTGGGGTGTAAAGGGTGTCGAATAACATCATAAGACTTGAGACACCCAAGCCAACCTCACCTGCACGTGAATAACTGCTGAATAACGAACGAGGCAATGGCGAAAGCGGGGTGATAGGGTTTTACAGCCTGACTGGATCGCAACCACCATGTATACGGCGAAAAAGTCCGTCATAGTGATTCGCTTCTGCGGGTCGCGTTTCAGAATCACCCTATGCATATCCAGCTTTTTGCAGGATGGATAGTGTGTCACTCGGTGGTCGACATTGTTTTTTGACTGTACTGTGCTTACCATCAGGCATGGTGCAGTCATTTTGCGGTGCTACTAGAAAAAAAAATTCGTTGTTGGATTATATTATTAGTGTATAGTATCATTACATAGTATAAAACAAAGTCCCCTACCGCGTCTGTCTGTCTGTCTGTTCGCGATAAACTTAAAAACTACTGAACGGATCTTTATTCGGTTTTCACCAGTGGATAAAGTTATTCACGAGGAACGTTTTGGTATATAATTTGTCCCGGATTTTTTCATAATCAGAGAGGGACAACGTCTGCCGGGCCCGCTAGTATATACATATATTATTATTAACAAGACATTTATCGTTCCCCAATAACAATAAAAATTAGTTACTACAATTGTTGTAATTGTTTGTTCAGTCAGAGTATCCTATTCAGTATCGAAGTATTGCAATGTCCGTTACATCAAATTGACCTTGATTCGAATCAGCAGGTTCGTAGATTGCCGCAACTGAGAGACACTCGAACCGAGTGTCGGGCCGGTGCCAATCATCGATGATAAAATAATAGCACTACTGCAGGAAACGCAGTAACTCGCAGCGTCGACCCGCCCGCCCGCGTCGGCGCCCGTCACTGTCGGCGCATGGGGGCTTTTAATCAACACTTTATTGTTTAATGACCCCTCGTCTAAGTCTAAATTAAAAGGGTGATGGCTCAAAACCCTATTGACGAATGCGTAATATGTGAGCAGATTTATACTGCACTGATATTAGATAGTGGTTATAGATAGGAATACATTATACAGTAGATTTATATATAATTTTAATAATATAATAAATTTATATATAATATATATATAATATTTATAATTGACAATACATTTAAATAATTCTAATTAAATAGATCTCATATTATAATCTAAACCCAAGGACCTAGAATGATACACGACAGCATAATATTGTACATTGTGGAAATCTAGATAATTCATTGTAAATGAAATTAAATATAAAGTGTAATTATTATGTAATGAGTAAATTATAACTATTAATCATTTTAATAATGTAGCATAAGCTTATTTAGCACTACCTGATACCCATGACTTCGTCTGTGCCGTTTGTTAGCTGAACAATATATTTTACGTACAGAGGAAAAAATATAAGGACCACTCCGTTTACTCTACTACTTAGCGGTAAGAAGACATAACGCTGAACGCGCATTGTTTATAAAAATCATAGTTTCTTAAAACTTGAATAGCTTCATATTAAATAAAACTATCGTGATCATTTTTTTTTGATAAGGGCCAAACGTCTAAGAAGTAAAACAAATAATAATTGACCAAAATCTATTCAGTATTTTTTCCGTGATATGCCCATAACGGCAGAGTGCTATCGTTTCAATTATATAGAAAATCTATGGAAATGGATAGACAAACGGAGTTAAGAACAATCTACTTCTGAACCTAATAATATCCACCACTTATACAAACAATAAATTAACTACAATAGAAACAATGTCATGGTGTGTTTTTTTTTCCTCGAACTGACTACGCTACTGACCTAGCAAGTTCTTAACAGCTTCACCGGACTACTAGTCATGGTGTGTTGTTCAAACGGGATGGTAGGGATCTACAGAGTAGACTGGGTTGCCACCATCATACATTTGGTGTTAAAACCCATTATAATTATTTTTTTACATTTCTAACGTTTAAAAGGTAGCGAATATATATGCAGCAGTTAAGAGGCATGCAAGCAGATATGACATCGACGATCGTCAACTGTTAATAAATGCTGATTTTTCAGTAGTCATTAATAATTACCATGCCATTTACTATTAAAAATAGATAATAGTTTAAAAAAACTAAAAAAACACGCTTTCATAAAAAATCCATCTAAAAAACAGAAAATAAATTTGGATTAAGAATAGTGTAAATTAGAAATAAATGTATATTTTTGTAAAATGTGACACTATTATTTTTTTACTATACGTTATATACACGTTTATTATCGTTATATATACGTTTTTTAGATGGATTTTTTATGAAAGCGTGTTTTTTTAGTTTTTTTAAACTATTATTTATTTTTCACTTTTTAGTTACATTTTTTAAACTTTTTTTTCGGATTGTTGCATTGTCATCGACTTTTGTCAGGTGTGCAAAGTTTGAATTTAATCTGATCGTTCAAAGTAGGAGAAAATCGAGCTCAAAGGGGTCGGTTACATACATACATACAGGTGAAGCTAATAATAAAAAAAGTGTGATAAAAATAGAATACTTTCATAATCTTTGTGCACATAGATAAAAGAACATTCTTACATTATTATTTCAATTCATTAGAAAACAAGTATTGTAAAATAATATTAGTATACTTTAGACATAGGTATGTGATGTGAAGTAAGCCGTGACGCGTCAACCTGCATGCAACCCCCACCTAGCTAAATACCTTATAGTCTTTTGATAGGAACTCCTTAGAGATATTAACCAACACTTTCATATAAATAGTTATTTTAGTATCATGCATGATTTTCGTATCCAAAAAGAGAAATCTAGAAATTAAAAAAGTAAATACGTGAGTGAAATAAAAGTATAACATTTTTATACATCCATTAATATGATATTAGTAAATTATTTATTAACTTTTTTTTTATAAAATATGTTTTATTTCTATTTATCTCTAAAATACATGGAATCAAATAACGAGATTTCACATTGATAATTTGATAAAAATAAAATAATAAGCCTCAACGAAACAGCTCTACAGTTTCCTCGTACAGTATTAAAAGGCATTTGATCCCTGACTTTTAATGCTTCACCCCCGGCATTAAAATTATGTGTATATTTGTATCACGCTTGCGATTGTAGGGCCTCAACACTGGCTGCCGGCGAAACGTACACCACCCATCAAGGTCTTCTATATACACACGGCGCATTACATCCACTTATTACACTAACTACAATATCGTGTTTAGGACATATTAAATAATAATAGTTTGGTACAATCTCTATAGTTATTTTGTTGTTCGTAGGTTTTTGTTTTTAACACTTGCGAATAAAAGTCTTACTAGACCGAATGTAAACTTGGGACAGTTCATTATAATTCTAGATTTTCAGTGTTTCTTTGTTTATCCTATTACCACGTATAAGTGCGTTAATTTTTAAAAACAATAAAACATCAACCTTATCGCGTCGGTCTGTAAATACCAAGTCCAAGTTCTCTAGACACTAAATATTATGATTGAAAAACATCGCACCAAAGTAAATTACTAAAATAAGTTTACATAGTTTATACTACATAACTACCCTGTTATATCAATTTTAAAGATTTGTTGGTCAATAAAGTACTATACATACTATAGTTTAATCTAATTCGTGTTTAGATAGTATTTGAAACCCCTTACAGCTACACCCGATTAACTGCAAACTTGACACGAAATCATCATTCATTCATGAACTGCAAACTACGATTTATGCTTTCTATTTTCATAGTTACGCAGTATATTTGATATTTCATAAATCCTAAATAATATTATAATAAATGCGAATGCAAGTTTCTTTGTTTGTTATGTCTTCTAACTTTCGCTAAACAACTACGCTAATTAACTTCTAACGCTTTCTAACAACTACGTTGTTTGTTTCCACTATTCTACCAATCCTCATGAAATCTTGTGGCGGGTATAGAAAATTATATAGGATATCCTTCACCCAATAAAAATACTTTTCCAGACAGTCACATCTAAATTAACGAAAGAGAAGCCGCGAGTAGAAGCTAGTAAGGATTAGATTTAAATGTTACTACTAATATTATTTTGTTATAAAATGATATGAGTCCTCGCGATTTCTTTTATCCTGAAGATTCTAAAGAATAAAGTCAAGAATAAGGACATAGTTTAAATGGGATTATGAAAGCGTGACCATTAATTAGTCTTCACTAACCGTTTTAAAAGTATTAAAGTAGCTTATATGTAGTGAGTTCGCAACGTGCACAATCCATTATAATTACATTTCAATGAGTAATATAATAATGATATAAAACACTGTCTTAAGGATGGATCGCGATACGATGACGTCTACGGTGTAATCTAACCTTAACCTTTTAAAATTGAAGCGTATTTTACTCTGAACGTTATAGGTATTTTGATAACAAAAATAGCAATCGGCCTACGGCGTTAATTACTCGAAACCTGATATCATTCATTAGGAGATCCCTAAATTATTGCGCTCTGCAAAATTCTTAATTATATCTCTTAAATTTCTAAGTAAAATTTTGCCTAGAGCGTTGCCATGACAGCAAAATAATATGTTTGTAAACAAGACAAGATTTTACCGTTAGCTCCTAATTATACTTTTTTGATAACAGTCTTCGCTTTCAGAATTATATTCGAATAACGTAATAGGCGGTAATTTTATTGTTTTCATATTGTTATTTTATATGGATGAGAGCTCACTGCCAGAGTCACCAACTATTAAAGTAGTACCTTAAACATTTTTCTTAGAAAAAGTTTTGTTACGGTTTATTTACTTATTCCCAAATATTACCAATTATATTATCATCGCCTGTGATGTACGAAAATTAGATTAATATGCCGTGTATTTTTATTAAACTATTAATAATCGAACGACCGCCACTGGGACGTGATGTATAAGGTTTATCTTTTTTTTTATATTAGCAGTGCAGTCAGCACTGTGCCTGGTGGTAAGCACAGTACAATCCAAAAACAATGGTGACCATCGAGTGACACACTATCCATCGCCGGTCGCCACTGTCATGCCGGCCTGCAAAAACTGGATATGCACAAGCTGATCCCGAAACGCGACACGCAGAAGCGAATCACTATGACGAGCTTTTTCGCCATATACCACCCCGCTTTCGCCATTACCTCATTCGTTATTCAGCAGGATGCACCACGTCCAGGTGAGGTTGGCTTGGATGTCTCAAGTCTTGGATGTTATTTGATACCCCTTATACCCCACCTTAGATGTTATTTGACACCCCTTACACCCCCTAGTCTAGTCACATTCTAGTTGAATTCTATTAATTGATGTCGAATTTTAGGAAATATATTTAACTTACCCTACTCTTAATCGGTATATATAACAAAGTGATCAATTATAGAACACTCATCATCATCATCATCTTCTTACCCTTATCCCACCTAAGTAGGGTCGGCACAACATGTTTTCCTTTTCCACGCTCGCCTATCAGACGTCATCTCAGTCATCACACCTTTTACACACATATCATTTTTCACACAATCCATCCATGCCTTTTTCTGTCTTCCTCTACTCCTATATCCATCGACCATCATACTCAAAGCTTTTCTAGTTACATGGTCTTCAATTCTCTTCATGACATGCCCATATCATGCTAACCTACTACTCCTTAACTTCTCTGTTACTGGTGCTATTATCAAACTTCCTCCGATATATTCATTCCTAATCTTGTCCATTCTAGTTACACCACACATCCACCTTAACATTCGCATCTCTGTACATGTAGTTTTCTCTCATCCGACTCTCTCGTCCCCCAGCACTCAGATGCGTACAACATTACTGGTATTTATAATAATTTTATACACATTCCCTTTGAGTTATTATTGCAAAATATAAACTACCCGTTGTAGCAAATACTAAAGTAGAGTTGCTAGAGGTGGTAGACCCACGGTGAAGCTATTACTAGTTTCAGCATGAATGGGTTGGCTCGCCCGGGATGGTACCACCCACTTATAGAAAACCGACGTAAAGTAACAGTGCTTGCATTTTTGCGTTTCGTTCGGTCAGTAAGAGCATCGGAGGCCCACTTCCCTTTCCCCTCTCCCCGTCCCTTCTCCTCTTCCCCCAAACACAGGGTGGCAACGCACTTGCGAATTTTCTGTTGTTGCAAGTGTCTATGGACGGTGGTGATCACTTAATGCCAGTTGACCCATCGTTTGCCTCCTATGATATATATATATATAAAAAAAGTCTAGACAACTTCCTAGGGCTGCGTATTCAAAGTTGTTGTAGTTAGTAATTCTATATGCTAAGTATCAGAAACTTTACATGAAAACACACGACTCATATAGGAGGGAATTTAATTTCCTCAAGAGTGATAAACGTTAGAGATATTAATTACACACTTCATAAAACTCATGTTAAACGTTTAGGTAACGTGTTAAAAGAGGACCCCGTCACCCCTCCAATTAGTCGGATAATGACGGCGTTCAAAGTTATTAATTTAATAAATAGGGAAGGCTGGAGTCGGGTGGCGGTGTCAGGTATCTGCAGCGATGTTAGTGCCCTGTCGCGTGTCATCCACACATCAATGACATGCCAGTTGTATAATAAATAATAACTAGCTAACGCGCACGACTACGTTCTCTTTAGATTACAATATAAAACTCAGAATAAAATATAGTCTAGCGTCACCCAGTAGCAAATTACAAAAAAACACCATAAAAGAACTTCTGCGTAACACTAACTTAATAATTCAATATCACTTAATGCCACCTTTTCTAGTTCTCATTCAAACAATGTTGGAGTTTATATATATATATAAATAATATCAATAAATATTTTGCTGTTTCAAAAAATAAAGGCAGAGTAATCACTGTGTTTAAACATTTTTTAAAGTTATACTTCTTTTGGCGCGTTAGGGAAAAATCATGAGAGTAATTTTTTTCGTTGCGCGCGCACACCGTCACGAAAAACCGACACCCTGCAGTTAGCTATAGTCAACATTTTGTTTCTTTGTATTTGTTGTTTGTATTTTTTTTTATTAAAACTTTCAATGTATTAAATATCTTTTTTCTATTGTTAGTGTCGTTTTTTTTTACAAACGTAGAATAAGGCGAAAGATAAAAATTTTGAAAAGATTTTTATCTTGTTACGCCACAGAAGTATAACTTCTAACGTGTGTACATAAGTACACGAACACTTTTTTTTTAATCTTGATTGCCATATATATATATATATATATAGACATTTTTCGACAAGACAATAGACCTACGAATATTAGGACATTTTGAATGCCTTCGGCATTAAGTCCGCCATTGCGTATTTAACGCATAATGTGTAAATAAATAAATAAATCTATCATTATTGTACAAAACGTTATTTTTTCCCGTTAACTGACCACTCATTAAAACTAATACTAATTGAAATTATTAACATTTCTAATACATACATGTCTACATACTTATTCTCCTTTTACAGTGCATCATGCATTTTATATTACAAAGGGGATTTTTTTATAAACATTCATTCATTTTTAGAAACGGTGTTAATACTAACACACTGAATCGTAGACTGACTGGCGTAAAGCTATATTATTCATATAGATGTAAGAAAGAACCAAGACTTCTTTCATAAATTTTTAATTCTCTAATTCACCCGGCGGTAGCGCCCACCAAGCAAGTAATTACCGTAAAAGGTCTTAAGCATGAATGTTATGATGGTGTTTATGAAAGTATCTATATAACGAACCATTCAAATTTCCTTTTTCGTATTTCAAAGTTCACCACACAATGCAGGTAAAAGCGCAAAACATTTTCTATCCAATAATTGAATATACATCTGTGATGCTACAACAGAGACATGATAAACAGGTATTTGCTTACACGGCTCGGTCTTCTCTAAGATGATAATAATCCGGAGGGAAGAAGTCGAATTTAATAGCAAGTTAAATGATACGTGCCCTGATTGGAAAATGTATGCTTATTCAGGACGACCGAAGCCCGCGCCTCCCCGACCCTCCCTCCGCACGGCTGATTTGAAATGAATGGTAATAATGGCCGAGCATCTCTCTCGCATCGTTTTGTATGATTATTCCAGATTAATTATTTGTTGGAATTCTGTTGGCTAATTTTTTGGAAAGGGATTTTTCCGCTTTGAATGACGTTTTAATTCCGACTTGTCAGTGGGGTTACGTAGAAGTTGATAGGTCATGGTATTATCGTATTTTGGTTTAAAATTATAATGCTATATGTGTAGTAGGTAGTATTATGTAGTATTATGATGTACTTAAATTACATTCATATTATACTTTACACTATTATTTACTTTTTTTTTAAATCTTTCTACTTACGTAACACGTCTCTACTCCATGATATTTCTCGATGCAATTTCATACCTTTTTTTTTAAATTGTAGCACGGTAAAATGTCTGCACTATGCCTGATGGTAAGCACAATACAGTCCAAAAACAATGGTGACCACCAAGTGACACACTATCCATTACTGGTCACCGCTGTTATGCCGGCCTGCGAAAAGATGGATATGCACAGGCTGATCTCGAAACGCGACCCGCAGAAGCGAATCACTATAACGGGCTTTTTCGCCATATACATGGTGGTTGCGACCCAGTCAGGCTGTAAAACTCTACCTCCCTTATAGAATATGTTTACGCTTATAAAATGTCGATTTTAGAATATTCAAACGTCATTGAAACCCAGCAGTCTGAGGTTAATGATATCTAGATATATACATAATATATTCCTGTAATGAGTTTGTTACTTGTAATTATAATGTTTGGTTACCAAAGAGTATCGATATGTCAACAAATAATGACTGATGTACGAAATTTGATCAAAAGTATTCTAACCATTAAATCTTCGTCTTTAAAGATTATATTACAATATTCATTTCGAAATAACATTTCGTATTTTGTATAGTTTCTTTAAACATTTGCGATGCGTGTGTGATTTTATAAAGTAACATGAATAATAAATATATCAATAGTATAAAAGCTGGAATAGCTGGAAGTAATTTAATACATATCTATAGATCACTAAACTAAAAATGCCTCATTAACGGTGTTATTTCTTCATTTGCCATTGTTACTGCTATCACAACAATTTCACGAGAGAAATTCGGTTCTATAGGCATATTTCATAAGGATCATAATATGTTCGGCAAGCAATGAGTGTTTGTTCTCTCCACTGGACTCTCCCAAGGGACCTGAGCTGGCAGATTCTGACGACTGAACTAAGTAGAAAGATAGAACAGAATTAAGCCGGCCAATTATCCCGTATTGGATTTATTGGTAATCTCTGCACGAATGGGCGCGAGGGTGCGAATCGAACTAACTTTGATGATGCCTCCATCGGTATTATGAACAAAGTTGTTGCAATTTTTACGTAGGAGGATTTATTGTTTATCTTCCTCTCTTATTTAGCCCTCGTTTGTGTGTAGACAGATAAAATTAAGCTGAGATATGTTTTATTATGAGTCAATCAATGGTTAATCAAAGTATACTTTGCGGAAACTAAATTTGTTCAGCCGTTATTTATTCTGCGAATCAACTAAATTTGTCCTGTAGATATTTATTTTTCTTTTCATGTTACAGATTAAAATTGTTACTTTTGAATAATTTGTTCCGTTCTTTTATCATTTTATGTGTATTTCTCACTATCGACTAAAATTTCCTTTCTACGCCCTAGTTCTGCTCTTGTTTGGTACTTGGAATGCGGATAAGAAATAGAAGCTTGGGACTGCATTGTATTCTGATTGTAACACTACGATATGACCATATACCTCTTGATGCGACAACAACGATCGTCAAGGTCAAGGTCACGAAGAACTAACATCGTCATGTCAACCTGTCAATATGTGAAAGGCTTACTGAATTTTTATTTTTTCAAATCATATCTGGCTTCAGTCATGAACATAACTGTTCCAATATTTTACCGACGATTTGTAATTTCTCCATAAAAAAAAAATGAAGCGGCAATGTCTACTTGTTACTGCATACTTTTGAAAAAAAAGCTCTGCTAGTATTAAAATAAACCAACATAGTATATACCATACTTAGATACTTTACAATAAATGAAATACATCTAAATTTATACGGGAAAAATTATGACAATAAATAATAGGACCATCTGAACACGATACTGTGAAATTATAATAAATATTGACAATTGAAGTTTTATATTGTGTCCATCCCCAACTGACCCGTATCGCGTCCGTATCTCAATATCACCATAAGGGAGGGTCATCACAAGATTTATAACTTCAACCCCCGGTGACAAAGAACCAAAACTATGAATAGCGACGTTTCACTCAATCCCAAACGCTTATATCAGTTTTCAAACAATATTTATTATAGAAAACAATTTTCTGTGATACCTATGAAATACGTCCTGCATGGAGAACATAAATATGGATTTCCGTTAAGGATTTTATATCCTCGAAATGATACTGCTGTGTTGATGTCAATCTATAAATATAGGTACTTTGTTCTGAAGCCATAATGGCTTAGTTGATAGCGTGTTCGGACACAGCGTCGATGAACGTAGGTTGGAATTCTTGCAACTAACATGGTGGTAGGTCTTTTTCTAAGTACGCCACCCGCTAGCTACCTTCAAGCTGGCAAGCTATCCAGCTGTTAGGACAAGGTTATCATGTCTGAGCGGATCGTGACTACCATACACCAGTTTTTGTACTCGACATAGTGACATATATCAGCGTGTAGCATTCCGGGATGAGTCGGGAACGCGGTAAATTTTAGAGGGCCGTCAAGTCAAAGGCAGGTAGTCAGTTCGAAAAACAAAAGACAACCAAACGAAGAGATAGGTGTAAGGGGTATCGAATAACCTCTAAGACTTGAGACATCCAAGCCATCCTCACCTGCACGTGGGGCACCCTGCTGAATAACGAACGAGGCAATGGCGAAAGCGGGGTAGTAGGGTTTTACAGCCGGACTGGGTCGCAACCACCATGTATGTGGCGAAAAAGCTCGTCATAGTGATTCGCTTCTGCGGGTCGCGTTTCGGGATCAGCTTGTGCATATCCAGCTATTCGCAGGCCGGCATGACAGGGCGACCGGCGATGGATAGTGTGTCACTCGGTGGTCACCATTGTTTTTGGATTGTACTGTGCTTACCATCAGTCACAGTTCTGTCATTTTGCCATGCTACAATAAAAAAAAACATAAACATGGTGATAAACCCATCACAGTGTCCCTGTTTTCATTTTTCACGTTTTGGGATTAACCAGCTTACCCAGCAGCCGAGTGGCTTGCTAATAATGACAGCAATAATAACCGATGGATTAGCAATTTTTTGGTCTTTACTATTGTTCTTAAATTGTGTTATGCTTACCATCAGCCAAAGTGTCGTCACTTTGTCGTGATATAAAAACAAAATCATAAAAATATTCTGTTCCAGAATTTACAACAGCTGAACTAATTCATTATATAAAATTATTTTTTTATATTTATTGTACCATACCTAAAATACCATCCTTACTTGTAGTCCGGTGAAGCTGTTAAGACCTTGCTAGGTTAATAGCGTAGTCAGTTCGAGAATAAAAATCATCCTTACTTAATATTATAAATGACAATGTTAATTTGTTTACTTGTTAAGCTTTCATGCCATAACTATTCACCCAATCATCATTAAATTTTGCATACAAGTGACCAGGGGCACAGAAAAGGACATACGGTTTCTGTCATCCAGAAAAATATACTGATCCGGAGGAATTGAACAAAAAGCAGGACGATATGTAAAAAGGTTTGTTGATTCAACGTAAAAAACAGCGAAATAAGTAACAACATTTCTTCAGTTTGTTCAACACTTGACTTTTATAAATACCATTTTACATGTAAATACAGTGATAAAAACAAACTTGCTACTTACTACAGTGCCCATTGTGAAGTGTCAATAATAGTTTAACGTAAAAACGTCAAACGGGATAAAAGAAATTGATGTATCGATATAAAAGCAAAAATATGTTCACATTGTATCGGTAAAAAAATCACACTGATACGTCATAGCTGTCAGTCAGCATCGCCTCTCGGGTATTGCATAAAAAGTTTTTATACCCTTGCACACTATCAGGAGAAAGCGGAACGAAAATATCTATGACATGTTTATACGTATTACTCAGATTTTCATAACTAAAATAGAAGAAAGAGAAATTTTTGTTTCTTGATTATGGCAAGGCGTGACTGACATATCTGCCAGTGTTTTGTTTTATAAGTACATAATAAGTATTACTAAATTTTAAAGTTAGGGAAAACATCACGCGTTAAGAAAAGAAAAAGCAGAAAATTTTGAAAAGGGTCAGTAGCGATTTAATTATTGAAGGAAAGGAAAGGAGCTAAATTTTAATTAATTAATCAATTTAGTGTATGATAAATGTCTATATTGGGAGTATGAAGTATGGAAAGAGCAAATTAGTTTTGTATTATAAAATCGACGTAACGACGTGCATCTAACACTAATGTAGTAAAAATAAACAATTCTCAAAGTCTTGACTTCCATACATATATCAAGAATATATGTTTACGTGTCTGTACTGTTTAGATTTTTGAGTAAAAAATCATTGAATGTGACAAAAAATAGGTAATTAAATACTTTTCTATCATTTTTAGACATGTCTGTTTGTTTCTGCACGCATCACTGTTAAAGTATAAAGCTCATGATAAAACGTAACCAAAAAATCACAAAACATATTCTAGACTAACATTTAGTATTTGTTTATTGTACTGTTCTGTACCAAAAGATATTATGATTCGAATGACGACACAAGTTAAGTACGAGCGAGGAATAGCTAAGTAAATGCATTTTAGTCTCATGCAATATATCAAAATCCAAAATGTCTATATAAATGAAATTATAGAGGTCTGTCGTTATCTAAAAAAGTATTGGATAGACATAGATGTTTTTTTTTAGTTTTATAGTTTAAAAACTTGGTTGTTATCTAAAAAAAATATCACGATGTCTTAAACGACGCAGACGAAGTCGAAAACGAAGATACACGTGAACCATTGAGCTATCAACATGGCTATTGTCTACCAAATCTATATTTATATATCATAAAAATACAGTTCTTTTCAATCTCGTGAAAACTACTGATCGTATCGGTATGGTATGACCGTTTGATTCGGGGTTTTTCGTAGACGGTTCTCGACTACTTGTTTTTGGGATTCGATTGACTCTGCTATTTTTAATGACCAACGAAACGGGCGGTAATCTGTAAATGTAAATATATTTCTACAATCGCTTCAAACTAATATTTACAATATATTTATAGGCTTGTATGAACACTCACCAAGTGTTCAATCAAAGAACGTCACCGTATGTATGAATATCGACATTTAGCCCCAAGGGATTACTGCTCCCAAGAAACTTACATATGGTACTGCGGACATTTCCTTTTTTGTTTTCCTTATTGCATAGATTTTACAAATTCTTTCCTGGTTTTTAACTTTACTTACAAATCATAAACAACGTAAACAAATCTCATTTTACTGACAGTCAAATCCACGGTTATAATTTAAGTTAATACTAGCTGTGCCCACGGCTTCGTCCGCCTGGAACCTTATGTAATAAACAGTCATTTATAAAGTTATCTGAATATATTAATTCCATTTACTTATCTACTTGTCTCTCGTACTTACGCTGCGTCGTCAATAAAATTACAATAACTTTTGATAGAGTCGACCGATTTTAATGAAACAAAGACTAAGTTATTCTTGAAGATTTTCTTGGTGTGGTATTATTGTGAATTCAGTACTTTACCAATGATGCTTGTTCATACAAACAGACAGACAGACATTTCTAAAAATGATTGAAATATATTCTATTACTTATTCCTAGACACCTGCAACAATTTTTTTCACGAAAATCGAAAAAGTACAGACACGATAAATTTACATTCTAATTATATGTTTAGAAGATTCTATGGTAATAGGAATAATTATATGCCTTATTATATATTTTAATAGCGCCAAACGTGTATCAAGATGAATATTTTATACGAAGGTGGATGTTATTTCCCTAATGTGGCCGTTACCGAAATATATTGATAATTATTTCAGTCAGACCTTGTAAATATTCAATTGGTAGCACATTTGACCGTTTATCTCGCTTACCGCCAAAATGATAAAATATATCAAACGGGATTTTTATTTATTATTATATTATAATTAACTGCGATAATTAGAACGATATATTTAACGTTTATTTGAAATATTTTAGGAAGTTCCAGTATTTTCCGTTTTTATTGTACTTTCTGTTGCTGTTGCGTTTTCATTATCATCGTTTTTATCCGGAGTTTCAGTAATTTTTTCCTTGTCCAAATTTTCTTTATTGCCTTGGTTTTCTGAATTAGCCTCATTTTCAGAATGTGTTGTTTCTGCATCACTGTTAGTGATTCCTTCGAAAGCTGTACAGTTACTAATTGGACTACTTCCATTAGTCACCTCAGACACAACTTTGACATTCGCAACGGTGTTAACCATATCCGCCTCATGTTCATCTGAGGATAGATTCTGTATATTTTCTTGATGTTCTACTACACTTACGTCTTCATCTTTATCTTTTTTCGATTGTGCCCACGCTGGTTTAGACGTAGCCGGAGTTCCTAAACGCCATTTAGTGGATTTGGCTACATTTAAAACTGTATACTTTGCCTTATCTTTCTTATGGTAACATGTACAGTCACAATTCTTATCTGCATGCGCCACATCATAATTCAAATCTAAGCATTTTGTTACACATAAAAAAGCTTTTTCGTAATTGTTACAACTACGTACATTTTGAAATCCGTAACGTAAACTTGCTTTAGTTTTGTCTGTAATAGATAATGATAGGTATATTCGTTGTAGTCGGTTATAGACGTGGTGGTCAAGTGGTATGACCTGTGGAATTTAATTTTAATGTCCGCAGGTTCGAACCTCGGCATGTACAATCGAATTCGCGTACATTTACTCATTTGTCGCTTGCATTGTTGCGTTTCGTTCGGTCAGTGAGAGCGCCGGAGGCACCTCCCCTCCCCTCTCCTCTCCTTCTCCCATCCCCTAACCCTTCCCCCAAAAGGTGGCAACGCACTTGCGACTCCTCTGACGTTGTTAGTGTCCATGGACGGTGGTGATCACTTAATATCAGGTGGCCAACCTGTTCGTTGGCCTATGACATAAAAAAAAAACTAAATTGGTAACACTATCAGCTGATGGTGAAGGAAAGAAAACATCGTGATTAATCCTGAACCTGAGAAATGTTCTTGTAGTACTATGTGGGAAAACATAGTACTGTAGATTTATCAGAGTTTGAAAACACCAATACGTCGTGGGCTGGTGTGGTAATTATTTGCATACCTTCCTTTGGGAAGAGGCCTATTTTTGTTAATAAGTGAATGTGTCATGTACATACCTATTTAACTTATTGTTCCTTTACATTATAAAAATATTAAAGAAAAATTATACTTGATGCCTTACCAATAATTGGTACTTCCATTCCGCGAATAGTAAAACAATGCAAAACTATATAGAAAAAATGAATACATATTCTTTTCATTTTCGTGAAATTATACCGTTACTAACAAATATTTTACAATCAATTATTAAAGCACACAACATAAATATTTAATTAAACTTTGTAATTAAATTTATGGTATATAACTACTTACTATTTGGTAAATTTATGATTAGTTATAATAAGAAATACCTCAATTTTTTATATTTTTATTTTTCTTTGTAGCTCTCAATTCATTTATGTACTATATGATTTTATAAGTTTCATATTATTCATAGATATTATGTGTATGATATTTACGGACATATTCCTACTAATTATCATCATTGTATAAAGATATGTTATTATTTAAATTATTTATGTAGTGATTACGTCTTCTAACACATGTCGAAACAATACAACGTTAGAAAAGGAAAGAAAGTTAAAAACCTTTTTTTCAAACTCCGCAATTTGTGGATATCAATCCACAAAGCAGTAATCTTTTAACTTCTGTAAAATTAACATTACCTATAGGCAGATAAATGAATAGATAAGAATAATAATTGATACGCACACTTATAACATATACACGGAATTGACCTATCCTCAAACAAAAACAAACCGTTCAATATCACATCATAAGAAGTTTAAAGTAGGATTAACCAAAGACTACAGCAATTGTTATCTGGTTGACTGGTTAAACGTTCTCCTTGTTTCTTTTATTACTTTATCACCATAGTTTTAAATACTCTTATGTATAGTAAATAAGTAATATAAATATCTTTTATATTTATATAACAAGATTTAATAATAATATTAGCCTGTGTTTCACTACTGGGCCAAATACTTTTCCAAATGGTAGACACGGGACTAACCGCTGCATCAGCATACGACATGTTGAACCCAATGGTAAACGAAAAGAAATCTGACGATGTTTATTGATATTTTTCATTAGGTAGAAACATTGAAAAAACTAGAACAATTTTAAGCATTCAGGTTGTCTTACAACTTTTCCTTTATCGTCAACCGTTAGTTGTTAGCTATTATCTGTTAGCTATTAAAATTAATAAATAAGCTCGAATTCAAACTTGTCTCCTTGTATAACATTTATCAAGTAATTGACATTGTTTTTAAGATTATAAAGTTTAAGTATCAATAAAATTCCACCATCTGTCAATCCTTGAAGTATATAAGTTATTAGTGGAGGCCGGCTATTGCAAGCACACTATGTATTACAGTAATATATGTACAATAACTGGGTAACATTGGATCTTTGACATTAAATCAAGCAATTTGTCATACAGTTCCAAGAGCAGAGTTTTTCTCGTCAATCAATCAACACAAATCACGTCAAATAAATCTATCAGCCATAGATCAAAGATAATGAATGAGAAATGCAAAAAATGTATAAAAAAAAAAATATTTTATTGCCAAACAACTTATCCTAGGCTTACATATATTGATAATATAACAATGTTTAACAGCGTTTTAACCGCGCTCGCGTGTGTTCTTGTGTGTGTCTGATTGTGTATGGTTATGTACATATATGTCATATGATCACTTTTAAAAGCTCTTCAGTGTGTTTATAACTTAAAGTTTGAAGCCATGAATGGATCTTGTGTCTTGCTTCCCATGGGTTACAGCCCTGGATGTTACAGTATTTGTTTACTTTATTGTATAAAAATGGATGGAGAAAGTAACTAAATCTTCTTGCAAAAGACGATTTTACTTTTGGTATGAACACATTAAATACTCTAGAATTAATCATGGTTTTGTAATTGGGGGAGTGTAGTATAATGTAGTGATGTTGTGTGGTGGCTTTGGCTATGAACAGTTTGCGAATGCTCAAGATTTTACTTTCTTTATATAGTAGATCTGTCGGATATCTGTAGGGCTTATTAAACATAACTTTAATAATTGATCTTTGGGCTCTTTCCAATGTGATCATTTTTGTAGTTGCTGAACCGCCCCAAACTGAGATACAATAGGTGAGAACTGATTCACCAAGGGCAGTGTAGATTGACTTTAGAAGGTTTTTGTTAGCTATGTTTCTCAACTGTTTCATTATTGAGATTAGTTTTAGGGTGCGCTGTGCTGTAACTTTAATATGGCTGTCAAAAGATAGTCTGTCATCTAATATCACTCCTAGATACTTTATTGAACTGACTCGAGATATGGTGCTACAATTGCATGGCCTTATTACAGGTGATGAAAAGTAGTTGCATTTATGGACTTTAATTTCAGGAATATCTTTTGGCTTCGATGCAGCTGTTTTGTGAAAACAGAGATATTTTGTTTTTAATGTGTTTAGTGTTAGTAAATTTCGGTTTAACCAATTTTGAACTTTTGCCATTCCGTGTTCTACTCGCTTAAATACTTCCGTCCAGCTTCTTTCGTAAAATACGATTGCAGTATCATCTGCATAACAAATTATGTTTGAATTGTCTAATTTTAGTTGCGAAATATCATTGATGTAAAGTATAAATAAGGTAGGACCCAAAACACTACCTTGAGGAATACCATACCGTATATATTCTGAGTCACTAATATTTGTACTTAGTTTTACACTTTGAGTTCTGTTTTTTAAATAGCTATGGAACCAATTAAGGGCTGTTCCTCTAATCCCAATCCTTTCCAGTTTTTCCAAAAGTATTTTAGAAGACACAGTGTCAAAAGCTTTAGCCAGATCTAAAAAGACACCAACACATGTATCGCCTTTATCTAAGTGGTCTGATACAGTGTTGCAAAACAGTGATACTGCATCTTCTGTTGATTTATGTTGGCGAAAACCAAACTGAACATCTGATATAATTTTGTGCTTGTCTAGGAAACTTAATAATCGCTTATTTATAAGTTTCTCTAACACTTTTGAAAACGCGTTCAATAATGAAATAGGCCTATAATTATTTGGAGTCAATTTGTCACCTCCTTTGTGAATGGGAACTACTACAGCATTTTTCCACTGAGCGGGAAAAGAGCCCTCTGACATACTGAGATTGTAAATGTGCACTAGCGGCACAGTAAGGTGCGATTTGCATATTTTTATTAAACGATTGCTTATACCGTCAGGTCCAGGTGCACTATTTATCTTTAGACCACTGATGATATCAATGATTTCTCGTTCGTCGGTTGGTCGAAAAAACAATGTCTGAGTAGGTGAATAGTTTGGCGAAACAACCTTGGATGCTAACGACTCCTGTGTTTCATGAATGTCATTTGGTATTTTATCTGAAAGATCATGACCAATATCAGTGAAAAATTTGTTACAATAATTTAGTGAAGTTTTAACATCTTTTTTTATTCTGGATAATTCTGTAACTCTCATTTTAGGCGGTGTAGTATTAGTGACGTGTCTAATTGTACGCCACAGTTGTTTTACATTGTTATGATTTTCTGTTAATTTTTGTTCAGTGTATTGATTTTTTAGTCTATATAATAGTTCATAATAAAAGTTTCTGTAACGTTTGTATACTAGTAGAAGTGTTTTGTCATTTGGAAAGTTTCGTACTTGAGCGTGGAGTTTGTCACGATGTTTGGAACATCTCAAAAGACCTGGTGTCATCCATGGCATTAGAGGTAATTTAGAGCGGCTAGTTATAAGCTTGGAATGATTATTTATGGTTTTATTAATCATAGACGAGAATGTGAAAACTGCCTCATCCAAGTTGTTTTATAATACAACATTTGAATATTCATTCGTTTAAAAGTATCTTGTACATATATGAATATGAATTTACAATTAATATATATGATCTAAAAAATATCAGTATATCAGGGATAATGAAATAAATAATATAAGATGATACAATCATTTATTTACTGTCAATGTAACAAATTCACAATATTACTATCCAGCAGATACCATTTGGGGACTTAGAAGTTTTCTATATTCGATACTTTTTACTTTATGACTAACAATTTACTCATTTTCAGTAGGTTAGATTGCTACTGAGACCTTGGATAAATTTGGAACATAGGCAAACGCGCTTGTGAAAGCTAGCCACGAAATAAATATCATAAACATGGGTACTGGATATCAATACTTAGTAAGAACATGTGTAAAACATACATAATAATATAACGATGTAAGAGAACCAATATAAAGAATATATAAATATGTATATTAATATGAAGGAACCATATATATTAACATCATAGACCCCTAATTATAATAAGAATTTTATTCCGTGTCATTTAAATTTATCAATCACAAAGCACGTTTGTCCCTAGCTCGAGGCTAATATTTGCCCAAATTTTTCCAAGAATAAATGCACGTATAATTATCGAGTAAGGTATTATTCACCTCTAATAAAATAATTTAAGTCCTATTAATTTTTCCATTCCTAAATGTTAAGTTAGTTAGCTTGCAGCCTTCGCTGCCGTAGTTTCAGGTACACCTGCAATTGTTGGGATATCAGATTTATCTTTGCTTGTGACTCCACCTGCACCTACCTCTGTAGTTTTAATATCTCCCGTTACTTCAGTAGTATCATTACCATCTTTGTTGTCTGTAGTAAACGTGGATGCACCATCTTCCCAATCTGATAATGTACTGTCAACCGTAGTTTCGGCAGAATCAGATTTTGGAAGCGGGGATAATGTCCCAACAATATGGTAAAGCCTAGGACTACGTGTTTTAGGTACGCTTCTTGTACTTCCGTTTGTCCTCCATTTGAAGAACGGCAGAACTGTTGACGTTTTCATTTCATGACAGGTACACTTGCATTTATAACTCATCCTGAATACTTGATAGCCAATACTTTTACAAGCAGACATACATTTGAACGTCTTTACGTAATCTTTGCAATTATTATGAAAACTTAGCCCATAATGTTTTCTAGAATCTTCAATTTTATCTGAAAAGTAAATGCACTCGTCTAAGTACGGGTTGGAGGGTTTGCGTCGGAAAAATGTATATGTAATAAAACAGGAAACCTAAATACTATATCATATAAAAAAATGGACCATTACAATGGGTTTAACCATACATATATTATAGGTATATTTTCACTGTAACGAACCTTGTAATGAATGAACACTTGCGCATATTACAATAAACGTAAATTGAATTTTCATTTTAATCACAGGACATTAAAGTAAGAACTTTTAATACAATCAATATTTCCAAAGTTTTATTAGTAACTAATAAAAATATATATACATATAGAACCTACAAAAATTAATTAAAACCATTAAATGTTAAGATCATAAAATTTACACGTATGTGGTTGGATAATATGTTACTCGCTTCATCAACAGAAGCTATTATGAAAGGGGCTTATTATTAAGCCTTTACTTTATCCCTCTTATATAAAATATATTACGACTAAAAGAAAATATGGTAATTTAGTGAAATGTGAAATCAAAAAAAGTTAAACTGCAAAGATATGTGTTACATAATTAATCTACTGTTCATCTTCAACTTTTTTTTAAATGCCGTCTCGTAAATACGAATTATGCCAGTGTCATATCTGACTTGACACTGGCAAGCGAGTTGAGCACAGATAAATAAAAACCAAAGCTGACATTTTGAAAAAAACATAAAGTTAATTTTGTTAAGATTACTACGGTGCTTCAAAATAAAAATGAATCTAGAACAGAATGCCATTAATTTTCGATAATATTCTTAAGTACTGTAATATATTTGTTTTTCAGGAAAAGCAATTTTACGGACAATGAGAGTCAGTTCTATCCTACCAGTGCACATGAGGTATAATAGAATCTAATAAATCCGTTAAAGAAAAGGTAGGCATGATTCTTTTTTTGTATATCATAAAGTTTGTTTTCCATAACTTAAATGTTTTAAAGTTTTTTTTTTATTTACCAACATACGCTTACCACAGATATAATTCAACATCCGAGACCTCTGAAAGCTAATTAATAAATCAGGAATGTGTTAATGACATGGAAGCACGTTGGGAGATCTGTTCTGAGACAAAATTCTGAGAAGCTACTTCTCTATGGCCACCCAAATGATGATTTCATTATCAGTATGATTTTGATTGATGTAGCAAAAGAAATTTGCCCGCAGCCGAATTCTTTCCATAACGATCGTATTTGCTTTTGTTTATTACTTGGAACTAATTGATCTGCGGCGCCAATGTTTTTGGATGTCCACAAATTCGATTAGACAATAGTAAAACAAAAATTATAAATATTCAGTCGTATGATGTATGGACAAAGTTTCGAATTCACTATAAACTATATTTTCAACACCGATCATACCCCTACATAATTATTAAAACATTAACAACGTGAATAGAATCGACATTGAGTACAAGTTACAGTATATTGTAGCTACGATATATCCTAGCCACACGTACATACGTATATACTTGAATTAGAACTTAGTGCCTTTTATTAAAAAATAATAATGTATTAAATAACCAAACCTATATCTAACACTAGCTGACCCGTGCAACTTCGTCTGCACTAAATAGGTTATTGCCGGTTTCAATTTTATTTTGAAAAACTCGAAAAAATTTCATAAGCCTAAAACCCGATTACAGTCACACCTACCGTTTCCAATTGTGAATCTAAACTATCAAGGTACTCACTCAAACTTATACCCAGCTGGTATGTGAGAAATCTTTTAAAATAAGCCGAGAACCCGTACGCAGCCTTACCTATCGTGTTCAATTGAGATAAAAACTAACTTACATAATATATTGGTGGTAACGTAAAAAAGGAGCACGAGGAGATGAAATATAGCTTAAATTTTTAACTAATCTGTCTGCTACATATAACGCAAAGAATATTTACAAAAGTTCATCAAGAATTTCATTAACTACAAATTTTTGACTTTCGTCCGTTATCCTGGAGAATCCCTTGCGTTTTGTGGGACAAATAGTATTCTAAATGTTACTCTATAATATTAGTCATCACTATGTCAAGTTTCATCAAAATGGGGTCAGTACTTTCGGAGTGATACGTGTTCACATTAACAGACAGACAGACAGACAGCAAATATTGTAAAAAGATTATTTTTGGCTTCTACATCGATAACAAAGTCTACCAGGACTATAATTTTCATAAAATATTTAATGTACAGATTTGACTTAGTTACATCTTTTATTATAATATAGATATAGATTAATCGGCATAGTAAAGATTTACAAGTAATATACCATAAACTAGGCGAAATAATATATCAGATATACGCAAGTGAGTATAACTCGACTGTTTCTCCAAAAATAATAATTTATTCTTTTATGTTTTAAGAAGTAAAGTTTTGCTAACTTGCAATAATCCAAAGCAATGCATCCACACCGTCTGTCTCGTGCCGACAGCAGACGAAAGGGGGCGACATCACTGAGAAAAAACCACCTATTAACATGGATGGTATTCGATGCGGGGAACATTTATGACGGAGACATAATTTTGTCATCGGCCGTCACCAAGCCCATAAATCAGCCTCGAATGCCGATTCATAATCAGCATTATTTACAGAACCCGTCGGTCTTCAATCTTCATTTAATAATTAGTTTATTACTCCCCGTGACCGATTTCTGAATGTAAAATCGATCGTAAACTTTAGTTGTTTATGTGCAAGCGAGTAATAAAATAGGCATTCACGAGAAAAAGACAGCGCGTCCGAGAGTAAAGGTGACAGGCTCTCTCGGCTCTCGCCAACTACGGTACAAATTGCGATATTAAACACAGGGCGTGATGAAAAAACACTAGCTGAATATAAATTAGGCGGGAGGAGCGCCATAATCAATATAAACGATGCTAAAGAAGATTAGAAAAATCCTGTAGGAAAACACATTTCACAAGATCGGAGAAAGGTAAGGAAGAGAACGACTGTTTTTCATTACAAATGTATCATTAAATATTTGATAGACCTCTAGAATGTTGGTACACATTTTTAGATAAATTTATGAATCGATAACAGTTAGTAATCTTTTTAAGTTAACATAAATATTATTAGCATTTAAATTGAATATAAAAAAGTGTGTGTGTGTACTTATTTATGTACACGTGTTAGAAGATATACTTCTTTGGCGTAACAAGATAAAAATCTTTTCAAAAAAAAAATTATGCCTTATTCTACGTTTGTACATTATTTTTCCCTAACGCGCCAAAAGCTAACTTCAAAAATTAAAAAATCATTAACAGATATCATTTACGTTAGAGAATAGTATACATTACATAAATAAAATATGCTCAATACATAATAATTCGCCTCATCCATTTTATACTTTTGTTTCGTACAGTTACAGTAAAAGGTCCTAAAAAATCGTGTAAAAAATGCAAAGACGAAATTGAATTTGATTCCGATACATAAATTTTACTTAGACTATTTGTCTCTCTCGGATCAAGCGGGAAAATCAGGCAGTGTTAATTAAATTTGTTTGTTCAAAACAGAGTTTCCAAATTCTTTTTAATTGTTTTCTTTTTATCCGTAGAGAAATTTAAAGTGTATAGATTAATACACTGATACGTAATGGAAAAAAAGTTTGTTTTATACCTATAAATCACGTGTGTAGGTAATTCATGTCTTGTGTGTCAGTTTTAAAGGTACCTATGTGGTGCGGCAATGAATATTTTACTAATATTAACTGCCTTTTACCGGCGACTTCACGTGAACAGAGTTTTGTTGTTTCTTGAGTATTACGAGTACTATTTTGTCTGAATTAATCGTAAGCTACCTTTTTTGCGTTTTTTCTCGTACTACTAAACCCATATAACCCTTTTACAGATATTAAAATACCTCTATGGAAAAGCATAATGATAAATGACCTAGAGCTTACATTGCTAAATCTACTTTTTTTATGTCATAGGAGGCAAACGGACAGGTCTGTCACCTGATGTTAAGTGATCACCACCGTCCATAGACACTTGCAACACCAGGGGAGTCGCAAGTGCGTTGCCAGCCTGTGTTGGAGGAGGAAGGAAGGGAAGGGGAAAGGAGAGGAGGAAGGGAAAGGGATTTGGGCCTACTTGTAAAAATATGTCAAAGACGGTCCAGCCGTTTCGGTGATTAACCCGAAAAATGTTGAATACTGGATATGTAGATATTAAAAAAAATATGGATTAGGTACTTCTGGATTACAGTTTAGTATATTTATCCGCCGTAATATTATTTTACTTATCTTGAAGTTAAGATGTATTCGATGAAAAACGAACTGTGGTCGGTCATTCGGTTTCTGAAATACAAATTATGGACGATAAATAAAAAAACATCACATTAGAAAATATATTCTTAGGTTTATTAATAGGTTGCTCATACTTTTCGTAGCTTTTCATACCTTTGTAAATTGCTGATCGTCTTTTTATTGGATCGACTCGAATGTAGGTTTGTTACTTTTCTAATTTCAGGAATTACGAGTGTAATCTAAGATACAGATAGGTACTTTTTCTAGCTTTATACTTATCAAAAAACTATGCATAACATAAACATTTGGTAAAAACAAGTGTAAATTAAATTTGATACGAAAATAAATTGATTTTATTTTCTGAATTTTCTTGCAAACACATAGGAAGAACTCAACAGTACATTCATTTTCTTTCTCTGTAATAATAAACTTACGTATGTATGTTTTCACGATATCGTTTGCATTTACAGTCTTAATATTATCTGCATAGAATCTTTTTTACTTTACAGTTCTATTGCTTTAATCCGAAGGGTTGAAAGAATAAGATTAGTCAATGTATTTACGACGCCTTCACTGGAGGGTGTTTCCTTCTTGCTTCTGGATACCTAATAAAATCTTATAATAGTTACAATACAGGCAAAGCAATACAATGCATCGTAATGAATGACTTTCGAAATGAGTTAAAACAACAGATATAACGTTTTTTACGTTTGTTATGTTTACATAAAGATTCTTTGTGTGGGGTGTTTTATGGTTTTCTGTTCAACCGATTTGTATACGAATGGAAATAGATTATAGCCAGTTTTTCCCGTTATTAGTAGCAATAAATCATTGCGTATCCGTAGCGACTGATCCTTAAAATAAGATCTGAAGTGATAAAAACCAACAATACTCTATCCGTGCATCGCTAGTTATTGTAGACAAGTTAAGCATGCCTTCATCCTTATAAAACGTATAAACGAGTCAATCAAGATTGTTACAAAAGGTCTATGCATGTTCGTAAGTCTATGCATATGTTTAAAGATACAGTGTAATTATGAAACATTTATGGTTATGATAACTAACAATGATCAGCAACAGTCGACGGCGCTCTCTCCCCGGCAGAATGTTCCAATCCAAGTTAATGCTCTGAATTCAAATCTTCCGTATCGCATTAATCCGGCCGAGGGTCGTGCCGTAATAAATTCCGTATTATACGCACGACACGCGTATTAAAATAAACATATAAACATGTTACACCCTAGCGTAGTACGCACGCACGACAATTTAGTTAGTAATGTTAAACAAGGCTATTATAGGGTGGATCAATACATGAATGATTGTGACGTCTGGAAATGACGCCCCTCTCTGTGCATCCACTAATAACGAATGTGAATATTTATATTACTATAGAAATATATGACATGAAAAAATAAACCAGATCGAGTTTCTTGCCGGTTCTTCTCGATGACTGGGCTGTTTTCCGAACCGGTAGTAGCTTTGACGTTCATAAGCGCCTTCTCAGGGCCTAAATTGAATAAAGGATATTTTGATTTGATTTGATTTAACATAACAAGCATTTTTTTGTTCATTTCATGAAACAAAAAGTTTTAATTTTTCGTAAAGAAAATTATGTACGCGACCAAAGTTAAGGTGGGCTACACATATTTTAGTTACATTAACAAAAATTCTCAGTTTACCTATTCATTTTCTTGATGCTAAACAATGATGACTTGTTTGATGAATGAATATTTTTATATGTATTTCTTTAGAAAACTCTTTATCCTAAATGACTTGATGGAATTTAATACATCATATTGTCTAGTTAGTCTTAATTGTGGGAATGATATAGGCTATATAATATTTAAGTATTAACAACTGTGAATAACAAAGAATTTACGATCGATTTTTTTTGTTTTTTTTTTTCATTAATAATGGTACTTGGTGAACACAAGAGTCTAAATTTACGAAATAATTGAAAATAGTATTTTGCTGTTTTAGCAACATAATCGAAAAAATTACAGCAATTTTACAGTTACTTATATAAAATCATATAAAAGTGATGAAAGAAACCACGTCGAAATTTCATTTAAAGTATCTAAGTAAACTTAAAACGTATTCCTAGATCCAAAATGCCCTGTGCGTGTACTCCTCATACTGTGAGATGGCATTTTATTATAACAATAGGCGGAGCTCCCGGCGGAGACCCGTTAGAGGTACGAGGGTGCAAGTGTATAATCTACATGACACATTGTCGCCAAATGCACTCTCTCTCTTACTACATAATTTATACAGACAGATGAATTTATTAATATATCATATAAACTTATTCAAATATCTATACTTATTTTAGTTATTCTGTTCACTGAACCTGTCTACCACCATAATCAAAGCAAAAACATATCGATATCCCAGTAAAGACAAGACCTTATTTTATTATTTTGGACCTTTTTTCGGTGGTAGAGCCACGTTGAAGCTATTATTGGTTTCAGCATGAATGGGTCGGCTCGTCTGGGCTAGTACCATCCGAGCCACAGAAAACCGACGTGAAGTAACAGTGCTTGCATTGTTGCGTTTCGTTCGGTCAGTGAGAGTGCCGGAGGCCTACTTCCCTTCCCCCTCCTCGTCCTCTCTCTCCCGTCCTCCCAAACACAGGCTGGCAACACACTTGCGACTCTCCTGATATTGCAAGTGTCTATAGACGGTGGTGATAACATATCATCAGCGGCCCCTGTTCGTTTGCATCCTATGATATATTTAAAAAAAATTTTTACACGGAGCGAAATATTTGTCACATGTATATAAATATAGTACATATGCTATTTGTGTGTTGTTAAAATAAGTTTATATATCAAGTTATAATAAAATACTATCGTTAAATTCAATTTTTGAAATGAACACCAAAGACTGCATCTATAAACATGAATACAATATTAACGTGATTTTTATTTATTAAATCACTAACATTGCCGCATTCTCAAAATTATATATAAGCGTTCGATAAATTGCGGCTTCTTCAAATATTTCAAAGCATATGAAATAATTATTTCACAACTAAGTACTTGGTGTTGCAGAAACCAACAAAAAAAGGCATACATATAATATACCGAATCATTGGTTTATTAGTGATCGTGCACCTTCTGAATGACTTCAGCGATTACACACATACTTGTGTAGGAGATATATGGTTTATGAAGTAGATGGTTGGTTGAGGTTGCAGTAATCTTTATTTAAAAAATTAAAATTTATGAATTTAAATTACACATATTCATAAAAAATGTCGGTGTTATTCTAAAAAAGTTAAATATGTATTGAACCTTGGCTTTAAGAAGGTATCATATTAAATGCACCGCGGCTGCTGAATGTTCGCCATCTTGCTGTTTTGTCTCGCTTTGGTTACGTTAGGTTAGATTTGTGAAAAAGGATAACGCGAACTTGCCTCGGGCGAGCGCGGTGAATCTATTAGGATTTTTTTTAACCAAGTATTTAATACGTATTTAACTTTTTTGTAATAACACGGTATTAGTTTATTGAACAAGAAACAAAATCATATAATCTAAACATGCTGGACGGCACTGTAAGAAAAAGCAGAACAATGTCTGTTGATTCAACTTGCCTATACTATTATATTTAATCACTAAAATTTATTTATTTATTTGTAGGAATTACTGATCCTAATCTAAAAAAATCTTACATTGAAAGAAAGTTCTATCGTCTCTAAGTAACATATAATACTATATTTAGTGAATTCATTTATTAATGTGACTAGTTGTGCCCGCGACTTCGTCCACGTAGAACATGATGTACAAAACAATGACTAGTATAGTTATCTGAACGTATTTGGTCCATTTGCTTATCTACTTCGCGGCGCCATTAAAATTGCAATAACTTTTAATAGAGTACACTGATTTTAATGAAACAAAGACTAAGTTACTCCCGAGGATATGCTTTATGGTTGTCTTATATGAGGTTTTATTGTAAATCCAGTATTTTAACAGTAATACGTGTTCATACAAACAGACAGACAGACAGACATTTCTAAAAATGATTGAAATGTATTATATTACTTATTCCTAAATCCCTGCAACAATTTTTTCCACGAAAATCTAAAAAGTACAGACACTTTAGATTTACATTCTTATTAGGTATATATATATATATATATATTTACCTAAATATATATATGTATAGATAAATGTGTGCGATTGGTCTATCACCTGTAGAAGGTACATCACATTTAACGTCATAGACTGAAGATCTTTTAATGATCTATTAACAATTTTGACTGTAACGGTAAAGACGAAATCGTGTTTGAGTTCTCACTGATATTTGCTTGGAATATACCGTATCGTATTTTTGAGCAGGTTCTGTTAAGTCAATTTTGATTGGAAGTTAATTATACTAAATTATAATAACCAAACCAGGTTGATGAATTTAAAAATAGTTCTAAGCCAACGAGGTAGTTTACAGAAACAAGTTACAAACAGCTAAATCCACTATTTTGTATTGTCTGTGCCAAGCGAAAGTACGCATAATTATAACCTCGCCCCCTCCAACTAAGAACCGTTTAATTCTAGAGAATTCCCAAATCGCGCTTATAATTTATAATAACAGGGACCTCCCTTAACGAAGAGAACGTTTTGTAGATAGGTATCTATCAAATTACGGCACCTTCCCCTTGCCGAGCGCCCATTGTTGTCTAACACGGAAAATATTCATTTGAATATTTACTTAACATGGATAATATTTTAATCTTCCCCTTTGAATTATACATACATTTTCCAACGGAGACAATTTCACGCCTGGTTCATCGAAACGATATAACTCCGCGCGTTGTAACAATCAATAATGTATCTTATTAAGGCATAGAATGTTTGATTTTGCGTTGAATTTCGCTTGTGATACAAAGCAATATCAATTTAACAAGATATTCCTTTTGTTAATATTCGCACACGCTTTATCAAATTCTCTAGCGGGGGTGACAATAAGCCGCTGTAAGTACTCTCACTGACATATGGATAAAAGCTTTCATTTCACTCTTAGCTCTTTTGAGTGAGTTATACTGAATTTATGTACGTGTACATTAATTCAATTTTAATATTTTATCACAGCTGTACTTTCTGGTGGTATTAAAAAATAAATATTATTAGATTATTATCATCTAATTGTACACATTCATGTTAAGAAATGAATCCAAATGATAGTTATAAACTTAAATAAATGATATAACATAGGTGTTTAATGTCATTAAATATATTAAAATTATACGTTAAATAGTTGAGAAAGAAAAAAAATTATACCAATATATATACTTAAAATGGCATAGCGAAACAGGTGATTGGACACTAAGCATAGGACGCATATTACTGATTGATCGTCGTATCAAATTGTATCATAATTCTATTGTGAAAATTGTTAACTGTCTCCGCGACGCCCTTGTGACAAAAAATAGCTGGAACGGGGTCCTGCCCTCGCCTGTTTAATAACATAATAGCACAATTCCCTTGCCGCATGATTCAATTTGGATTTCCTCCAGCCTCCCCCGTGTAGCCTAAAAAATGACAACTTCATTATATATTGTACGCTCCCGAGGGCGACTTGTTTGCTAGAAGGATTATAATGATTAATTCTGTAAAATATTAATACCCATCACACCCGCGCTTCACACTTGGACGTCTTTTATAAACGGCTTATTATAATAATTCTAACGCAAGTGCTCCATTGTTTGTTAGGATTTGTTAACTTGTCGGTTTTTCATAAGGCAAATACTTATATAATTCAAATAACAAATAGTTGTGTGTTCAAGGTTGTTTTATAAACGTACGTAAACAAATAATATGAGAATATCAAATTAAAGTTATACAGTACTTTTTTATGGTTATTTTTTTTTAAATAATTTAACACCTTATAACGAATATTACGAAATATATAGGTACATATAGATATACCACGCAACACAATCTCTAAAGCAACCAGCTCTCCTAATACATGGGCAGTTTTCTTCCGGGCCTTTGTCTGTGCTGAATAAAAACTTCATCTCTCTCTCCCCGAGGAATTTAATTTGGAGTAATGGAAGTGTTATATTGACTTAACAGGCCAGAAGCTCCCCTCGCGCACAGTTACAGTTATTAAAATGGAGAAATTTATTATTAGCGTTTCGCCATTCTACTATTTACATTTTAATTTTATTTGTTCTGTGATTCCATTAGTCACGTTCCGATGCGCATATTCAATAAACGAAGCTATAAAGTGTACGCGAATTTTGTAACTGCGTTCTGAATGTAAACTATCCTTGCAATATTATAAATTTTGCCAAGACAGTAGCAGTTTAAGTCGTTTTTGTTCGCGATTAAGATATTGAGTAATCTGTATTGAAAGGTTTGACGTTATTACCATTTCACCACCTAACATCAGGTGAGAGTATGATAAAAGGATGCGAAAATCACTATATATGTCTGTTAGTTACATTTCAACGAGTAAGCCTCGGAATCAATCCCAATTAAATTTAGTATGAATGTAACCTGACACCTGAAAAAGTAAATACAATTCGTCTTATACAATAATATACAAAAAATATGCTTAAAGAAGAGGAGATACACCAGTTTTTTTTTTTCGAACAGACTGTACGCTATTTGCTTTATGAACCTTCACAGCTTCAGTGGACTAAAAACATACACCAGTCAGTGTTCTAATATGTATGAACACTCGTATACGTTACACAGTTGATGTGTTCGTTAATAAATTAATTACTATACAGTATTTTATATTCAGAATTTCTTAGACGACTTTCAAACCTTTTTATAAATCGATATCGTGGTTCTTCTGTAATAGTGCTGTTTTAAAGATAATTAAAGATGTTTTTTTTTTATTACAGTAGGACTTTAAAAAATAACTCGGTAATAATATCGTCAGATATGCTATTTTCTTAGTGACTCATTTCATGTTTTAGTCACCAGTTTTTTTTTTGTAAAATAGAAAACGAAATAAATATGTAGATTTGTGGCCAATCTTCAATCATTTGAAAAAGCTGATTCACTTAGTAATTGAATATCAAATAAAACTATTTATATACTATTATTATATCACTGCTAGATGTTTCTTTAATAAATAAACTTTATATGAAGCTAATTAAGAGTCTTAACTTACTACACAAAGGAAATTGAGCGATGATGGCTCATAGATGCTCCGATAGCGCATCGCTGGACGTGGGTTCAAATCCTTATAAATAAATCAAAGATTTTGTGAAGGGAAATATTCTGATGAAACCATAGCATGATAGTAATTCTTATTCTAGGCTCGCCTAACTAGTTACTTTTTTTTCTTGTTGTTTTCGCTAAGAGAACATTAGGAATTGGCAATATAAACGGAGAGAGATGTGATAGTAATTTGATAAATTTGTTAATTTCCAACATCGTACTACCCGCCAAAAACTAAAATTTCATCCACACCACCTGGATGAGTGGAGGTCTTCCACGGTGAGATTTTCAAGGTCGTTTCTGCCTCGTACTTCGACCTTGTGGAATCGACTCCCAGCGGCGGTATTTCCAAACAATTATGAAATGCAAACTTTTAAGAAACGAGCGTATACTTCTATAAAAGGCCGGCAACGCACTGGTGACTCCCCTGGTGTTGATAGTGTCTATGGACGGTGGTGATCACTTACGATGGTACGATGGGTGACCCGTCTGTTCGTTTGCCTCCTATAATATAAAAAAAAAATACGATTCAGTACTCACTCCTTTGACGTATTGCATGAGCATAATATTAAGTCACCAAGATAGAACTAACTAGCTAACTGCTAGCCTTAGATTGAAAAATTTTTAGTCAAGCACCCATAGGTGTGGGTACTACGGTCCCCTTTAGGTTTAACGGGCTTACAATCTTGGAGTACATCGTCATACATCAGGTGAGATTATGACCAAAGTCGAAAACGTATAAAGTATTAAAAAAAACTATGTGAATAATCAAGCAGAAAGCATTTTATTATAGGTAAAATGTAAAAATAATCTTTTGTCTAAAATTCGATTAAGAGGTCTAAATAAGATGAAGTAAAATTTAAAATTCACTTGAAATACAAATCAATATAGTGTTATATTCATTTTATACATTTATAAAAAAAAAACAATAAGCGACAAAAATTATATTTGTACTCTTAATGTACAGAAACCATTTCTTTCAATGTTTTTTTATTACCTCTAGAAATTTACCGGTTTATTGTACGTGTACAGATAATAACGAACAATGAAAAGTATTATGTATACTTTTTTAAATTATAATCAATATGAACATAATAGAAGAATTCCGATACCTAAATGTAATTTTAAAATTGGTGTAACAAGACGAGCGACGTGACATGCACTTGTTCCGGACAACACTGCATGTATCATTTATAGACCTTTTGTCACCGAAATTATATTTACAGAAGTGAGCAGACAATTTCACGCTCTCTTCCCAGCACCCCTACATTATGGACTCTAATCAACGAGATGTGAAGCAAAATATGGATACGCCAGACTTTCAAGGGACATCGGCTTATAAACGTAATTTGAATTATGGCATTATTTTTTCAGGTTCATTATCAATGTTATTGATATTTATTACTTTTCTATGTCCGGCTTAGTAAGCACCTTATAATGGTTTTATGGGCTATACAATTATAGTTAAAATTTAGTAAACTATGTAATTCTGTTCAGATTCCCAAAAAAACCACTATCTTCAGAATTTAAATCATGGATGACTATTGGAACAAAATTAAAAATATAATTTCACTTACAATTTGATAACTCAAAAATGTTGTTATATGAACTTAATAAGTTAGCGCTGAAAATTATTTACTACTGAAGAATTTATATCCAACATTATATTTAAAAAAAATGTTAAACTTCATCACTGCAGTTCCTTCCCATATTGCTTCGATACATAAAAACGTCATTATCGAAATTGTATAATATCACTGTAAGAACATTCAGTGTTAAGGCGTCGGAACAATAGAATGGCATTACTATGTCCAAATACTATGGTTCATCTGTTTAACACGGTTCACTCACAAATTGTCAGCAACATTAGCCTGACTACGATATATAAGGCTAATAACTTTACTTGTTAATTCATTCACACTTATATTTTGCAACATGATGACAACTGAACTGAATTCTGAACTCTGAATTTCTGAACTTCTGAATTCTGAACAGAAACTGAACAGAACTGGCTTGGGATATCATTATTACTCTAAATAACTATCGCTATATACAATCATCAATAAAATTTCACGCAACAATTCATGTATTTCAACAATTATCGATTCGTGATAATCTCAAGTATTAATCAATCTCTGTCGTAGTATTATTTACTCTTATGTTATCTATACATAGAATGATAAAAAGCATGAATACTGTACCTAAATGATGCTTCTCGAGATCTTTACGGTTATAAAGAGTTTTTAAGAGTGGTAGAGCCATGCTGAAGCTATTATTGGTTTAAGCATGAATGGGTCGGCTCATCTGGGGTAGTACCACCCTCTCATAGAAAACCGACGTGAAGTGCATTGTTGCGTTTCGTTCGGTCAGTGAGAGTGCCAGAGGCCCACCTCTCTTCCCCTCTCCTCTCCCCCCTCACTCCCTTTCCCCCAAACACAGGCTGGTAACGCACTTTCAACTCCCCTGGTGTTGCTAGTGTCTATGGACGGTGGTTATCACTTAACATCAGGCGACCTACAAGTTAGTTTGCCAGTTATGACATAAAAAAATTATAGGTAGAATATATTATTTAAAAAAGGAACATGTCAAAGAAATATCGTGTGAAAAATAGAATGTGGGTTAACTTGCCGTATACTACCATTTTATACGTGGATATAGCCTTATAACATTATAAAATATTAAAGCGTTTATTTATAAAAATATATGTATTTATATAAAATTATACGATACGAAATATATATAAGAGTTGTTGAGGTATGTATGCCTGGTACACATATATGTTTCAACAACAAATATACGTATGAATAATTAGCTTACTTTAGCTCAGATATGTCGCGAATTGCATGTATCAGACAACAGCCCAAGCCGAGGTGTGCCGTGCATCCTTGAGCTAGTTGTCAAATAAAATCGGCTGAGTGCCTTAAGCGCTCGCCTTAATAGTCCGGCGAAACTGTTAAGACCTTGCTAGGTCAATAGCGTAGTCAGTTTGAAAAAAAAATGTATTTATATTAAATAATGTCCATACTAATCGTACTGTTTACCCCTCGGCCAATAAAAGGGTGAGCGCACACATGAGCGTGAAAGATTGTCCACATGTTCGACGGGACGCCCTGCAGCGTGATCAGCCGCGAGCTCCTATCTCCTAGTAATTCAACTTATCAGAGAAGCGCATCTAAAGATCAAACTGTTTAATCGCCTACTGTCACTTCTATTACACACCTAATGTGTCACGGATTTTTATAATTAAATTGAAAATGAAACACAATAAACAAAATGTGAATAAATTAAGAAATACGACAAGTACATTTATGGATATATCAAATACACGCAGAGCTTCATTAGCGATTTCTTTTTAATTTAATTAATAAATTTAATAAATATTTAATTTAATTTAATGGTGGTAGAGCCACGCTGAAGCTATTATTGGTTTCAGCATGAATGAGTCGGCTCGTCTGGGGTAGTACCACCCTCTCATAGAAAACCGACGTGAAGTAAAAGTGCTTGCATTGTTGCGTTTCGTTCGGTCAGTGAGAGCGCAAGAGGCCCACCTCCCTTCCCCTCACTCCCTTTCTCCCAAACACAGGCTGACAACGCACTTTCGACTCTCCCGGTGTTGTTAGTGTCCATGGACGGTGGCGATCACTTAATTTCAGGTGACCCATCTGTTCGTTTGCCACCTATAACATAAAAAAAAACATTTAGATAATTAAATATCCCTTAACCATTCACTAAGTTTAACTATTATATATATTAAGTAATCTGTATTTGGAGAAGAACGCTAAGAAATCACAGAAGATATTTAACGATATAAACACAACATCTTCTTTAAAAACCTGTGAGGTCAGGACATGTATATCATTCGTCTAGTTTTGTTAATATACAGTAAAATATACATTCTTAAATCGCGTTTCATAAGTCTATGTGCTTGAACATAAAATTCAAATCACTAAACGAGGAGTACACCAGACGCGTGACCGTTTCCTAATATTGACAAGCGAATAAATTACATGATCAGTCGGTACCCAGAAAAATATCACTGCGAGAAGGGCGGATTCTACTTCGTCATAAAGACATGATCGTGCGGAAACGGAAGTGACGACAGTCGGCGAGAGGAAACGATGCTTGACACCGGACGAGCCCACTTCCGGTGCGTACGCTATCTTCACTTATCCCAGCAGGGTGCATGAAAATTGCCTCCAGTTCTGCCATATTTATAAGACATAAACTATTTCATGGTATTAACATACAAGGAGCTATAGTATAGAGTGTAGTATTTGAAAGTTTATCAAAACACTGTCTTCCATCGAGGGGATTATACTATGCCTTATTTTGCAAGAAGCTAACGTCATTTTGCTAAATAAGTGCCAAGTAAATTTAACTTTACTTTGTTCGGTTCGGTTGTTCGTGACGGTGTGCGCGCGCATCGTAATAACTTCAGGATGTCGGTTTTTCGTAACGGTGTGCGCACACATCGTAAAAATGTACTCTCAACATTTTTCCCTAACGCGCCAAAAGAAGTATAACTTCGAAAGGTTTTGTAGGTGGTAGAGCCACGCTGAAGCTATTACTGTTTTCAGCATGAATGGGTCGGCTCGCCCAGGGTACTATCACTCGACCCACAAAAACACCGACGTGAAGTAACAGTGCTTGCACAGTTGCTTTTTTTTTTCGAACTGACTATGCTATTGACCTGGCAAGGTCTTTACAGCTTCACCGGACTACTAAGGCGAGCGCTTAAGGCACTCAGCCGATTTTTGTTTTGGGTAACATACACAAGGGTGCACGCACACCTCGGCTTGGGCTGTTACCGAAAAAGACGCGTCTGTCCTAGCTAAACTATACTAAGCTATTCATACATATATGCATTTGTGAATTATGCAATGAAAATTGCATGATTCACCAATGAATACGTGTATATCGGATTTGAAACGAACTAAACTATTCGATTCAGTTAGATTGAGGGAAAAAAGTAAACCCTCCAACAATGTGTATGTATGTTGCACAGTTGCGTTTTGTTCGGTCAGTGAGAGTTCCGGAGGCCAACCTCCGCTCCGCCCAAACACAGACCGGCAACGCACTTGCGACTCCCCTGGTATTGCTAGCGTCTATGGACGGTGGTGATCACTTAACATCAGTTGACCCACCTATTCCTTTGCCTTCTATGATATAAAAAGAAAAGTATACCAATATGATGGGTGGCTTTCTATAATGTTCATTCATCCATGAATAGATTGAAATAAAAGATTACAGATAGAATTAATAAAGTTATACACACATATAAATCAAGTAAAAATGTGTTTTATTTGTCCGGACTGATCTCTAAAACGATTAAAAAGATTTGGACACGCTCTTTACTGTAAAATAGGGAACTGTTCAGTATACTATCGAAGCTCCAGATGTAACCTAAAGCCTTTAAAAGTTAGAGGTTTAAAATTACAATTAAAAAAATAATAAAGATTCAAAAATGAATCCAAATAAAACACGTAGTAGCCGAGAACAAGAAAACTATTTTCATAAGAACGAATTTAGTTTACCAATAAAACAAAAAACTAACAACTTCAAGCACGAAAGCAGTCAATTACTTTATGTGTATTGTTGAGTATCAAATTTTAGATAAGAATCTTAATAGCAAAATGATATGAAAACACCATAAAACCACAAAAACGGTTGGTATAGGAAGTGCGGCTTATTATGAAAACCAATCCTTTGCGATGTAAATCGACGATTGCGTGATACCAAAATTAATTTATTTTCAAGGTATTATACGAACTCATAAAACTATTGAAATTGATTACATTTTACGTTCAGGATAATATTAGTTTTTGCTTGCGGCTTCGCTCTTGTTAATGTAGATTTTAATTATCAAGTAGTGATTAAAGGTACCTTATGTTATTTTCTATACCTCTGACAACATGAATTTGAAATTTCATTATGATCTGTAATGCAGACCTCAAAGCGTAACAAATAAACAAAGTCACATACGCACTTACAGTATTAGTAAGAAAGTCAAAACTAGTAAGGATAACTATTATTTATTTTAGACTAGCAGGTTTGGCGGACGTTATCTCGCCCTGGTAATAAAAAAAAACCTTGACAAATTATATACTTAACCACTTGAACCACTTTATATAGTGGTGACTACCCTATGCCCGATGGTAAGCACAGTACAGTCCAAAAGCAATGTCGACCACCGAGTGACACACTATCCATCGCCGGTCGCCACTGTCATGCCGGCCTGCGAAAAGCGAGATATGTACAGGCTGATCCCGAAACGCGACCCGCAGAAGCGAATCACTATGACGGGCTTTTTCGCCATGTGCATGGTGGTTGCGACCCAATCAGGCTGTAAATACCACCCCGCTTTCGCCATTGCCTCGTTCGTTATTCAGCAGGGTGCACCACTTGCAGATGAGGTTGGCTTGGGTGTCTCAAGTCTTATGATTCGTTCGACACTGCCCTTACACCCCCTTAGTTTATCGCAAACAGACAGACGTGGCAGAGAACTTTGTTTCATAATATGTAATTATTCATACAAATTTTAAAATAAAAGACAGTATAAAGAATAATCATATATTTTATGTAAAAAAAAAATTTCAACCACCAAAAATCTCCTTATCACTTCGTTCCAAATATTTTAACAAAGAGTGTACAAATTTGGTTAAAATCGAAACCGTAGCTTTCAAATATCTTCTTATAATTTTCCATTTTAGGATTCTGTGATAAACGTTTTATAATGTCCAGAAATTCGTCGGAACTAATTGTTTCGAAGAAGTTAGCAAATTCAGGATCATTTTCTAGTTTGCTTTCAAATAACTGCCTCATATCTTCCAAAGGTAAAGTTTCAATAAGGTCTTCAATAAATCCCGTGATACCTTTGCGATGTGTTACATCGATGTTTACTTTTTGATATGGCGGTAAATCCAGAGCGGAATGTATATAGTTAATAACTTGATAGACATCATCATAACCCTTTGCAGCCAAATATGTTGACGCCTGTAATAAGACAAAAACTCAATAAGTTTTATACAAAACCTTGTTATAAACCTAGCTAATTCTCACCCGCTTCCGTGAGTATAATAAACATGACAACGGATCAATTTAATCCAAAAAGTAAATAGAACCAGCCATGAAAAATTCCGCATCGATATAGTTATATAGGTATCCGCAATAGTTATGCCCTGACTTAAAGAAACTGTACTATCATTATATAAATATATGTAGGAAAAAAATAGAACATAGATAGTTTGACGAACAGTAACGGTTAATAGATCACCAAACAGTTGATATTGTAGTCCGGTGAAGCTGTTAAGACTTTGCTTGGTCAATAGCGTAGTCAGTTCGAAAAAAAAAAAACATTTGATACACTGGAGTATTTTTTATATAGTTAATTGTTATGCCATCTACTTGATTAAAATCGATCGTCGTGAGAATGGATAATGCTAAATAACTAAGTATATAAAATATGTAATATCAACGTAATATAACTAAATATTATATAGCTAACTACATACTCAAGACAACAAATAACTACGAGTATATCAACAAATAAACACACACACATGCATTATAATATCTACTATATTTTATATATTAACAATTTCTCTTAATGAATGATAGCAATAAATATTAATCTATATATATAAAAGAATAACTCAGATTGACTGACATTAACATAAAGCCCAAATTACTGGGGCTGGGGTCGTGAAAATCTGCATACAGGTTTCATTTTACACTGTAGGTGAGCATCCTAACCACTAAAAAAGCGTATGAAAGTTTATATAAAAATCCGTGACTATTCCGTTAGTTAGTCAAAATTAATGAACACATTGAATAAGCGCGTGAAGGTGCGGGCATTTGCTAATAGAATATAGATTTCAAAATATTATAAAGAGGTAAAGTTTGTGAGTTTGTGACGTTGCATGGGGGTAACCTCAGAAACTACTACTCCGATTTGAAAAATTATTTCATTGTTATATAGCTCATTTATCGAGGAAGGTTATAGGCTATATATCATCACGGTAAGACCAATAGGATCGGAGCGTCAACGAAGAATGATTCAAAATCGTTTTTTTTTCTGTTTGAGTGCTTCCGCGTACGTGTTAGCGTTAGCCTAAAGAAACTATTCCACGCGAACGAAGTCGCGGATAGAGGCTAATTTTTAATAAAATAGCATAACATATATTCCTGATATATTACAAATATAAATGTCTTATACGTATTTAGTATTGTTAAACTTACCTCTTTAAATTCAGCCATAGATTCAAAATCGAGAACGAGCTCTTTAAATTCTATACTCGATATAAATACAATAAAATTCAATACTTCTTCGTCACTCATATAATTTATAACAACGCTCATTAACTTCTGCATATCTATCAGTTGAATAAAATCAGTGATGTGATTTTCCCATGCTATTTTTAATCTTAACTCGGACTGGTATATTGAGTTACTTATTATTAAAGGCTTATTTGGCAAATTGATAATACTCGATTCGCCTTTTATAGCTAACACCAGAATTACTATACAAATATATTTGTACATTATGATCCTATGAATTGACTACTGTAATATATACTATACTATATTCTCAGTGATGTTATAATTGTAATAAAATTTAAAAGTAAATTACAACGAATTTATATAATTGGTCAAAATGATTGCAAAACCTATTTAGGTCAATAGAGGCGTTATTGCGTAACTTAACATGATTATATATAATTTTATCATTACTTATCATTAATAGTGATGCAAGTTGACATCTATAATATTCTAGTCGCATACAAACAGTATCTTATCAAGTTATCATTCTAGTCACGTACGGTTCGATCATCTTTTTCATCAGATCGTTAGTCCTATTAAATCATGTTTACATACATTTTGTGCAAGTATCGTATTTTTCCACTCTTTATCTACATAAACAAACATTCAACGCTCTTTACTTTGTACTTGTGTCAAAAAAAAAAATATTTTGAATAATCATATTGTAGTCATTATTACTATTGTAGTTACTCTGGGCTAACACACAGCGAATGCTCTCAAGAGGAAAAAATCCCGATTTTGGAATATTCTTCATTGGTACTCCGTTCCTATTCGTCTTAGCGTGATGACACAAAGCCTATAACCTTTCTCGATAAATGAGCTATATAACACTGAAAGAGTTTTTCAAATCGGACCAGTACTTCCTGAGTTTACCCCCTACAACGTCACAAACTCACAAACTTTACCTCTTTATAATATTAGTATAGATATAGACTAGCTGTGCTCGCGACTACGTCTGCGTGAAATTTCAATTATAAAAAGAGCGGTTAATAAAATCATAATTGTATTGTGTGTTAAAATTGTTATATACACATAAACATATAAACGAATGTGATATATATGTGAAACATGTCCTATATGTTATACCGGTGTATAAAATATTACCATACGAAATTTCGTCATTATCCGTCCATGCATATTCCTGCATACATTTCTTCTCATTTGTGTTTTCTTATAATTAAGATATACATATATACCAATGTGATATATATGTATAAAATATCGTATATGTTTATAGCGGTGTATAAACTATTATCATACCAAATTTCGTGAAAAACCGTCCAGTATTTCTTGCGTAAACGTATTCTCTTTTGTGTTTTCTTATAAGTAAGATATACATATACCCGAATGTGATACATATATAATACATGTCCTATACGTTATACCGGTGTATAAACTATTACCATACCGTATTTCATCATAATCCGTTCAGTAGTTTTCGCGTGAATCCCGTAAAAAGAACCGACAGACAACTTTTTTAAACTATAGAAATGTGTTTCGCAAGTGATTCTAAGCACAATCAGAGTATTTTTTCTTGAAAATATTTATGTACAGATTTCGTTCAGTTACTCTTTTATTGTACACAGTTATGTAAACAACAATTATATATTTGGTCATTTACAACTGAAACTGTGCTAAGTACTTATTTGCTATGTTATTTTCTTATAGAAATCGTGAATATAATTTAAAGACGCTTATGCAATAAATGTATGTATTGCATAGTTGTGATTGTCGTACAATTGCAAGAGTCGCGGTCAGACGCTGTCCATCCATCCAACACAGACGTCGCCCGAGGGTCCACTTCGATACGAAACAGACAAAACTACAATACAATCGGCTCAAACATAATACCATCGACTTCCTTATTAATCTACTAGTATTAAATCTGTATTACTTTGTATTTTATTATTATTATAATTTATTTTTTTGAACAGCAACGTATTCTCTCTGCAACGATTAACTAGATATCAATTGTGTTGTTACATTTTAAATTGAACTGAATCCAATTTTAACCATTCCTAATTTTTTACCTTATTTTTCAACATCTTCAAATTGTGTATCTGTAAAATATGAAGATCATAAAAAATACTTTTGTAGGTGATTTTTGTATGTGGTAAAGCCACGCTGAAGCTATTATTGGTTTCAGCATGAATGGGCCGACTCGCCCGGGCTAGTACCACCCTCTCATAGAAAACCGACGTGAAGTAACAGTGTTAGCATTGTTGCGTTTCGTTCGGTCAGTGAGAGCGCCGGAAGCCCACCTCCCCTCTCCTCTCCCTTTCCCTCAAACACAGGCTGGCGACGCACTTTCGACCCCCCAGGTGTTGGTAGTGTATATGGACGGTGGTAATCACTTAACATCAGGTGACCCACCTGTTCGTTTGCCTGCTAAGCCATAAAAAAAAGACTAAAAACCTTATAAGCGGCAAAAATTGAACTTCGTTATCGGTGTATAAAAACTGGAAATCTGAAAAAAAATTAAACATGCTATTCGAATGATTACAATTGCATTTAGCTCATATTCAAATTGAACGACATCATTATTATATTATACTCTTTTTAACATCACAATTGTAAACAGTCGGCCCTCGTGTCCACCTGTTCGTTTGCCTGCTAAGCCATAAAAAAAAGACTAAAAACCTTATAAACGGCAAAAATTGAACTTCGTTCTCGGTGTATAAAACCTGGAAATCTGAAAAAATTAAACATGCTATTCGAATGATTACAATTGCATTTAGCTCATATTCAAATTGAACGACATCATTGTTATATTATACTCTTTTTAACATCACAATTGTAAACAGTCGGCCCTCGTATCCACCTGTTCGTTTGCCTGCTAAGCCATAAAAAAAAGACTAAAAACCTTATAAACGGCAAAAATTGAACTTCGTTCTCGGTGTATAAAAACTGGAAATCTGAAAAAAATTAAACATGCTATTCGAATGATTACAATTGCATTTAGCTCATATTCAAATTGAACGACATAATTATTATATTATACTCTTTTTAACATCACAATTGTAAACAGTCGGCCCTCGTGTCCACCTGTTCGTTTGCCTGCTAAGCCATAAAAAAAAGACTAAAAACCTTATAAACGGCAAAAATTGAACTTCGTTCTCGGTGTATAAAAACTGGAAATCTGAAAAAAATTAAACATGCTATTCGAATGATTACAATTGCATTTAGCTCATATTCAAATTGAACGACATCATTATTATATTATACTCTTTTTAACATTACAATTGTAAACAATCACCCTCGTGTCTATAACTAGGTGCTTATAGCCATTTAAAATACTATTTCTTATATGTAAAAGGTTACAAGGTGCATAGTAGCATACAGAGTAATGTCACAAATACTCATACTTTCTCAGACTCCGATTAACTAGAGATTAAAGAACAAAAGAAAGAAGGAAACGGCGATATTACGGTGGTAAAGTATATTACTGAACCATTATAAACGTAGTAAACAATACATCACGATGGTTGTGTTTTGGTATTATTCATTGTATTTACTGGTAGCTACAGGGTTACTCCGTGATGATTGTAGACCGTCGATGACATCTGCGATCAATATTTTAGTACATTCAGATCACTCGACATTCGACGCTCCGATATGAGTATATTTTATTAAATAATAGCCGTCCACCTTCGCATGGGTGTACTAGTAAAGACCAATTTTTTTCTGAGTACGACCATATAATAACAACTGAATGTCAATCTTTCAATTCAGTTGTGATGCGCTTATACACATTCGGCAATTGAGTTTTATTTATATAGATTAGGTACAATGCAGTCAATTCATGAAACTTATAAGAAAATTGCCATGAGTTGCAATAAACAAGTTTTTGAAGTTATATTTCTTTTATTAATTTTCTTCTTGTTTATTAATTTTTTCGATGCGCGCGCACACCGTCACGAGAAACCAATACCGTGAAGTTATAACGATGCGTGCGCACACCGTCACGAAAAATCGACACTCTGAAGTTAGCTATAGTCAACATTTTCTATTGTTAGTGTCGTTTTTCTACAAACGTAGAATAAGGCAAAAGATAAAATTTCTGAAAAGATTTTTATCTTATTACGTCAAAGAAGTATAACTTCTAACGCGTGTACATAAGTACACACACACTTTTTTATACTAGTTCGGCAAAATGACTACACAGTACCTGAGGGAAAGTACGGTATAGTCCATAAATAAAGGCGACTGTCGTTGTTAAACAGCAACTGCAGTCGTCGTTATCATGCCGACCTGCAGAAGTGCCTCTTCACGCCTCGCTTAAAGGGCTATCCACAGATAGGCTCCATATCGTAAGAGGAAGGGAACGGCCAGGAGTTTTCTGTGTCTTGACTAGGTTTAAGGGACCAAAGTATTACATATGCAAAATGATATACAACGCAAGACCATACACGACAGAGGTATAAAATAAAAATAAGTTACCATTTTTCACTCACTAATGTATCCTTGGTTGAATTCCAAAATTCATCTTCATTTAAAATAAGTTATTACATGTAAAAAAATATTATAATACAATTCCAAATTATATTTTAAAATAATATTCTTTAGGAACAAACTGTGGCATATGAAAAGCGAACTAATAAACAAGCTTTGGTTGGATAATATCAAGAGGATTGTTCGTCACGAGTGCGAAGTTAAAATTAAAGGAAACATTACAAGACACTATCATTATTGTTTTATTTGCAAAATTGCTCGTTCTGGTTAATGCTGGGGTTCGCTATTCACACGGCTCTGAAGCCATTGGCGTGTACTTAACGACGCTTCTTTGAATGACAAGCCCCACTTCTAATGTGGGTAGGTCCGTAATTGTTTCGTCAATGGTAAATGTTACAAATCTTATATAAACTCTTAAAGTTATTTGTTGATTTCGAAAGACCAAAGAAGATTTGTTTGTGTTTATAACAAATTTTATTCAGCACTAGTTTCTGCCAGCGACTTCGTCCACGTGGAATATTTACTTTAGGCTAACGCTAACACGCAGCGGAAGCTCTCAAAAGAAAAAACAAACGATTTTGAAACATTTCTCATAAGTCCTCCGCTCCAAATCGCCTTAACGTGATGATATATAGATTATGTAGCCTAAGCCTTCCTCGATAAATTAGCTATTCAACACTTAAATAATTTTTTAAATCGGAACAGTAGTTCCTAAGATTAACGCGTTCAAGCAAACAAACTCTTAAGTTTTATAATATTAGTAGAGATTTAATACACATTTATAGAAATATGAATTATACCACTGCGTAAAATGGATTTCAAATTTATTAATAATGCAATCGTTGTTTTACTCTTAGAATATTTTTAAGAAAAGCTTGTCTCTGATATAAAAATTACGATAAAAGCACACATTCTAAGTATTTGATTAAATTAAAACGTTAAAGTTTTTAATAAAATAGAAATCTCATTTCTTTATTGTAATAAATTTAACTAAAACATAACTCACAAAAAGATAGCGATTAATGGAATTCGCTTGATTTTTGAAAAATAAAGGAAATTGTGAAGAAAATAAATCTTCTACAAAGAGAATTTAAGTAATCAATAACGAAATATAGGACAATCTTACTATTCAACTTTGTAGGTACAAATTAAATAAAACGATTGCATTTTTATACATTAAATTTAATTGTAAACTGATGATATTTAGAGATATCTGTTATAAATTATAAGCTCCACGAAAAGTCACAAAAAACATCGCAGACGACTCAAAAGACAATAACATGTTTTCGCTACAAGTGTCGATAACCCCATACCAAGAAATGTCATAGACCGAGGCAAATAAAGAAAACCGCGTAGAAAAACAAATCCAGACTGACGCGGATAGCGACAAGTAAAAAGTAAACACTTATGTAGTCATCTCACGGGTTGATATTCGGTTACCCGTGGTGTATGAAAACGCACTGACAATCCTGTACCATGAGGAATTATTATTGTATTGGTTGTTTACTAAATCTCGAACAAGTCACGCGTGCTACAACCTGATTATAAGCATTAATGTAAGCATGCATATTAAAATAATATGTAACATATTGTTTTAATGCGTTTATATGTTTTTTTTATTTATTACACGCTTAACTGACTGCGTTATAAGATAATCTAAAAATGTATGCATACAAAATATCTCTACAAAAATCACGCAAATTTTCTTCAAAAATTTTAATGGCGATGTTTAACTTATATTTATTGTAGTATATTTAAAAAATATATATTATAGGGGGCAAACAAACAGGCGGGTCACCTGATGGTAAGTGATCACCGCCGTCCACAGACACTAGCAACACCAGGGGAGTCACCAGTGCGTTGCCTACCTGTGTTTGGGTTGGGAAAGTGGAGAAGAGGGGGAAGTGGGGGAAGGTGGTCCTCCGGCGATCTCACTGACCGAACGAAACGCAACAATGCATGCAATGTTACTTCACGTCGATTGTCTGTGAGAGGGTGGTACGACCCCGGGCGAACTGACCTATTCATGCTGAAATCAGTAATAGCTTCAGTGTGGCTCTACCACCCATTATGACATATATATTATAATTTAGCTAATTTAAGGCTGTAATTTTTACTTATCACTTGTGTCTATAATGTTAATAACCTGAAAATACATTATTTGCTTTGATAATAAACATCTTCATATTTCATTATCGTATTCATACACTTATAGTGTCCATCAAATTTCTCTATTAGAAAGAAAGAAAGAAAGAAATATTTTATTCATAAAGCACAACATAAAATACAAGTATACAAGAATGGACAAAAATATGCATATCTGTGCATTATGAAATGGTGTCCAGCTCAGCATATGCTAGCGTTATGAGAAACACTAAGCGCTGATTTTCAGCTGAAACCCAATGCAAGTCACGGTGCGTAAAAAACTAATTAAAATTATAAAATATAATATATATAGGGAGAGTAAGTAATGTACAAAAAAATAATACGGTACATAAAGAGGTAATAATATATATATAGGGGAAATTAATGAAATAAAAAAGTAGGATACATAAAACAACATACAATAGATGCAATTGCAGGCGCGTCTAAAATATATATGCAACTCAAATTGGATGCAAAACCTTTAGTTTACAAACATTGCGATAATAATAAAAACTTTTTATAATTAATTTTAAATGTAAGTAATGCGTTAAGATTGCGCATTGGAGGGGGTAGGTCGTTCCAGCATTTGGTAGCAGCAAACTTAAAACTGCCTCGAAATGAGGTGGTAACATGGCGATGAGTACATAACATATACTTAGAAGCTCGAGTTCTGTAACTATTTATTCGTTATTATGCACACCTCTGAATATATGTGAATAGAAGTATATCACAATTTTACATTTTAACTCACGTTAATGGTGGTTTTGTAAAAGATAATAACGAAGACATACACCGGCACGGTGGTGCGGTGGTGGCATTAAGGGCGAGCATTAGGATTTCAGTACAGATAACGCAATGCACGCGCCGCGCAACCCAATGAGTTCAGAAACGGGCGAAACATTCAAATTGCAAGCCGCCCGCGCCCGCCCGTATCAAATGTTGTTTTATAGCTAATTCCCAAATTCGGTTATGGCCTATAAACGATCCGCTGGAATAATTTAAATGCGAACCCGCCTCTATAATGTGCGTACTTTACTCCAAAATTAGGTATTTGTATGTGAAATGCGTTTTCCAGTAGGATTCTCAGACGATTTTTTATTTGTTATGTACGGATATAGCTCGAGAAGCGGTAAATATATTTAAATACCCTATACTATAATATAGAACGGCTCATAATTAATTTTATGAACGTAGTAGGGTATTTTTTTACATTAGCTTACAAGAGAATATCAACAATAGTTTTAATTGTAATGATATTTAAATTATTATTATTATGTATAACTAAGTAATACCCGTGACTTCGTCTACATTATTTATTATCTTAAAAATATGTCTTTATGTATACATGTAAAAAACACGGAAAGAATTTAAAGCAAAAATACTTTGCTTGCAAAATTTCTTTATTAGTTTGTAGTTCTTAAAAAAATGAAGTTTCTTAACACCTCAATTACTTTATATTAAATGAAGTTACCGTGTTACTTTATTTAAGACTAGCCTCTGCTCGCGACTTCGTCCGCGTGGAATAGTTACTTTGGTCTTATCGTGATAATATATACCCTATAACCTCGATAAATGAGCTATATAACACTGAAAGAATTTCTCAAATCGGACCAGTAGTTCCTGAGATTACCCCCTCCTACAACGTCACAAATTCACAAACTTTACATCTTTATAATATTAGTATAGATAAGGTAAGTAAGGTAAAACAATTGATCGCAATCCATTTAGTATTTTTTGCGTCATTTGTTCACAATGCCAGTTCTATATAATTTTTTTGATATAAGAAGATAGTATATATTACAAATCGCTTCGAGCAATTAAGCAACTCATCAGAGTTTTGTTGAAAAGGTAAAAAAATGTAATTTTTAAAACGTACAAGCAAAATACATTAGTTCCGACTTACTTTCTTCGATGTAAAACGTTTGTAATATAATAAACTGCTTTTAAAAGTTTTCCCTTGTTTCCGAGCTAATTTCCAGACGGACATTTCCGCCCATTCAATATGAGCGATTGTTTATTGACTTCGCAGCGTAAGACAATTGAACTGAATTAGGTACTTTGTTTAACGGTACTGGCGCTTTAATATGTCCAGTTTTCTTTATTTTTACTGCATTCGCAATACACATTATTCTCAGCTGAATGCATTTAAAAACAAAATCAATGACTTTAAGTAATTACTAAGAGAAAATTTATTTCGTTAACGATTCAAACGAAACTATACGTATTTTAAGCAGATATATTGAAATTATATTATAGCAAATAGATTGTGTATAGATTAATAATATTTGTAAAATGATAGCGTTTTGCTTACAAGAATATCCTTAAAAATGAATAACTCCTAGAATGTCATATAAGCATCATCTAGGTCACTGTCTCGATCAGCCATACTCAAACTGCGGCCCGCCGGCTTTTGTAGTTGGCCCACCCGACTATACTTTATTTTCAATTATTTTAAATTTCGTGCCCATCAGAAAAACTATGAACACGCTGAGTAAATTAAATAGAGCCCAGATAGCCCGAACGCAATGCGTTCTCTATGATATAAGGGTTATACCAAGCTTGTGATATTGGACAACCATTTTTCGCTAAATTAATACGTTGTTCGTTTGAAATTACGTTTTTTTATTTAATACCTAAATATTTGTAGCTTGCGGCCCGCGACACCATAAGTGAAACGTATTTGTGGCCCGTTTAAAGGTTGAGTACCACTGGTCTAGACTCTAGAGTGATTATTTCAATTCCGGCATAAGGCATATTGAAGGCGTAATATGAATTCTTCTTTCCATTACTAAGTGTAATATCGAGAATTTAAACTGACTTTTTTACTATTCTGCTATTCCCAATTTTAAGAGAGCGTGTAAAAACATGGAATCCCAAACATCTATGTTCCGCTTAGTTTTATATTCAGCGATAATAAAATCTATTACAAATCATAACAATGGCATATCATTAAAATTTATGAATGTAATAATATCGCGCGATATCATTGCCGAAATTCTATTTGCCGGATTATTAGACGCATTATCGTTTTACATTCAACGTTCCGCATAACGGTGTCCTAATGGACGAAATTTAATCACGACAAATCGAATGCCACCTATTTATGAAGTCGAATGACTAAACAGCTTTTTAATACGATTCACACGTTAGCAGTTATAGTTAGTTAAGTTTTTGTATCGACACATTTCACGGTGGGATGTATTGAACTCTTATTATATTAAATACGATACCACATACCGGCCACTGATGGGATCTATTATTGTTGATCCACGGATGAATATTCAATCATCATGCTACTTCACTCCTACTTGATAGAGTCCGATATAAAAAACAGAACATTTGTTACACTATTTAGTTTATAAAATTATAAAATTGGATCGTTACGATCACATACACACGTACTTATACGTGTATTTCGTTTTTGAATACGTTTCTAAAGGTAACGAGATAACATGAGAACGTAGTTGCTTAGTGAATTTCGTGATCAAAAGATTGAAGTACAATTAGTACGTGGAAAAGTGTAATCAAAGAACGAAAGCGTTAATTATAAGCCCCTTTCGACTAATCTGAACAAAACACAGAAAATCAAAGTATCGGTAAAGTAGCCATTATCCCTCACACGGTATAGAATGAGTGCAAAGTGCATACAAAATCGTGATGCGGCCTTTTAATCGGTTTCACGTTCGTTCCCGTGCTAGTTTTTTGTATTCGCATTTCTCTTCGGAAATCTGCAAGCTTATTGTCGACGGGAACTTTTCGTCGAACTGTGTAAAAGTGAGCCATAAGTCGTGATAATAAAATGCATTTTAGAAGCACCACGTGTTTGAAGCTTAACTGCATAGTTTCACATCAAGCTTAGTAATAAGATAAAGAGGCGGGTCCATTTAGTTTTGCAGCAGTTCATTCCAATTTACGCGGTGTATTGACCATTAGCATAAGTCCAGGAGAAGCGTGATGTGCGCGCGATTCGCAGGCGCTGGGCGTGACGTGACCGCCTCCCTTGTAATTGCGTCCGCGCGACACATTTGTTTGCTATTGTAAGCATTGAAGATCCCATCGCATCACACCACTGCGATCGACTCTTGCAAATTAACACTATAAATGTTTTAAGTAAACTATTCTTATTTTAGAATATATTTATTCTTATTATAGCCCTTTAGAAGCATGTTCCTCGGATTAAAATAATACTCTGCCTAGTTATATATGCCCGGGTATGTTTTCAAGCTAACGTTATAATCAATAAGATAACAAGTTACATTTTCGGGTCTTGGATATTTATTTCCGATATATCTAACGGTTATTTACGTCGTACAAAAATAATTTTGCTTTGAGGTTTATGTTTTACATGGTAAGTTGAAATGTATGCAACAGAAAACTTTTTTTTTATAGGAAGCAAACGCACAGTCGGGTCACCTGATGTTAAGTGATCACCGCTGACCACGGACACTTGCAACACCAGGGAGTCGCAAGTGCGTAGCCAGCCTGTGTTGGAGGGGAAGAGGATGGGAGGTGAGCCTCCGGTGCTCTCACTGACCGAACGAAACGCAACAATGCAAGCACTTGTTCACAATGTTACTTCACGTCTGTTTTCTATGAGAGGGTGGTAGTACCCCGGGCGAGCCAACCCATTTATGCTGAAACCAGTAATAACTTCAGTGTGGCTCTACCACCTATAGAATCCAGTTAATCCTTCATTTGTGCCGACAACAACAAACACCGTAACACGTTACATCTATAACCACAAAATTATTATATGTTATAATATATTAAATTATTTTATTTCAAAATAAGAAACATTTATTTTTCTTAAATTTGTTTAACATTTCCTAACTATGTTTAAATACTTGCATCACAATTTGTAGATTACCTAACATAACCTAATAAGTGTGGTTGGGTGTGATCATATCTAGGTAGACAGCTATCCACTCCTATTCGTACCTGTATGTAAAAGGCCATCTGATCACATACATACTGCTTAAAACAAGTTGTAAAAAATGTTTATCTTTAATAACAAACATAAACATATGTAAATAAGTACGAATGTGTTGAATATAAAAATATGATAAATATTTATTGCAAAATAAGAAAATCTCACACATAGTGAAGTCATATATTATGCATAGATATAGGCATTAATTAGAAAAATATTTTTAATTTACAATTTCTGCTGTAATTTTTGTATCGTGTTCTTGTTGCGATCGTACCCGCGTGATTCTGATAAGAAAGAGGAATATTTCTATCCTCTGTACGTTGTTTCGTATTCGTGTAATTGTAAAAGAAGCAGTCTATGTTCAAAGTATTTTCTGTGTACAATGTAATTGTATCTACTTGATAACTAACGTAATTTGTACTGCGACATATATAAATGTAGTACTGACAGTTAACAGGGGTGATACTTGATAAGCGAGTTTAGGAAAAAATTGTATTTAATTACAATGATCATTGTATTTATGTTATTATTACGTAATTTTATCCTTTTTTGTTTTAGAAATAGCTCACACACATACACAGAAAGGTAAGTTTGGGGTATGCGTGTGTCATATTATTTATTTACCTCTTTATGCAAATAGAAATGGAACCAATTTAATATAATCGAGTCCATTACATTTTCTGTTGAGCTCATAACTCAAATATTTTGTTATGAAATTAACTTAAAGTGGGGATGGTTTTCTCAGTTGTAAATATTTTCTGGTTTAATATTATAATTATGCAAAAACCGCAAGTTTTCTGTAAATACATATGGACTTTTACTTTCTGGCAATTTTTGTTCGATGTACACAGGTATCTTTTCAGAATAGGTACTTTGCGTAAACCTCGTACTTAATGCATCGATACAATTATAAAATAAAAGTATACATTAACTGTTAGAACAGACTCAAAAATGATATATTTGGAGTAAGCTTTGAATTTTAAAAAAATAATCACCCATTTTTCTACTTTCAAACAAATCTTAATATTAATTTTTACTGAATTAAAAAGACTAAATTATAATTCCTTAAGTTATGTTATTATTATTATAAATAAGTGAAAACCACGTATTGAGAAAATAATTCAAGTTTTGAGTAATAGAGCTTCTTCTCTCGCGTTAATGCTAATATAGAGCTAGCCTATTCCTCGGAAGTAGTACTTTCTGTACCGCTGACAAACGTGGATGAAAAAGTTCATGTTTAAATAGTTAAAGCATAAAAGCGCAACAAACAAACAAGCTCTACAGGTGGTAGAGCCACGCTGTAACTATTACTGGTTTCAGCATGAATGGGTCGATACGCCCGGGGTATTTCCACCCGACCCACAGAAACAGCGACGTGAAGTAACAGTGCTTGCACTGTTGCGTTTCGTTCGGTCAGTGAGAGCGCCGGAGGCTCACCTCCCAACAACACAGGCTGGCTTCGCTCTTGCGACTCCCTGGTGTTGCAAGTGTCTATGGACGGTGGTGATCACTTAACATCAAATGACCCAACTATTCGTTTGCCTCCTATGATATATAAAAAAAACTAACATTTATAATAATAACTACTTTATCGATATTATTAGTTTTTATCCATCTATTACTAATTATGGATATCATCCAAGTTGTTACACATTTATTCTATTTTTTACTTTAAATGTCATTAACGTAGCAACCCTACGGAGCTTCAATAAGTAGCAATGAGTAGCGGCGCACGCGCTCACTTGCGAGCGATCATTAAAATGTAGCATCTCGAACGATTTTCCTACTTTAGATACGGCAATGGGCGTAAAAACGGCCACTTAGTAAAAACATACAGCATAAAAATATTGTATCCTTACTGCATATAAGCATTAGCCATTTCTGAAAATCATACGGAGCGAATAGCAAGATCGAGTCGGTGCACATATTTTCCCATAATGAGTTGTGGTTAACGAATGCAAAGAGGATTTTAATGCTTCTGATGTGATTCTAGCAATATACATGTATGTATCTCGTTTATGCCTATGCATAGGTAGTTTGTATATTTTAATGCTTTAACGTGTGAGTCAGTCATTATGTAGAAGACGATTTTAATGAGTTACGTGAACATAGGTCACCTCATTGTTATGTGAAAGAGCCAATACGACGTGTAAGACGTAGTATATACGTGTACGTGTAGTCGTGTATACGTGGTAACTATTGTTTTCTATTGTAATACTTTTACTATACGATTTTTTATTTCTATTCAATCTAATCAAATTGAAATAATTGAAATAATAATTTATTGTAATATAGGGCACCAGCTAGCTATTCTAATATTATAAAGCTGAAGAGTTTGTTTGAACGCGCTAATCTCAGGAACTACTGGTCCGATTTGAAAAAATATTTCCGTATTAGATAGCTCATTTATTGAGGAAGGCTATCATCACGCAAAGACCAATAGCAGCGGTGCACCAATGAAGAATGTTTTAAATTATTTAAAAATATTTTCACCTTCTACGTAAACGAAGTCGCGAATTAAAGTTAGCGTTCGCCCAAAGTAACTATTCCACGCAGACGAAGTCGCGGGCTGAAGCTAGTTTTCAATAAATTTTAGATTATTTGCTCCGTGTTCTTGTCATTTTTTAATATTTTAGACAAATATTTTCTACATACATAGAGTTATTTCATCGGAATATCTGTTAGTAATACATATTTGTTTTTGTTTGTTGTTGGATGAAATACTTCATTTAGTAACAGTTCCACTTTGTATGAATATTGCCCTTATTAATAAAATGATTTTATGCCAGCAAATCTAAGAACATACGCTATATTTCTTATAATTTTAATAAAATTAAAATACTCGTAACATCCGTTAGTAGCGTCCCGTACGCGGACGGACACTATCGGATGTGAGAGAACGTACAAAAAGTAGCATCTCAAAGTACTTCCATAGCAAGACGCGATCATTAGAACCGCACCATAATCGCCACATCCTGAACAGGTAGGCCGTGGAGCGTGCCCGCTGCATATTACTGATCTCTCACAGCGGGAACAGGTGATGTTTGTTCATTCATCTTTAGTACTTTCCACATTCTCGCTTCTATATTTGTTCTCTTTTACCTCCGTATGTCCAACGAACTGCGTGAAAATATTTATTAAATATACATGCACGATTATGGAACTTACTTCTACTAGAACAATGATTTTTTTTTCTTTTATGGAAATTTGAACTCCAATATTAATTGTACCTTAGCCTTTCCAGTATGGCACCAAGAGAGATGTTGACGAGATAGCACTACACGGTAATACGATATTTTGGCATCATCCGAACAAGGCTCTGCCAAAATGCTGTAATAAATATTTACATTTTGACAGTTTAAGCTTATAGTTTTCATCAGCAACTCTCTTTCGGGTCTGTACTTGGCACACTCCATTAATAAATGATGCACAACACCAATCTTTCCACACAAATTACAATTGAGAGACTCCGTTCTTCGCATGTAATATGCAAAACATTCCTAAGGATTGTATATTCAACAAAGTCTTAATGCTATTTTGACATAACGTCCATTTTAAGTGATGGTAGATTCAATTAATTGTTGCAATGAAATTTAAAAGAATATTGAGAAAGTAGTACACTTGGTAAAAATAATTTCTTATAGAATATGAGGATTTGAGTGTATTTTACTAAGCTCTACAGTGACATTTTTTTTTTATCGAACCACGGCAAAGTGACTTTACTGTGTCTGATGGTGAGCACAGTATAATCTAAAAACAATGGCGACTACCGAGAGACATACTATCCCTCACCGGTCGCCGCTGTCATGTCAGCCTGCAAAAACGTCTCTTCACGTTACGCTTGAAGGACCCCATATGAAATTTAAAAATGGGAGGAAAATCTATGTTTATTTTAACTTTACTCGTGTCTTACCATGTTAACATTACAATAAATGGCCCGTTGATTAGCAGCATCATTGTTATTCAACTAAGCACACCTTTAAAAAAGAAATCAACGGATACAAACAATAACAATTACTTAAGTTAAAACCAATACGCCTACGTCGATTTGTATTGGAGTCACGACTGGCGATTGTTAACAGCCGAACATGTGTCAGCTGTTGAAAAACTAAAATAATAATTAGTCGATATGAAGAGGTGGCGTGAGAACGTGCAGGGTGGCCAGCCAGCGGTGTCCGGCATACAAATTGAAACTGTCAGATCGACCGATCGGCGCACGATGCTCAACGCGATGCGACGTGGCACTCTCACGGAAACGATTACCCCGGTTAAGACAATGGCCGACAAGACATGCATCTTATACTCTTTCGAACCTTCTAATTCTTTAAATAGGTAACAAACAATTTATTACTAGCACTTTTTTAAACATTACAACGTTTCGGTTTTCACCATAACGCACAATCTTTCTTTTGAATGTAAATAGATGTTATTATGAAAAACTGTTGTCTCCAAACCTTACTTTAATCATATAATCCATTTACATTCAACGTATTTCTCTCTGTATTTAAAGCATTGTATTTATTAAAACAGATTCTTACTGAGTAAATCTGAATTTTCAATATCAGATAATCCTTTTACTTGAGTGTTTAACCCCCATTTATATTTGAAGCAAGCTGAATCTATACTAATATATAAAGCTGAAGAGTTTGTTTGTTTGTTTGTTTGTTTGTTTGTTTGGTTGAACGCTATGATCTCAGGAACTACCAGTCTGATTTGAGAAAGTCTTTCGGTTTTAGATAGTTCATTTATCGAGGAAGGCTATAGGCTATATATCATCACGCTAAGATCAATAGAAGCAGAGCACCAATGAAGAATGTTTCAAAATCGGGCACTTTTTTTGCTTTTGAGCGATTACGTTATAATTGGTTAGTGAGTTTTGGGTGATCACGTATAGTTTCCGTCAATCTTTTTGGCCGTTCTGAATATAGCTGTAGGTTTTTCCTTGCGTGTAATGTAGTCAAAAGTTTAATACAAAATAAAGTTTAAATGTTATTATAAGAATGTACAATTAGCTTATGTTTACACTTAAATTATCTCGATGTTATACCCATAACATAACAAGTCTTTATAACTACATTTTTGAGTTTTTGGCGGGATCTTGGTCTGTCATGTAGTGGATTTTATTTTTTATTCATAATCTTGTGTTACATGACTCTATATTGTGTAAAATTGGTGGTGTTTTATGTAATATAGTTTGTTTATTGTGCATAAGTGAAGCGAATGGAAAATAATGCTACGGACCATGAATTCTGAGATGCCACAAAAACTCCATGGAAAGTTCTAACAAGATGGCCACCATCTTGTTAGTTCATTGAAATTATATCAAGCAACCTGTAATATCGATACTCACTCGACAATGGCAGTAATAATCTAAAAGATTGGTTGCCAAAAATAAAGTTAAAAAAAAACTACATTTTTGTTACCTGCAACTATCTACAGAGCGGTCAAAAGTTTGACGCGGTCTGTAAACTGTTTGATCCACTTTATACAGTATTTGTTTCTATCTGTGGGCTATATCTTGTAGCATATATACTGTCTAAGTATTATGTTTGTAACTAAAATAGCGTTATTCAAATGAAATACATTCGTAGTAAACAAATAATTCGTAATAATAATAAATTATTTATAATGGGGCAAAACTTTCCATAGAAACATCATTTTTCGAAGTAGATGAGTCTTCTAATAATAACAAATATCAATAAGTAACAATAGAGAGAATAATAAAAATTCGCAAGAAAAAAAAACAACGAATGTACAGGTTATTGCACCTGTAACTGACAACGAAATGATTCTGAATGCGACTGTACTGCAACTAGCACTGACACTGACACACGTGTCGGCGTGAATGCAATAGGGATGAGGGGAGAACGCGGGCGGGTGCTGCGCCGCTTTCACGTCTTACACGTCCTTCTGATACCAAAACTTATGTTCTATCCGTCTATATTCAGAACGGTCAAAAAGTTTGGCGATAACTGCAGTAACTGGTAAACTACTTTTGTAAGTAGTAGGTAATATTGGATTTTTTATCAAACTGTTTGCTGTGTGGCCCTTATGGAGGAACAGGTAATAATTCTTTGAGTTTATTGAATGATATAATAGATTTTTTAATAAATTGCATTCGATATAAGTAAATCATGTCGGCATCGTTACGTCACTTGCACAGAGGGCATTTGCGAGACAAACAAATGACGTACACTGAAATGTACTCGCGCACCCCAACGCCGCGCGCTAAGCCAAATGCAAAATAAAACACTCGATTGACATCTCTTTGAAATTTATTAAATACTAGCTGTTACCCGCGGCTCCGCACGCGCTTTTTAAAAATTTATGAAAGAAATGTAAAATTGTAAGTAGGTGTGTACATTACAGAAACGCTTTTTCAAAAACATTTGTAACTACGATACGAACGCCATCTACTGTAACATGTAACGTGTACATTAGATATATGAATACTAATAGTATATCGAATGGGATGGGATTTATCATCAGCAACATACCTGGAACTTCAACCTACTATATACCAAACTCAGTGCTCACTAACACTATATAAGAAAGTAATGAAAATTATATACTATACATTATCGAACAATATATCCTAAATCTTTTATTTTATAGATAGATATAATATGCCCATATTGTCGATATACTTAAGATAGCCGCGGGTAACAGCTAGTATTTAATAAATTTCAAAGAGATGTCAATCGAGTGTTTTATTTTGCATTTGGCTTAGCGCGCGGCGTTGGGGTGCGCGAGTACATTTCAGTGTACGTCATTTGTTTGTCTCGCAAATGCCCTCTGTGCAAGTGACGTAACGATGCCGACATGATTTACTTATATCGAATGCAATTTATTAAAAAATCTATTATATCATTCAATAAACTCAAAGAATTATTACCTGTTCCTCCATAAGGGCCACACAGCAAACAGTTTGATAAAAAATCCAATATTACCTACTACTTACAAAAGTAGTTTACCAGTTACTGCAGTTATCGCCAAACTTTTTGACCGTTCTGAATATAGACGGATAGAACATAAGTTTTGGTATCAGAAGGACGTGTAAGACGTGAAAGCGGCGCAGCACCCGCCCGCGTTCTCCCCTCATCCCTATTGCATTCACGCCGACACGTGTGTCAGTGTCAGTGCTAGTTGCAGTACAGTCGCATTCAGAATCATTTCGTTGTCAGTTACAGGTGCAATAACCTGTACATTCGTTGTTTTTTTTTCTTGCGAATTTTTATTATTCTCTCTATTGTTACTTATTGATATTTGTTATTATTAGAAGACTCATCTACTTCGAAAAATGATGTTTCTATGGAAAGTTTTGCCCCATTATAAATAATTTATTATTATTACGAATTATTTGTTTACTACGAATGTATTTCATTTGAATAACGCTATTTTAGTTACAAACATAATACTTAGACAGTATATATGCTACAAGATATAGCCCACAGATAGAAACAAATACTGTATAAAGTGGATCAAACAGTTTACAGACCGCGTCAAACTTTTGACCGCTCTGTAGATAGTTGCAGGTAACAAAAATGTAGTTTTTTTTTAACTTTATTTTTGGCAACCAATCTTTTAGATTATTACTGCCATTGTCGAGTGAGTATCGATATTACAGGTTGCTTGATATAATTTCAATGAACTAACAAGATGGTGGCCATCTTGTTAGAACTTTCCATGGAGTTTTTGTGGCATCTCAGAATTCATGGTCCGTGGCATTATTTTCCATTCGCTTCACTTATGCACAATAAACAAACTATATTACATAAAACACCACCAATTTTACACAATATAGAGTCATGTAACACAAGATTATGAATAAAAAATAAAATCCACTACATGACAGACCAAGATCCCGCCAAAAACTCAAAAATGTAGTTATAAAGACTTGTTATGTTATGGGTATAACATCGAGATAATTTAAGTGTAAACATAAGCTAATTGTACATTCTTATAATAACATTTAAACTTTATTTTGTATTAAACTTTTGACTACATTACACGCAAGGAAAAACCTACAGCTATATTCAGAACGGCCAAAAAGATTGACGGAAACTATACGTGATCACCCAAAACTCACTAACCAGGTTAATCGGAAGTTATCTGGAGCTAATTATAACTGACAAATGCATTATGTGGAAAATTATTATCATTCTAGTACTGTCTATTATATTATTGTTTCTTATGTTGGCTGCAGCGCAATGCATATAATTTCCATGTGGCAATTAGTGGTATCTAAGATCATCCATACCCGTGATTAATTATAAAAGATCCATTAATGAATTGGCCTAAACAACATGTTATATTTTATTATACGAGAAAATTTTAAATTATGTGTAATTCGCATAAATCACGGAGCAAAGAATATTTAAACTTGAAACTAAATTTAATAAGTACATAGTTCGTTACTTTGTTAAACACTGACAATTTATATGATACCTAATATTATAAAATTAATCAAAGATGGCGGAGTTACATATTTATAATGTTAAGGTGTTGGCCGTTGCTAAGCAACGGGGTGGCGGCGGTCAGTTAGGAGGTTCGGGGCAACCGTTCCTCATACTCGAGTCATCCATGCGACCTACACTGACCCTCCGGACCGACCCTGATAATTATTCTCATTGTACCGGACCGTGTTAAGTTTAATGTTACTTTATATGTCTCATCTACTCTACCACTTTGTACGAACGCGTATAAGATATTAGGTATAAGTTTAGTAAATTACTTAACCGTAATTTATTATGTAATACTAAAAATCGTTCCACCTCATTTATTTATTTTAGTTACACATTATTAATTACACCCGAATAGAATCGAGTCGAAGCACCTATAATGCAAAAATAGGTAGGTATATTGTTTTATTATTAATCGCGGTGGAGACTTTATCTATGCTTAAAATTAAAAAGAAATATGATTTATTTTGGCATTACACTTTATCTAACTGCTGCGATACTCTTTTTTTATTTGTTAATCGATATATTTTTTATTCTAAATTAGTTTAAAGAATTTTAATGCATTAGAAAGATGCATCTCTAGACGATATGTCTTTCGAAATGTGAACTCAAGTTTTAAATAATTTACTAGACCAATCTATATCCTCGTATTACGGTCAGTAACATTTATCTGATTAATTAAATAATTATTACTATATATTGTATGTTAACATTGTTGCAATATTTACATTCAAGCGTTATTTATTTGGCAACTATAAAAATATTTACTATATAATATAGACATGTTTAATATATTTTTCCTATACCATAGGAAGCAAACGAACAAGTAGGTCACCTGATATTAAATGGTTACCACTGTCCATATACACTAGCAACACCAGGGGGGTCGCAAGTACGTTGCCGGCCTTTTAAAGAAGTGTACGCTCGTTTCTTGAAGATTTGTAACTTTGTAATGGATTGGAGACACCGCCGCTATGAGCCGATTGCACAAGGTCGAAGTATGAGGTAGAAATGCCCTTGAGAACCTCACCGTAGAAGAAAGACCTCCACCCATCGAGATAGTATGAATGAAATGTCTGTTCCAGGCGGGTTGTACGATGCAATGCAGCGGCGGGTCCTAACAAATCCTCTGAACACTCACCGTGGTAAATGCAATAAAGGACGCAAAAAGAAGAATGTTCCCTAACCTTGATTTTATATCACATACATGTCCATTCAGAGGATGTCTTAAAGAAATTGTTCTCTACAATAATGCTCTACCTTTTGCAGATATCGTATAATTTAAACAAAATATGAAATTAACGCTATACAGCAACTTTTAAAAAATTACGTAAAATCATTTCTATTACTACAGTATAGGGTTATTTTTATAACATTGTACAAATATTTATAGCAGTGGATTTTATTTAGTAACCAAAATAATCCAACGATTCGTTGAAATATTTAACTGATTCTTGGAATCTCAGTAACTTTTCCACGGAAACCTTGGGTTAAGAATCACTATTGTAGTCCGTGACGACAAAAACTGTCAAAGAATCGACGCCAGAGTTTATTGTAATTGTATATGACTTTTATAACCGGGAATAGAATTAGCTCAAAAAAAAGAAAAGAGTTCAATCAAGAATCGCTGTTAAATTAGAATTGAAAATAATGAATAATCAATCAATAATTCTAAAATTCAAATGTAATATTAAAATACAATAAACTATCGCACTATCGAGAGTGCATTCAACTCGAGCGCGCTACTATTATTAAACGGAATTCGATTTAAAGCCGAACCCTCCTCGTCGTTTGTGAAATTGACATTTATTCTTCGTTTTTCATTGTTGCTGCAGTCGGATTCGATCTATTGTTAATTAGCTTAAACGGCCCATGCGCTGCCATGCCAAACAAAACCTGCTTCACTTCGCTACTAACAGCAATCGAGATCTGCAGGAACAAACTTTAAATTAGTAATGAAATTGAACATTTTTTTTAAATTAGCAATCTATTTTACATATGTCAAATTGAATTTTAAAACAAACGCATATTTGAAATGAAATACGCTCGAATTAAATAAACCTTCCGTGTTACAGCGCTAATATGCACCGGCAGATATTGGAACTAAAAGTATCAACCGTTGTATACTTGTAGCGCCATCTATTGTCGAATAGTAGTAAAGATTTCCTAAAAATATTATTTTGTATAATTTCCAAAAAACGTTACTTTTTACTATGAAAATTATACATTTCAAAAGTAACAAAATAAAACAGCAATGAGCGAATCGGCCTCGCACGCCTATTATTCTCTTCCAATAAACAATATGTTTGTAGCACCCGTTAACAAGAAAAAATGTGCTTTATTTCAAAAAGTTCAGAATCCTTTACCCGAGTCCAACTCACACTTTGTTATCTTTTTTGTTGTTTTACTCTTGAGTTTCGCTATAATCAAAAAAAACATAGTTTTAACAGAAATATTAGATGAAAACTTTTTTTATATGAGGACCTCCCTTTAATATGCGTTATCTATATATTAATACGTGAAGCCTAATCTTTGTAACCCTTTTTAACGGAATTGGGCGAACGGGTGTACGTGAAACTTTGCATAGTTAAAGTTTATATGGAGGAGAAGTGCAGAAAGCTATTTATTAATACGTGAAGCCTAATCTTTGTATCCCTTTTTAACGGAATTGGGCGAACGGATGAACGTGAAACTTGGCATAGTTAAAGTTTATATGGAGGAGAAGTGCAGAAAGCTATTATTTATTTTATATAAAATGCATCAGAAGTACATTAAATTAATTAAAATATGCATTACTCACACTAATGCTACAATTTTACACAACATATACACACATGTAAATAAAAAAGACATTTTGACATCTGTCAATAAAGAACTTCAAAAAAGGTTGCGAAGGAGGTTGCTATGCTCGATTGTATGTATTATTTTACTCTTACGTTCCAAATACCCTTTTTCATTCTACATTCAACAATTATATTATAACATACAAATATTATTATTCGACCACTGGGCGCCCACTAGTTTTTATTATCTGTTAAGATATGGGTACGCTATAGTAATTAGATATAGAAATAAATAGCCTCATTGTTATTCGAGAATGGATAAAATGTTGTCGATCCGAAACAGTGTACTAATCTATAAACGCACATACATAGCGGCTATAGGTAGCGTTATAACATACGAGAATTATTCGCTCCCCATCAGAGCAGGAGGGGAGTGCCTCGATTAAAGCAGTAAATACTTTGAGATTAATTATCTCGTAAACAGTCGCAGCGGCGCGGCGCCGGCGCCCGCTACGCGACTCAGATCGCTCACCTACGCCGTGAGCGCGATACAAATTCAACTTTTCCAATTAAATTTCGTGAGGCATTAATAATTATTTGGGTACATCAATTTGTTTCGTCGCGCGGAGCTCCGCTCAGTTACCATCTCCTGAAAACTGAATACACGCGATCTTATCAGGGTTGAATAAATCTTGTGATACATCCTATCAATCGTTCTTATAAGATTATAAGAACTAATCTTCTTGACATATACATACTTATACTTATTATGTACTTGTGTTTCTCGATCTTACTATTTAAAATCAAATATGTATGAAGACATTTTTAGCGCAAATTTAAATTATGTTACACTTATGTGTGTAAAAAAATGTAAATTGCACTTAAGATTGTAAACTAAAAATAAATAATATTGATTAAGATTTTAAAGACATTTATTATGTGTATAAAATGAGTTCTAAATGCTGTTTATATCTCATAAAAAAACTCTTTATCTATTCATCATAAGACATATCACAAGACTGATCAACCTACATTACAAAATTCCGGCGACTCTTAAGTTCGGAGTTAATTAAATTAAACTTGAAAATGAAATATTAACACTTTAACGTATAAAATTTAATACCGTTAAGTTATAACGTGATTATTCAACTGCTCGGCAATTTCCAAAAACATCTGGAAAATTAAATTTCGCCGAGCGTCGGCAACGCCGGCGCGCCGCCTCTTTCAAGGCGAGCTTCCGCTTTTATACTTGTGAGGCACGAGCCACGAGCCACTCGCCACTTTGCACTGTGAAATTAATTTTCTTCGTCTTTATGTAATTTAATTATAAACATTTCAATATGGCGTTCAGGGAATTTCCGCCCCTTAGATAAGTTAAATAGAAACGTTTGATACTTATCTCTTAATACACTTCTGACGATTGCATAGCTTTAAGGAATTAATTTATTTTCAATTATATAAATCCTTTTCCATCATGACCTCAATGTTTAAATCTGCAAAAATACAAAAAATAGTATACAAAAAAAATAATAAGTCATCAAATATATATTTATCAGTTTAGGCAATTTATTTATTTAAAGTGAAAACAGCTTACATTTTTAATAAAAAGTAACTCAAAGCAAGATTCGCTATTAATTAATTCTAAAACATGACAGGCCCACTTCCATTTCCCCTTCCCAGCCCCCCTCTCCCCCTCCTCCCTCCTCCACTCCCCAAACACAGGCTGTCAACGCACTTGCGACTCCTCTGGTGTTGCAAGTGTCTATGGATGGTGGTGATCACTTAACACCAGGTGACCCACCTGTTCGTTTGTCTCCTATGATATAAAAAAAAAAGTTTAAAAACCACAATAAACTAGATTTCAAATAATTGCCACTCCATATTTACAATCAATATCCGCCACAATCATTGATATACAAAAACCCAAGATGCACACTTAACGTCCCACAGCCGGCACACAAAAATGAGTGCATAATTTTGGATTATGCTCTCATCTCAAATCGTATCGCGTCGCTTGCGTCCTTGTAAAAACAACTTTAAATCATAAGTTTATCGCATAACTATAATTATTGGGGAGTTATTGCGGATCAGTTTTGTGCGCTACTTTTATTCGAGACTGTATCTTTTTATATATTTATATATCAATGGTCACAATTTTTTTTTTTCGAACTGACTACGCTATTGGCCAAGCAAGGTCTTAACAGCTTCACCGGACTACTAAGGCGAGCGCTTAAGGCACTCAGCCGATTTTATTTTGACAACTAGCTCAAGGGTGCATGGCATACCTTGGCTTTGGCTGTTGCCTGATACATGCAATTCCCGACCTATGTAAGCTAACCTAAGCTAAGCTAACTATTCATACATATATGAGTTGTTGAAACATATATGTGTACCAAGCATACATACCTCAACAACCCTTATATATATTTCGTATCGGATAATATTCTAAACTATTTCCGTTCGATAAGGGGAAAAAATAAAACCCTTCCACCTGCATGTGTAAGCGTGTATGCGTGCACGTGTGTGGAGGTGATATGTGTAATGATGTCGCAGTGATGTAAGATTTTGTGTCACTGTATCGCGCGAGGATCAATGGTCACAATACAATATCCTTCTGTTATAGATAAGCATTTAAGAAAAAAATCATTACTACAACAAAATACATACAATGCACTCTAACATTTACCTGTGTCTTTACTACTCTTACCTTAGTGCATGATAATATATATAAAATTGTATTTGTCATATATCCGTAAATGAACATTGTTTATTAGCTATGAAGCGAATCCACATGCCATTTTGTACAAGCAAATAAATATCTATATCTAGATCAAAGCCTATTCAATATGATTTTTACTGAATAGATATCGTTGAATGACATTCCATCTACGAAATTAAAACTATTTGTGCGGAGTGCACAGTTAACAGATGCCCGCTAGCTTTCATGCAATTTTGCTCTTAAAACGTTCACGCTTCGGTGACGAGAGGCGACATCAAACATATACGCAGTTCCTGCAAACCTTTTCGGAGCTTATCTCCCATTCACTATCTTTGCGAAGTATCTACAGCCGAACTATTATGCCATGTTTATTAAATTTCATTTTACGTTTATACGGCAACACTTTTGTCGGTCGTTTTTTCTAACGTTTTGGGACATTTTACGGATGGATTAGCGCGTGACGTCTGCTTTTCTAAAGGCCGGCGGCGATGTCTTTTTGTATATCCAACGTTACGGTTTGGTATTGCGCGTATTATGTCATAACAGACAAGCACTCGATATACCCGTTTAAACGCTTTTTGTACCCTGTTTATCTCAAATTGAATTCTGTTGACAGAATCATTGTAAACATCCCATCTTTTGTTCAGTCGATGATAAGAGCAAAAAACTTCCGCGTTAAATAATAACCTTCTGGTAAAAGAGATTGTTTCATTTGAAGTACGAAAACTATTGTTCGAGTGATACGAAAGTTAGAAATATACACACTAATATAATATCGAATATCATTAATTAAAATATCCTATTTATTACTTTCATTTCTTTATAGAATAATATTTTTTTATATATCATAGGAGGCAAACGAAAGGTGAGTCACCTGATGTGAAGTGATCACCACCGTCCATAATACACACTTGCAACACCAGAATAGTCTAAGTGCGTTGCCACCCTGTGTTTGGGGGAGGGGAGTGGGGACTTCGTCATGCCTTGATAATAAAAAACAAAAATCCTAAAAGTCAACCGCAGCGCCACCTACCGGATCCAATTGTGAATCTAAACCATTCTCGGATCCACTGGAACACGCACACAAAAAATTTCATTAAAATCGGTTCAGCTGTTTAGGAGGAGTTCAGTGACATACACACGTACAGAAGAAATTTATATATAAATATACTTAAGATGACTCATTATCTCTAATATTAATTACCTACTTACAGAATATCTAAGAGTAAATGCTGTAAATTCAGTCTAACATACAATACTAACTATGTATGCGACTCCACATGAGCTTATTATGTTTTGTTATAAATAGTTGTGTTATAGCAGAATGAAAATTGTGTAGATATTCTCTATATAAGTATATCATTTTCCATGGACATCGATTAAATTTAAATACAAGAGAAACTATTATATTGACCATTCAATGCAGAATCAGTAAGCCATTTATTTTTTTGAATCGATTAACCCTTTGCCATTTTTTAAATTTAATTTTGAAGCGGGCGGATATCGTTTCATTATAATGAAAGTCGGTTGTCTAAGTAGGAGGAAGAAGGAAGTTATAATTCGATAAAGGTGATCATTGACGTTTAACCCATAAGCTGTTTTTTTTTATTATTTATAGAAAAAAGTAATTGTATTGTAGCATTAAAATGAATAATAATATGATATATGTGGCATTTCACGTGAAGCGGACAACGCAAAAAAGATGGGGTTCTGGAATTCGTCCATATTCAGCCGAACTGGACTTCTAGTATGTAATTGTACAAAATATTTTTTTCATCATGTTTATTTGTCAAATTATGAGCGCTTATTTTTTTTTTCTGCAGTCTCTTGGTCCGCACCTGATTTTGCTATTGTTTTATTTATTGTGTAAGTCAAAAATCGTATCTGTGAGCAACTATTATGTGTTTTTTTTGTAATATTTATTTAATGCTATTATTATTTTATATATTCATTTGTTTATTTTTATGATTTCATTTAACTATTAACTATTTTATGACGGATTTTTTTATGACGCCAGAACAATAACTAAAAGAATAACGAAAAATATGAAATTCTTACCGTCATACTTCTATCTCCTTTCTAGTATGTGACTCTGATTTCATTTGATATGGAAGTCATTCTTCACGCAACTAAATAATGGTGCTACTAGTTACCTTGCACTGTCACAAAGTTCTTGTTTAGTAATAGTTATATTAAAATTTCTATTCAGGATGTATACCTATTTTTTTATATTATATTTATTTTAATAATACCCTAAATAATAGGTATATCTTACATACGATTACAGACGCTGATACATTTCAATGCGATATGTAACAATTAAACCTACTTAGGCAAGCACCAGAACTCAGCTCAGTGCCCATTTTAAAACTTGTAGTATTTTCTTTGCGTGTTTAGAATTGAGAAAAAAACGCCCAAGTTACTAAAATTTTACTTTCGGTATTGTACATTAAAAAATAGTTAGTATTTTTAAGTTTAATTTTATTAAAAAAAAAGCAATTAATTTTAATGCATTTAATATTGATAGTATTTTTTTCAAATCGAAAAACTACTGAAAAATCTGAATTTTACAATTAGCTGTTCTTTAGAAGTCCATAACTTGAAAAATAAACATGATAGAAAAAATATTTCGTGTATTTACATTCACACCTCACTAGAAGACCAATTAGGCTGAATATGAATGAACTTCAGAACCTCAACTTTTTTCGCTGTCCGCTTCACGTGAAATGTCTCATATATCTAATAGAAAAATTTATTAAAACTTTTGTGTCTAGTCAAATTCTCATCAAATTTTGATACTTATTTTTCAAAAATTTTGTGTTTGTAACCTATTCTAATAAGACTGTGTAACAGTGCTGAAAATATTGCAGTATTTATGCAAACAGTATGTTGTACACTTTTATTTGATTTATTCATTCGACTCGCTGGATGTACGATTGTGATATGTAATTATGAGAGTTATTGCTATTTTTATTTAGCTCGCTAAATGCGAAATGCTAACTTTATTTCGCGCGCGATAAAAGTTACTATTACAGTTGTTACTTGAAAAACGTGAAATTAATTTTAACAACGAACCTTGACGCAAAATAGTGCGTAAATCGAAAATGAACGGTTAGTGATATGTTAAACAAAACAAAATTTGAATTATCAGTACGAACTATTGTAAACTAGGTACAAGGTTCACAAAACTTAGCTAAATTGACAATCCGATGCGGATTTTTACGTAGATGGTTCTGCAGTAAATATTTTTGGTATTCCATTGACCCGTGGGTATTTTATTTGTTTACTTTTATGTACATTTTTTATTTGTAATAAAAAAAACATAAGACGCCCATAGAGAGTGGGGCGGTGATAGCTTGTGTATATGTATATAGATAAAAAAAAACATTAACTCTACCTCTGAAACGAGATAATATAAGGTATAGTATTTTGATTTATTGTGAAAATAATAATTTGTTATTTGACGGTTACAGGGATCGAGTAACTACTCCAAAAATAGATAAACTAACCCCGAAACTCCACCTTAGATTAAACAATTCAACCCTACGTCGGTACTAAAAGCAATAAGACTTACAAGTCCGCCCCAACCAAAACAATCCTGTATCTCGGTGTCTTCACTAATGGCGTAAGTTCGACAGTCGAAGTTAGTTCTAGTGTTCTACAGCTGCAATAAAGATAAATCCAGCAATAATATGTTCGGTTGGCCTTACGTGCTTGGGCACGAAATTGAATTTGCATGGCGTCTTAAGTCGACGCCAATTGAGCCGAGAAGCGCTCGCTGTCTCATTCGGCGGACACTTATAGATACCGAAACCAGCGTTTAGGACTCTACTAAGTGGATTCGATTGAATCCCGATTATCTTATTCCACAAGTTCTGTACATTATATAAGCCATTCTTTAAAATAGACAAATTTTATGGTAATGCACAAAAATGACAATAAGGCGCATGATTTGATAAAGTAAGACTGTTCATATATACTAATATTATAAAGAGGTAAAATTTGTGAGGTTGTGAGATTGTAGGGGGTAATCTGTCCCCATGGTGATGAAGCACGGCTAGCCGCAGCTTCAACATGAAGCAGGAGAGAGAGAGATCCTCTCTCTCGAGACGAGGGTCCCCGTTCGACCACCTACGGGCGACCAAAGCGCGCGACCAGAGCATCGGAGCATGCAAATCGTGAGCCCGTACCCTCGTCCAATTACGCACAAAGGCGGTACAGGGGATTTGATTTACTGTCCCCCGGCAGTGTGAGGGAACCCTATGCAGGATTTCCCCCTGTCTATAAAAAAAGAGGGGGTAATCTGTCTTTATCTACTCAACTGATTTTGAAAATTCTTTCAGTGTTAGATAAGTCGTTTATCAAGGAAGGTTATAAGCTATATATCATCACGCTAAGACTAATAAGAGCAGAGCACCAATGAAGAATGTTTCAAAATCGGGGTTTGTTTCCTTTTGAGAGCTTCCGCTGCGTGTTAGCGTTAGCCCAATCTAACTATTACACGCGGACGAAGTTGCGGGCAGAAGCTAGTATATAACAAAAATGTATGAGAATGAAGGGCATGTACGTGAAATGTACTACGTGAGCGGCAATCTTCCACGGTGGAAGGCGCACTAATCCAGACGCCCGAGGGCCAGTACCGTATGAAAGGACGTTCCTTATCCCTTGATCCCGTTGTTTACCAGACATTAAACAGATAACAAGTCCGCGCCCTGATACCGTCTGAGCAGATTAAAGCCCCGGTGCCCCGTAATCCGAACTTCGATTAATTTCATCCAATACTTAGGAATGCTTAATTGTTCGTAGCGTAAATTGTTATTTGTGATGTGCCAATGAAAGTAATTATTTACTTCGGTACGTGCACTAACATAACACTGACTAGAATAATAAATAACATGTGTGAAATAAAGAAAATCGTAAATACATTTGTATAGTCCTCGCCAACAATAGACCACTAAAAACGATAAATACTTTATGGAAAGTGTACGTGGAACATCCCTAATTACATGCAGGAACGTAACAGTATTGTAAAACTGCAAAAAACAATTTTAAAACTAAATAATGTTGAAGCAACAAACGAATATTATTTTAACAGAATTAATGAATTGCTACGAATATTCGAGTAGGAACATTTAGTGTCTCTACATCATGTTTCTGTTCACATAAGCCTGCACAATCAACATCTATTGGTAACCTTCTTAATTTATTATAAACATAATATATTGTAAACATAAATTATTATATTATAATTGTGAAGATATTGGTAAAGAAAATCGTACCTATTCCGATCTTGGAACCTTGGAACCACTTAGGTTTTACCAACAACCCAACGGAGCGCGGTATTTTTATATCAACCGCAAGTGCATCGTAATGTCTCAACAATACTTTCAAATAGCTTTAGTATAAGTAGCGGTCAAACCTTGGCAAATAATGTCACATCGAAGGATATACCAGGCTGAGGAGGCTCGGAGCATCAAAAGGCCTAACAGAGAAACCTTCATACTAACCGTATGAGGGGAAATGGAGACTGTTTTATGGTATACATAATGGTAATATGTTAAACCTAAAAGGGTAGGGAGGGCTAGCCTCAAGTGAAGCTACTACAGCACATCTGTAAGTAGGTACCTGGCGACATATCTTCAACTTTAGAATAGTAAGTAGGTGGTATATATAGAACTATTATAGGTGGTAGAGCCACGCTGAAGCTATTACTGGTTTCAGCATGAATGGGTTGGCTCACCCGGTGTAGTACCACCCTCTCGCAGAAAACTAACGCGAAGTAACAGTGCTTGCATTGTTGCGTTTCATTCGGTCAGTGAGAGCGCCGGATAACCCACCTCTCCTTCTCCTACCACTCCCCCAAACACAGGGTGGCAACGCACTTGCGACTCTTCTGGTGTCGCAAGTGTCTATGGACGGTGGTGATCACTTAACATAAGGTGACCCACCTGTTCCTTTGCCTCCTATGATATAAAAAAAGTAGCCAGGCGGGCATTAGTAAAATCCTTACACCACCATGCTATGGTTAACTTACGATGTTTTCCTTCACCAAAAGCTCAATGTTATTGCAAAATTCAAACCTATAGTCATCAATGCAGTGTCTAAATAATTACCACTGAGCCGTAATCGTTTCAATCAGGTATGCAAAAAGTTTGGTGAACCAGGCTGAATACTAAAATAAGCGTACAGTTAGTTATTCTCATAACGACATGTTAACTTGGATATCCCATAAAGATTTAAAAGATAAATTAAACATAAGCTCCATAAAAATCGATTATACATTCACATGATGAATTTCAAACTTTCAATCGAACAGAAAAAAACACTATTTAATCATTTATATTCCAAACAATCAGTTTAAATACAATTGTTATACATTTGTTGATTGTGAGAATGTTATTCTTAGTTTCAACATTACAAATAGCATCATTATTCTCTTTGAACTCTAAAATATTAATCGCTCGAAAACCACATCCCACTTTTTGTACTCTTATATAATTCATGTCTTTTTTTCCTGGAATAAAAGAAATAAGTACTAACTATAATAGACTACCTTTTTTTATATCACCTATGATATACCTAAGGTAAACGGACACGTGGGTCACCTGATGTTAAATTAACACCAGGGGAGTCGCAAGTGCGTTGCCAACCTGTCTTGGGGGAGAGGGAATGAGGGAAGGGGGAAGGGTAGGGTAGGTGGGCCTCCGGCGCTCTGACTGACCGAACGAAACGCAACAATGCAAGCACTGTTACTTCACGTTGGTTTTCTGTGTGAGGGTGGTAGTACCCCGGTCGAGCCAACCCATTCATGCTGAAACCAGTAATAGCGTCAGCGTGGCTCTACCACCTACAAAAATTACATTTTAATATAATCTTATGGCTAAATATAGTATCACATCTTTTATTATCTTCGCTTGATTGATTACTCTACTTGACCTTGTAACGTTTAATTATGTGGACAGTGCAGCGGTCAAAAATTTGTTGCTCTCTAGTACCGCCCAAAAAGCACATCATACGTGCAGGGGAATGAGAGGTACACTTGCTGCGGACGCAAGTAACATTAGACCACCCACCCTCTTCCCTCGATGTAAGCATTTCAAATGGCAAATGCGACATGAGCTAGTGCATTTTCTCGAAAAGAGACCCTATAATATTACTAGCTGGTATTATTACAAGAAAAGGGTACATTACACATACACGGTAGATCATTTCACGATGTAGCCATGGCGTAACACAGATGGTGTCACCCGTTTTGAGCAAACATTTCCACTCGTGCATGAAATTGTATCGTGATTAATATATTCTCTCGGCAATATGTTTATTAAATACTAATATATACATATATATATATATACACATATATAATACTCATATATATGAACTAGTGGACTAGTATGCAAATTGAATAGTTCAAGTAATTTATAGTATAAATAAAAATCAATTGCCGAATGTATGTATTATTCAGAACGTGGCTGTACCTATTCGGCTATTTATTTTTGTTGGGTTTTTAATTGACAGTCAGGACAGGGTTTTTATAAAAGAAGATGTTTGAAAAATCATAGGGAGATGTGAAAATGTTGGGTTAAAAATATTGGCAAAATTGGCAGTTTTTTTTTTCGAACTGACTACGCTATTGGCCCTGCAAGGTCTTAACAGCTTCACCGGACTACTAAGGCGAGCGCTTAAGGCACTCAGCCGATTTTATTTTGACAACTAGCTCAAGGGTGCACGGCACACCTCGGCTTTGGCTGTTGCCTGATACATGCAATTCGCGACCTATCTGAGCTAACCTAAGCTAAGCTAACTATTCATACATATATGAGTTGTTGAAACATATATGTGTACCAAGCATACATACCTCAACAACTCCTATATATATTTCGTATCGGATTGCAAAATTGACAGATTAACGTTCAGTTCTTCAGTTATTATTTCATTTTAGGAAACTGTAAAGTTTTGGTGTCATTTTCATCGTTAGTACAAGTGTGCGAATTCGGGACGGGTAGCTAGTATTATATAAGAGAGAGGTATTTATTTGCTCACCTATAGGACACTTACGTATAATAATGATTTAAAAATTGTAACTAGTTAGTAGTAACAAAAATACACAAAATCAAATATTTATCGGATATCTCACTGTATGTATTTATCAAAGTACACTTAATAAAACAGTTTCAATGTATAGATACGCAATATATATATAACACTATTAAACGGCTTATTGAAATAACATCCTGATTTCACTCATTGTTATTCTAACAGAATAGACCAATATGCTTATGTTTCTAGATGCATATTTCAATTATGTAGTCCAAACAGACCAACAGGACGTAGGTTTTCCAATGTTTGTGTTGAGCGTCTTAAATCACATTTGCGTACCTCTGTAACAGGCGCAAGTATATTTGTCGACCGATAAAATTTAGTTTTGTCTGATCCCATTCAAGTCATGTACCCTCCGGTTGATAACACGGTGAGTACACACCACAAACACAACTTATACAACAAGACGTTTCTGTCTACTATGGTCGTACCTACAAACTTACTCTTTTGATGGTAGTTAATACAATACAATACTTACAATATACTCTTTAAAAATATTATAATTATTTACAAACCAAAAGAAGAAAGTTCAAAGTCTGACAGCATTATTAATAATTTAACTTAAGGACCGCAGTCACCAACCGAGAGGCAGTCTCAATCCACAAACACAAATATAAAGCTAATTAAAAAGTTTCAAACCAAATTATGAGAGGGGTTACGCCGATGTCCTCCGTACCAAGATTGTCGCTAAGATTTAATCAAAGGGGATGTTATCGTCAGGAATGTGCACTCAGCGAGGCTCGCTAAAGTATGTACGATGGAACCCGCCACGGTGAAGTTTCGTGGTACCGAAGCAAATGTTTGTTCAAGACAGTTGTGCCAACAAACATCGATGTCACACTCAGAGAATTCCAAATTTAGATTAGATATTCATAACAGGCGTCGGGGATCTGTTCATTTCGTAAATCCCAACAGAATAACAGTTACTTAGTACTGGCACGCGAAACAGTTACAAGTTACATCCTATGTATGTATATTTAAATACATTATCCAAGCATTAATCTTTAGCGTTCCTGATGTGTAGGTATTGAATTACAGCGGTGTCATAAAAAACAAAAGCATACGATTTCTCCGGTCTATTAATTCAAGTCAAAGCTGAGATGCGACAAAGGCGAGTCAGCTCATAAAATTTATAGGCGATCGAATGAGATAATATGGTCGACGTTAAGAGCAGCTTAGACAGTTTGGAAATTTAAATGTGAAGTAAGTTTTGCGAGATTGCGCGGTATAAATCAGTGCGAGTAGCGGACGGCGGGCGGCGGGCGGCGCGGGCGCGTATCCTCAGCCCGTCGCGCTGTGGCGATAAATCCGCAGCTCCCTCGGGCTCCTTAACCGTTCTCCATCTTCATGTACACACCGACTGAAGTCGCCTCAGTCCTACACTATCCTTTTAAAAAGTCATCAATCTGTTCAATTTTAATAATATTCAAGGGATATTATTAAACGTAAAACTTCCGTGCCATTAAATTGAATACAAAACATTTATAAACGTTTTTCACTTATACAGTTTGTCAACTTGTAGCGTTCGAAGTATTTTCCGCGAAATCCTCCCTAATTCTTTTTCACGCTACATTTCAAGAATCTTATTTTTGTAATTACAAAAATGTCTAGTACGCGACGTTATCCTTAATTGCTGGACATAAAAATTCCATTTAAATTTCCCTTTTAACGATCGGAGCGAGGTGTCTAATTGTATAATACACTCGTTTGCGTATTTTTATTGTCGGTACAATAATTAGAACATAACGCGACTTCGCCCTTTTTAAGCAGGTTTGTAATTAAACTTTTTCTTTGGAGCTGTAAAAGAATATTGCTGGATGCGAGAGTACCTTAATGCGGAGGGGAGTGTCAGTTAAAAGGGGTGGGACCGGACGGTTATTTAAGAAATAGAAAGAAAAGCAATTTACTGCTTATCAGCTAGAGTAGCGACCTGCGGGTCACTGCGGGTAACAACACTAACATAAACTCAGACACTTCGAGAACTTTGCTTTTTGTCTAGAATCAATTTAAGAATTACGTATATCGCATGAAACTATTTGACTGTGTATTTTAGTTTTATGACAAAGATGCCGCCCAAATTATACACTTATATACTTACACACTTTGTAATTTATATATTAAGAATTGTATAAACGCACTTTGGAAATATTGCTGGCCGAATATTTTTAAAAGAAGTTAAAATATAATTTATATATTTCTGTTATACTCATGATTGATCTAAAACAATTTATAGGAATATTATTACAACTAATCAAAGGTAAATGTAAGCCTTTTAACTTAATTATTATTTAAAACTATCCAGTACTTTTTGCGTGACGCGCGCACGACATCAGATCTTTATCTATTTATTTATACCAGGTGAAATGTTAGACACACGCAGTATTCTAGGATTTGACACTTCATGGTCACATTTAACATATAAAATAATAATATCAAAACAAATACTAATATACAACAAAGAGAACCTTAGGTAAAATTTGTTCTAAGAATTACAAAAGTATGGACAATAACTTAAATAAACCTACGAGCGGCGACCCGGAGTTAATAATTTTCGATAATAAAATGGACAATAAACCCGTTTGTTTGTTCAAACTTTGAAAAATTACTCTTTGTTAGTTTATTGGCATCACTTTCATTTCACTCGACGGTCATTGACACTGTGCTTTAACTTAGACTCAATCCTCTGAGTATAATTTTTGTACGTTTCTAAATAAATAGGTCAAATATTAAGCACCTATTTTTATTATTAATTTAGATCGAGAATCGAGTACTGAGTGTCCTCCATAAATATTGCTACTGTCTAAACAGACAGTCTAAAAAGAAGGTTGGATCTATTAACACGTACAGGTTTCGTCTCTGAAGCCATCACAACCACATTTATTCCTGGTTAAAAGCAACAGTGTTCTTGCGGTAATTTTCTACATCAAAAGGATGGCAACAGGCACTGTTCCAAATCCTCCCAATCCTTAAAAGCACTAACTTGTATCAGGACAGTGATCCTTTTGAGACTAGTCATATCTAACTGGCTGCATTCACCACTTAACATTAGCGGAGACTGTGTACACGTTTACTATTTTATAACATAAAATAGTTAAAACACATATGCCAAACAATCTAGACGATAACGACAATTCATTACAAACCAATTTAATTTTGAGTCCCCTTATATTAACTCTATAGATTATACAGGAGGTAAATTTACGCTCAATCACTTATAGCCAATATAAATTCCGGCGTTGTTTAGAGAAACGCTGTGTCAACCTATCCATCAGTGTAAAAATTCCCTGTTGATCCCCTTAATTTAATCAAAAGGTCGCTTCAGCCGGCCGCGATCAAGAAAAAACGAGATGACGTAACGTAAGTACGACACTGATATAAAATTTTCATCGAACCACCACCAGGGGGCAGGTAGGGGGCGGTTATCCTCTGTTGTAATATCCAAGCAGAGCCGAGTAAGCAATAAATTACAATTTGACGTAAACAAAATCCCGTTACATACAGCTAGGGATTATTTATCGTGAACAGGTATCGATCCAGCAGCTCCTTACTAATATTATAAATGCGATTGTGAGTTAAATGAGTTTGTATGTTTGTTTGTTTGTTACATTTTCACGTTTTAACCGAACATCTTGATATTTTATATACATGTCATCAGGTGTACAGAAAAGGACCTGTCATCCAGAGGAAAGAGAACTTACTATTCCGAGGGATACGTGAAGTCTACATTAACACGGGTGAAGCCATGAGTAAAAACTAGTTAGTCTTATAAATATAATAAACTTTTTTTAATGTATTTATATTGAAAATGTTTCGAACTTTCTAAGAACTTTTATGAAGTAAAATAGTATTCACATCACTAGTAACATTCGATTAACGATATAAGTTATTTTAAGCCTAATCTTTAACCTATATTGAATCAATTTCACGAGTCGAAAGATAAATTATACTTAAAGTTCAATGAAAATAACGTTTAAACATAATAAATATGTATTTGATCGAAATGTAGAAGAGAAGGCAAGCGGAGGTTTCACGGTCCGCACCCAACGTGATCTAATAAAATTTGCATACTTTTAATCAAGGACCGTGTTGTGGAGAAGTTTCCCAATAACGGACGCCCGAGATCGATTTGATACCCAGTCTAAGCATTGTTTTGTTTTATCATCTTTCCTTTGAAAATTTAATTACTTGATATATATATTAATATAATTTATTTGATTCGATTATTCATACATATAATATTTAAAAGGTGTGACTTTAATATGGTAACATTATGGCATGACTTAATAAATTATTTTGGTCTGAAAACATGTTATTGCGAACTTTATTAATGTAACACCAATATTGCTGGGATATTATAATTTAAATTTCAGATACTTCCAAATGGTTTATATATATCGTTCTATACCGATATAATGTAACGAATTTCATGTTTCCCTCGTTTTTGTAAGAAGCTTCCCGCAGCGCAGTTTGTAATAAATTAGCTGGCTTCTAATATAAAACGATAAAACACCGACAGAGCGTGACGGTCCCAGCGCCGCCGCTCTGCTCCGCCCGCCTGTCCATCTCCGCTCCACATTAATCGTGTTTAGTTAGCAGATATTGGCGGCGGAAATTCAAATGCAATCAAATGAAAATAGAATTCGTAAAAAAGTAGAAAAACAAAAGGACAGGCGTCAGTCTAGCCCGAGCAGAGTGCGCCTCTCGCGTCGCCCCGCGCCCGCCCTCGAACCTCACCCGGAGCTGACCGTACTTACACGATTTTAAATTGTACATATCTGAAATTCCGATCTGTCGCGCACCCACCCCGCTCTATGAAATGAAACAAAATAAAATTGGAACGACGCGGAGCGCTCGGAAAAAATCAAAATCGAAATTAAAAATAAAAGGTTTTCCGGCGTGGCGAGGGAGGACGCTGCAATGTTTGCGGCCGTCATTCGATGCAGTCTGCAATAAAAAAACATTCGACTTCTACATATAAATATGTGTGGTGGGATTGATTGGAATTGAAAACAGGTATGGGTGGAGTAGGGAGGTGCGGTGCAGGAATCGAAGGTGAGCGCCGCTAAGACTGTAATCGGTTTTGCCCGGGGCCGTGGAGCGGTGCCGCACACCGCACCGTTCACAATTAAACTTTGTTTGTACATGTGTCGCTGGAGATTAGCCGCAATGTTCTTTTTAAGTGGACCACCTGCAGTTCTACATGCAGTTTAAGAATCCAAACCACAAATTTGGCAATTACACACCTTCTCTTTGTTAAAGAAACTAAATAACTTTAATATGTAGTATAGGAATTTACATTATTAGTTTTTTTTTATTTTATACATACCAATAAAGAAATAAGTTTAATTAATAATCTCGCAATTGACACCGAGACATACTGTAGCAATTTGAGCAAATGTACAAAAGATGTAAATGTGAACAAGTGGAGTTGCGGTGCTTGACGACACAACGCACAACAATAAATCATCACGAGGGGGCGTTGATTGTCCCCAATTATAGCATTAGCTTTCATGCCTAATTTTATAACACCATAATTACCTACACCGCCAGTGTTCCATAAAAAATTAGCGTAAATTTTAAATAGTGGTCAACATATTACGTGATACGTACCTACTATGTAATTATATATAAGAAATATATACAAAGACAACGATATACAAAGCTTATATGTATATAAATTATTTGATTTAATTTTAATAATTGTAAATTAATAATATGTACGAAGGAATGGTTTCCGTTTCATTATTACCTGACTGATTTTAATTGAAACCTAGCTTATATGTGATAGCATTAACAATGAAACAGGAGTTCTTACGGTAATCGATAGTCGGAAAATTGATTCTCTGGAATGACAAAATCAATTTTCACGAATTTCGCAAGTTCAGAATAACGACTACATACAAAGTTCTTTACTAAATCAATTAATATAGTTATTCAGTCACGATGGTTGGAACCAATGTAAATAATTGACTATAACACTTTCCATACATTTGTGTGCATATAATTCATTAGTACAGCGTTTTCTCCGACTACAGTCACTTTATCATCATATAATCGACATTATGCAAACTTTTTGTATACTGGAAAATGAAACAAACTGCTTGTGCTTGCTTTGTACATGTGTCTTCATATTTGGATGCGATTACTTTAATTCAAATATTCGTATGCCATTAACATCCCATAATTTGTATAATAATGAATGAATTATTTATTATATACTTTATACATACTTACATAATACAATTCGTACATAACAAATAGTTGTATATATGCATGAGTAGCCCATTATTAAAACAAAGAAATGTAGTATTTTTCCTTCAGCAATAGGTCTTCGATGATCATTTTCCACCCCTCTTCGTACATACCTCAGCTAGTAGATACACGAGGCACTCCAGTCGATCAATCACTCCCGGTATAACAGCTACAACCGTGAAATCTTGAAGGGCAAGACAAAGATAATTCCCGTTTAACTTCCGTTTCCAACTTATCGAATAATTTAACTGAACATTTATTTTTGCGCGCTCATCAATCAAGCGAGCTCGAGCTTCGCCGATAAGCCTCGACTCGACGCCGAGAAATGACTAGGCATTACATAAATCCCCTCGGATGATGAAAAGTGAAGTCTAACAGATAAGAACCTACAAAAAGTTACGATGAGAAATGAATCGCGATTTATATCCGCCGCTAGCGATTCCCGCAGACGCGGTCGCCGTTGCCTCTGCCTTCTATGCTCCACTTACAGTAAGAGCGCACGATTCCTTATGGATTAAATAAAATTAAATATCTAGTAAAACATTACACCACAAAAACGCTATGTTGAACGGTTTTGAGCAGAATATCGCGTTTAAATAAGTTAAAGTCAAAGATTAACGGCAAACGGTTTACGTTTTAAGGTCGACAACGCACTTGCGACTCCCCTAGTGTTGCTAGTGTCCATGGACGGCGTTGATCACTTACCATAAGGTGACCGCCTGTTCGTTTGCCCCTTATTAAACATAATATAATTTATTAAACATATATAACAGTTTTAGATGTAGTGATTATTTTCCTAAACGCTGGAAAATAATATAATCATTCTATTAATTAATAATTTTTAAAGTTATTACGTCGTAGTAACTACCACTGGCTATTAAAAATTTACTTATCAATGGTTCAACTGAGAATTCTAATTTTAATTAAAAAAAAAACGAATTCCATTTTCGAATTTAGCCATTTGTTTGTTGATTCCCGTTCTATTTCAATCGCGTTTAAATAATGACACACTTAAAATACCATTTTTGGATACGAACTCGATTAGAACACACGCAAACATCACTCAAAATCAACCACAGAACGGATACTACAAACTAATCGTTATCTATACATACATAATGAAAATACAGTTCAATTGCGTCTCAATCAGATCAAAACTGCTGATACGCGGCTTAAGAATATGATTATTCAATGTAGAACTTTTCGTAAATGGTTCTACGGTACTTATTTTTTGTTTTCGTGTGACCCGTTGCCTAACAAAGCGGTCAAAAATCATCTAGTATATTTTTACTGTTCGGTCAAAATGTAATTACAGCGCTTTCATTTCATATAAAACTATTTTTAATTCAATTATTACTAACTCTTTAACCGCTTAGGTATGTACTTTTCTTTTTCATAATGAGTTTATGTGATTCTTTTAACAGGAACCGCGGTCGCCTGATAGTCGACAACAATGGGTTAAGAATGATTATGAAATCTATTAATTAACGTGTAGGTGCTACACGAATTTAATTGTGATGGGCGTTACGGTACGTACGTCGAAATATGCCCCGCATTGATTAACATAAATGGATAAAAGAATCTATGTACATAGATTATAGACTAAACGAAAATGGGAAAGATATGGTAACTCCTTGGTGGTATAGCACCTATATGTTTTATTACAATTTCTTATCATAAGTTGTCATAGTCATTTCAGATGTATACTGCCATTGTGTATAGATGTTAACGCTGTCCACCATTCATAGTATTTATTAGTCATTGCGCCAATAGATTTCTAATTTTTCCAGAATTAGAGCAACTTCTTGATAGAAAAAATACACCTAAGAAGCAACACAAAATTTAAAAAGTTTGTTGCGTCCTCTCCAGTTGACTTCTGAAAAAGACACTATTATAAAATGCCCACAACGCTGGCAAAGATGTATTGAAAATATGGATGAATTCTTCGATTATAATTACTAAAAAAAAACTATATTTCAAACATTTCTGAATAATTCGGTAATAACCGAAGATTAGATACGACTGAATACCACCCAATTCTTTTAAAATAGTAATGGAATGCATGTCATAATATTAAATTTGAACCTAGTTTTTTATCATTAAATTGAAAAATAAATGGTTCGTAAGAAAAATAAAAAAAAAGTAAAAACGCCACCGTTTAATCGAAAGTTTTCTCGGGGCGGCCATTATTAAGATAAACAGTACAATACATAAGCCTATCTCGACATTTATTTTATCACGGGTTCACATCACGCTCCGCTATTCCCTGTTATGATACGGCCCGTACCTGAGTCGAGCTGAAAGAAAAGCTATAAACCTGTTCGGAGCGTTTCTTCCGGCGCGCCGGAGCGTCGCGTACGCGCGTCGACTGGCAAGCAGCCCTCCCGTCCCCCGCACGCGACCTCACACACCTCTCGCACCCCCCACATCTGCCGACCATATTTTCCACTTTATGTGTGACAGTTGAGGTAATATTGAGAGTCTCGCCGCTCTCTGATTGGACGAAAAATACACATTAAAGGAACCTGCCGGTTGCGAGCGAGCGATTCGAAGCTGTATTCCCGTGGAAAATGTCGGGAAATATTGTATTATGGGGGTGGAAAATTGCCACCCTCTCACCCGCTCGCTCGACTCCGACAAAAACTGTCGAGTATTTGTTTTTGATGAAAACGATTTATTATTCTACGTGGGTTGGAGGCAATAAAGATAAGCCGGTGAGGTGGCGGAGCCTTATTACGGCTAACCCTCGCCTTTGTTTCCTTATAAAGAATAATAAATGAGGCCGCATGCTTATTTACCAACTTCCTTAATTATTTATTTATGCGGAGACATCTTTGATATTTGTCTGATGCGTCTCTTGAATTACCTAACAACACAATATAATAAACACTATGATATCAACTCAAAAAAAAATTGAAGCGAGGTTTAAATTATTAATCGGCTAATACTTAGTGTCGTACGTCGTTAATAAATCATGAGATAGTAAATCCCGGCAGCGATGCGCTGGCAGATACGAGTCGCCATAACGTTAAAGCCACAATTTGCATTAACACCCTAGTGCCAGGACACACGCACACACACGCTGACAACTTATCGATCACATAGTTCATTTGTATTTAGAATTATGCTATCACTGTTCAACGTACCTAATATGCTGTGTTATTAACAAACTATCGTCGATAGGTTCAATATTTACTACTAGCATATTATCTAAGAAAGAATTGTATGCTAAACAGTCATTTTAATATCACATTGCTTTTCTGTTCGAAAGTATATAGTATACTAGCCTCTGCCCGCGACTTCGTCCGCGTGGAATAGTTATTTTGGGCTAACGCCAACACGCAGCGGAAGCTCTCAAGAGGAACAGAACCCGATTTTGAAACATTCTTCATTGTTGCTCCGCTCCTATTGGTCTTACCGTTATAATAGTCCATAACCTTCCTCGATAAATGAGCTACATAACATTGAAAGAATTGTTCAAATCGGACTAGTAGTTCCTGAGATTACCCCTTACAACGTCAGAAAGTCACAAACGAACAAACTTTATCTTTTTTTTTTTTTTCTTCTCGTACTACGCTATTGACCCGGCAGGGTCTGCACAGCTTCACCGGACTAAACAAACTTTATCTCTTTATAATATTAGTATAGATAAAGTCTCACGTATGTATTATATATGAAAGTATGTAACGTGGAACTATAAAAAAACCATACAGTCTCTTGAAAGTTAAATAAAGATGAACTAATAACAAAAGAAGTGAAAAATACTCGATACTAATTAATGCGAAGTTTGCAGAGACTGGAACAAGACGAAGAAGTATTCTTTCAAATAACAGATAGCATATTATAAGCAACATATTTATTTTATTTCATTTAACATAAAGGAGATAATTCAATCCCGTAATATTATAGTTTACAAGTAATCGTTAAGTAGTCTAAATATATTATGAAACAAAGTCCTCTGCTACGTATGTCTGTCTGTCAGTTCACGATAAACTCAAAAACTACTGGACGAACTTTTCATGCGGTTTTCACCAGTAGATAAAGCAATTCACGAGAATATGAAATTTTTTTTTTTTCGAGGTGGACTTTGTTATCGATATAGAAGCCAAAAATAGTCTATTTACGATTTTTGTCTGTCTCTCTGTCCCTGTGAATCAAACACGAAAGAGGTATGTTCACATACCAGAAGTACAATTAGACAGAATATGAACGAATTTCAGAATCTTACTTTCTTTCAATGTCCCCTTCCCGTGAAATTACCCTATTATATTCAGCTACAATGTCTCTTAAAAATTACATTGACTGTATTGTATAAAACTGAATTGTAGTCAAACGCTAAACTTATCTAATATATCTATACATCTATCTTCTATCTATATCTTCTATATCTATACATAAAATATGAATGTATATCTAAAGTGTCTGTACTTTTTCGAATTTTGTAAAAAATATTGTTGCAGCTGTCCAGGAATAAGCAATAAAATACATTTCAATCATTTTTAGAAATGTCTGTCTGTCTGTTTGTATGAACACGCATCACTGCTCACGAAAATATTACCACATAATTATATATCTCGTCTTATACAAAACATATATACATCGACACATATACTCGTAGATAAAATTGAAATGTCTGTTATCTGTCCGGGTTTATCTCCGAAACAAGTGAACCGATTTAGACTAGACTTTTATTGACAGATAGAGAATTTTTTAGGCTATTATCTAAGCTACATATAGTTAAACCTTTCCCTATGGGTTGGGCAGTCATAACAAGGCTACGGTTAAAACAATAAAAGTCAGCCCAAAATCTATGTAGAGATAACCCGTAGTTTTCATAAAACAATGAAACTATTTTAACGTTAATTAAGTCACAGGCACTAGCTATTCACGATAGTATAGCTTAACTAACTTTTGCTCGCGATTTCGCGTTATAGTATATCTTATATAAACCTCTAGAACATTTTTTTCTGGATGATTAGGTACCCTACGTCCTTTTCTATAACCTTGACAATATGTATGTAAAATTACATGATAATCAGTTAAGTATTTAAGGCGTGAGAGTGTAACAAATAAGCTCACTTCGGCATTTATACTATTAGTTAGGATTGTTATAGTCTAAAAACCACAAAATTGTAATAAACCAATACATAGAAATATTAAAACGTAATAAGATAAAAACGCAACATTTTATGTTTGTGGATGTGAAATAGTTTAATAATAAAGCACCTCATTTGCAGCGAGCTGTAAGAATCCATGCTGGGCGGAAAACCCCCCGCTGCGTGCACGCGCCGCTAAACTAACCATTTTGTCAGATTTATTAATTTTATTATGGACATGTGGCTATGTTGTCAGTTATTTTCCTTGTTTATATCATCTGCCACGTTTATTAGATATAATGTCTTCTTATTATGCGTTCTTTATGTTTCCATATTGTGCCTTTAAAGAATTAACTCATTATTTATGAATACTAGAGTTTTATCTGCGTAATGGTATTTTACAAAACATTAATTATAAGTTTAGCCAATTACTTATTGCACAGAGATACCTTCTCTGAAGAATTATTGAAGTAATACGGGTAATAAATCTTATATTTACGTAAGTAAATTAATATTACAATAAATTAAAAGCTCAAGAATTTCAGATAATTTGTTCAAACAAATTAGTTTTGCAGCTCTCTGTAAGGACTTTAAAAATTTAAATATGGAAAGAGCAGACCCCTCGTAAATTGAACGAATGCACATATGAAAAATATTCTACTCGGTTAGTTAACAAAATGCAAATCGGTTTTCCTTTACATTTGGATTTGGGACTTTTTGATTCTAAGTCGTAAATTTCAAGGACAGTATAATACAATAAGTACATTTAATAAAATATTTTAATTCTGATTTTGTTACAAACAATATAATGTCAATACTTGTAGCAACCTGATATTCTCTTAAGTACTAATAGAAATAAACAACCTTACATCATTACCTAATTCAGTATTAAACATCTCAAATCTTTTTAAGACCTGGCAACTGCATTCTGCGTTTACTGCGTTTTTTTTTTTTTCCTCGAACTGACTATGCTATTGACCTGGCAAGGTCTTTACAGCTTCACCGGACTACTAAGGCCGAGCGCTTAGGGCACTCAGCCGATTTTGGTTTTGGGTAACATACACAAGGGTGCACGCACACCTCGGCTTGGGCTGTTTCCTGGAAAAAGACACGTCTGTCCTAGCTAACTATTCTAAGCTATTCATACATATATACATTTGTGAACCATACAATCGAAATTGCATGATTCACAAATGAATACGTGTATATCGGATTGAAACGAACTTAAACTATTCGATTCAGTTCGATGAGGGAAAAAAAAAAACAAAACCCTCCCACCATGTGTATATATGTGCACGTGTGTGAGAGAGATGATCTCATATGTCTGTTCAAGTGATGTAGGTGAGTCACTGTATCGCGTAAATAATATCAAGAGGGCTCCGCGCGGGGACGACCTAGGCTCGAGATATTATTGAGAACCGCGAAGTGTGCGGGAGCTAATAGGGATCGATTACAAAAGCGTGGGCGCAACACGCATTTTATAAGATTGAATTTAAATTTACTAACGGTGACGGCACCGAAGTCTAAAAATAGACATAACAAAAATTATTATTATTGTTTGACGGTTATTTTTAGGGGAAGATAGACGTAAATACGCGATTTACTCTATCTTATTTGAGTTATTTATTTTTTAACAGCTGCGCGCGCGAGCCGTTGTAGTGTAGCCGCGATGGCTGGAAATCTATGGATTGCCGTGACGGCACCTAGTAGCGGATTACGAGAGCACTCTTCGTACGCCGAGATCTCCGAGATCTCGTGGAAAATGAGTAGTTGACCTGCGTAGTCAATACTCGATAGGGAAAAGGAGTATGCGGGGTCATCCTGTGAAGGATTAGCCGCCGGAGGTTTGGGAGTGTGCTGGGACGCGGGTTTAGGAGCCCACGGGGCCTGAGGGGCCCGGTAGGGGCGGGGGGGCGCACTAGTCGCGGGTACGGACGCTGCCGGTGCACGAGACGTGCCCGGCAGGTTCGGGAAGGCCTCTCGAGACATGAGAGGCGGAGGTCGAGGACGGGCGGGGGCAGCGGCCGTCTTAGACGGCGACGCCTGCCTGGGGTATCGAGGGCGCTTTGTGCGCGGGGCGCGGGGACATCCGCGATAATTCGCGGTATGGCCCACGCCGCGGCACAGAACACAGCTCGGAGGGTCGGAGGCGTCTTTCGTGCGAGAACACTCCCTAGTGGAGTGGTCGCCGAGGCACTTAACGCACCTGGGTTTCAGGCGACAGTTTCGTGCGGAGTGTCCGTACACCTGGCAGTTGTGACACTGCGAGGGCACAGACGTTTTGCGCGGCGGCTCGACTATGACGCCGGAGAGGCCGCAAAGGGATGTAAGATTAAAAATCGCTTTCCCCTGAGGGGTGCGATCGAGGACAACGAGAACCATATCATATGGAGCCCTGGTGCGCGGAGAGCGCATACGATGAACCTCGCGAACAGGAATCTTCTGTTCCTTGAGGTCGTCTGAAATGTCGTCAGTCGGGAGTTCTGAGGGGACTCTACGGATCACAACCCGTAGTTTACGCTCCTCTTCGAGAGAGTGCGTGAAATAGCCCCACTGGTTGTCCCGAAGGAAACGAGTGAGGTTGCGATGGGCGGTGGACGTGGCTACCTTCACCTGAATACCTACAGCGGTATTCACGGCGGAGGTGTAAGGGATACCTGCCGTTTCCAGCAGGCTAGAAATCTCAACCCAAGACGCTTTGTCTTGGATCGTAACGGGGGGCGGTGGGCGGGGCTTCTTGCCCGAAACTGCGGAACCCGCAGCCACGGGCGAGTCGGGTCTAGAGGGCGCTGGTGTCGCCTTTGGCACTTTCGCGCCATCGACGTTTGCGATCTTTTTAGAGGGCAATTTGTCCTCCGGATCGGAAGAGGAGTTCGAGCGCTTCTTGCGCGGTTTGCGGTGCGTGACGGTGGTGAAGCCATCGTCCGCAGCAGGGGCTTGCTCAGCCTGAGGGGCTTGCTCGGCAGGGGGATCCTGCTGAGCAGGAGGGTCTTGCTCCATGTCGGAGCCGGAGTCGGAGTCGGAGTCATCGCTATCGCGATCGGCTGGGATTGGGAAATTGTTGGAAGCCTCGATCTTGGCATAGATCGAGGGAGCGGGCTTCGAGGAATGAGGGAGCTCGGTGCGACGCTTTGCAGCGTACGCATCGTAATCGTCTACGAGACGAGGACAGATAGCGGCTATGAAGCCACGGAGGCTAATGAGCTCAGTCTCTAAGAGACTGATCTCTTGTTCAGCGTTTACTGCGTTCTGGTATATTGGTGTATAGAATACAAGCATGGAATTCACGTTATGTAAAATATACTCAAATAGAAGTGAATATCTGTAAAATCGTTTATTCTCTGATGTATTATGTTAATAAATACAGATCCTTAAACTATTATAAATTTAGACACAAATTACAATAAAAATATTGCGTAAGTGGAAGAGAGTTGTCAATATTATCGTGTTGTATAAATTAGTCTATAATCGGTGTTAGATGTAGGTTTATAAAATGGGAAATGGTAAAGAAAATGAAAAAAGCATGGACTTAATTGATTGAATGGTGTTGTAAAAAATACAATATATGAATTTGACAGATAGAGTCTAGAGATTGTCGGATTATTTTGTATGGAGTAGGGCTTCTTCCAACCTCGTGTGACTAGCCACCTCTCTCAAGTTGAAAATCTATTGCCAAGTTATAGACTTGTTCCGGCAATGGCATTTGAGAGTCACTCACCCTAGGTTTTTAGCGTGTTTACTCTCTTAGACCTATAGTGCTGTTATGGTCAAACGGTATAACTTATAAAATATAAAAAACAACCTAAGTTTAAAACTGTTTCAACCATTCTAATCATGCCGAACGTGGTTTTCTCTGCTGGGGTACGCAAAAAAGTTGCTAGGTCAGTTTGGTAGCCAGTGAAAATGCATCGACTGTCTCCGAGCCCGAATCATGCTTGGCATACCGGTTAGGATGGACCAATTTTCATTTAAATGCTTGATCGCATTGATTATAAACGACATATGTAAGTTATATACATATATTTTTAGTATATAACAGTATTCTTATTTTTATTTTTTATGTCATAACTGGCAAACTTGTGGGTCACCTGATGTTAAGTGATCACCACCGTCCATGGACACTAACAACACCGGGAGAGTCGAAAGTGCGTTGTCAGCCTGTGTTTGGGAGAAAGGGAGTGAGGGGAAGGGAGGTGGGCCTCTTACGCTCTCACTGACCGAACGAAACGCAACAATGCAAGCACTTTTACTTCACGTCGGTTTTCTATGAGAGGGTGGTACTACCCCAGACGAGCCGACTCATTCATGCTGAAACCAATAATAGCTTCAGCGTGGCTTTTCCACTCTTTAATGATTATTGGATGAGTTTATTTTTATATATATATCTACTATCTGACCCGGTCACGCGTTGCTTTATTACAGTTAGTGCATGTTGAATTATTCAAAATTAAAACGTGGCGTCATCTATGAGATATATATAACAGTCCGCCCTACAGCTTATTGTCAACAAACTAATTTAAAGCGCCATCTGTTCGATACTGATGAGACTTACAATTAAGAACAATAATCAACATTGACAATAATTTAATTTGCAATTAAATAATATTGAGGCCATTAATCGAAATATAAATTATCTTATCTCTCAAGTTGGACCAAATTATACATAACTTTCAGGAATACTAGTTGAGTAGTTTCGGAGTTCATCGTGGACAAACATCATGGCACTGGATTTTTATATATAATAATTATTTTATATGCACAGTGTAAGGGTCAGCGCGTTAGTCAGAACAAACTATGCGATTGAGTGGACGTCGGTCTTTTATTTAATATAACTTTCAGTTTGGTTGACTGCAAGGAAGTCTTTGTAGCGTCCAGGTTGTCGTGTACTAATCAGGAAAACTTTTACGATTCGACATTATGAAACCAACACTAAATAACATTCCAATTTTCACTGGGAAAACGACGTATCAATTGTTTCTAACCTTCATACATTAAGAAAACTGCGAGCAGTTTGTGTAAGCTGTTTCATAATTATATGTTGTGTATGTGTTGTGTTGGGTATTCCTTTAAGTATTTAAATTCTAGAGCATTGATCGTACCACATTGTAAAGTAAAATTCACTATGAATGGTGCTAAAACGTGTTACTTTATTCTGTGTCATGAGTGGTTTACAAACAACATAATAAGAAAACATTTTAGTGCTATAATATAATTCAGTTCAAAGATAAGGAGCAAGATATCTTCATGTCAACTTAGTATGGAACGAAGTATGCTCAACATTAGAAAAGTACAAAAAATACAACACACGAAAATCAGAAACATAACCAAAGCGACTGACATCTTAAAACATTCTTTAAGACTCAAATGGAAGTGGGCCGGACATGTGGCACGTCTGCAAGACGGGCGATGGACGAAGAAGGTGACACTGTGGACTGGCCCTATGGGTAAACGTTACAGAGGCAGATCTATTACGAGGTGGCAAGATGAGATATTCAAGTTAGCTGGTCACCACTGGATAGACAAAGCCCAAAGTAGAGAACAATGGCAATTCCTGGAGGAGGCCTTCACCCGAGAAGGGGTTCTGGAAATATAACATACAAGTATTTACATTTAAAATTAGAAACATAAATTAATTAATTTAGAATAAGAATTTAAACCATGTAAAAAAAAAATTAATTTGTTTCCACGAAATATAGGGCTTTTTTTATTATTATTAATATAATTATACATATTTTTAATGATAATATTACTTTCAATTACAAGTATGTATCAATGTCCCGTTTTTTTTATATTATCTCGTAAATTTTGAGCATAATATAAAGATTATTTCACTCGTCGTGCATTATGCCATGTTTAAAGTAGAATAATATCAAAAAGTATGCGATAAACAAAAAAAAACGTAGTAATACAACACTTTATTTGACATTATATTTATTACAAAATACAGTTTTAATAATATTTGAAATAATATTTAGCTTTCTTCTACGTGAAACATTTGCATAAAGCCGTCCGGTACTCCCCTAAATGACGAGTAGCGGATGCGGTGTAAGTTAACTCATACTATTTAACCATCGGTTCATACAGCCGTGATGAAATGACACCCTTACCGTGCAATACTAAAAAGAGATGAATATACAATTATCAAAGAAGAGTAAAAAGGACAGACAACGTTCAGCAGAGCATAACTCATAAATAAAATACAATATGGTGAGCAGAACATTGAATTATGCTGGTATTATGACACATTTGGCCTTTGTGAATTTGTCAGTGCATGCAACAAGGGGAAACTAGATTGTTTGTAACTCATATTAACCGGTCATAGAGATGTAAAGATTACGTTTTAACTATTTATGATATTTTGTCATGTACAATATATATTTTACTAGCTTTTGCCTGCGACTTTGTTTGCGTGGAATAGATACTTTGGGCTAACGCTAACACGCAGCGGAAGCACTGAAAGGAAAAAAAAACGATTTTGAAACATTCTTCATTGTTGCTCCGCTCTTATTGGTCTTAGCGTATGATATATAACCTTCTTCGATAAAAGAGGTATCTAACATTGAAAGAATTTTTCAAATCAGACCTGTAGTTCCCGAAATTAGCGCGTTCAATCAAACAAACAAACAAACCCGCCCACTTAATAACATTAGTCTAGATTTTATTAAAATGTAATCTATATCTATATTATCTATAATATTATAATCTATATACTAATATATAAAGCTGAAGAGTTTGTTTGTTTGTTTGTTTGTTTGGTTGAACGCTATGATCTCAGGAACTACCAGTCCGATTTTAGAAAGTCTTTCGGTTTTAGATAGCTTATTTATCGAGGAAGGCTATAGGCTATATATAATCACGCTAAGACCAATAGAAGCAGAGCACCATTGAAGAATGTTTCAAAATCGGGCACTTTTTTTGCTTTTGAGCGATTACGCTATTATTATATACGTTGCCATGGTAACGTGTTAAGTAGTAGTAATAATATTCGTCCAATAGGACAGGCGAAGGAATTAATCCATACTGCCAATTCTGAAGTTATGTGGTAAGTATCAACGCTAACATTTTCAAAGTTTATTTTGTTTTCCTATTCAAAAAGTTTATACTACTTTTATTTCCAATTTTTTATTTGTTCTCTATTACGTATTATAAAAATAAAGTTTGTGTATGTACAATTAAAATAACAACTTTTTGATGAATGGATATGGCTACAAATGACCAAAAAAAACTTTTTTTATACTTTGTCTATATTTTTATATTATTATATTTTGTCTGTTTGTTTGTTTGTTCTGGGTAATCTCCAAAACGACTGGACCTATTTTAATATTCGAATAGTTCATAGGCGAAGGAATTAATCCATACTGCCAATTCTGAAGTTATGTGGTAAGTATCAAAGCTAACATTTTCAAAGTTTATTTTGTTTTCTTATTCGAATAGTTCATAGGCGAAGGAATTAATCCATACTGCCAATTCTGAAGTTATGTGGTAAGTATCAAAGCTAACATTTTCAAAGTTTATTTTGTTTTCCTATTCAAATAGTTCATAGGCGAAGGAATTAATCCATACTGCCAATTCTGAAGTTATGTGGTAAGTATCAAAGCTAACATTTTCAAAGTTTATTTTGTTTTCCTATTCAAATAGTTCATAGGCGAAGGAATTAATCCATACTGCCAATTCTGAAGTTATGTGGTAAGTATCAAAGCTAACATTTTCAAAGTTTATTTTGTTTTCCTATTCAAATAGTTCATAGGCGAAGGAATTAATCCATACTGCCAATTCTGAAGTTATGTGGTAAGTATCAAAGCTAACATTTTCAAAGTTTATTTTGTTTTCCTATTCAAATAGTTCATAGGCGAAGGAATTAATCCATACTGCCAATTCTGAAGTTATGTGGTAAGTATCAAAGCTAACATTTTCAAAGTTTATTTTGTTTTCCTATTCAAATAGTTCATAGGCGAAGGAATTAATCCATACTGCCAATTCTGAAGTTATGTGGTAAGTATCAAAGCTAACATTTTCAAAGTTTATTTTGTTTTCGTATTCAACATTTTATACTACTTTTATTTCCAATTTTTTATTTGTTCTCTATTACGTATTATAAAAAAAAGTTTGTGTATGTACAAATAAAATAACAACTTTTTGATGAATGGATATGGCTACAAATGACCAAAAAAAACTTTTTTTATACTTTGTCTATATTTTTATATTATTATATTTTGTCTGTTTGTTTGTTCTGGGTAATCTTCAAAACGACTGGACCTATTTTAACGGGAATTTTACTTTTTACTGCCAGATAACCGAAATTATAGCGGTTGACATATTGTATTTTATTTGTCCGCGGCTTCGTCCGCATTATTTTGGGCCGATTTTCACGGGGTATTCACTGGTAGATAACAAACCTTATAAAAAATAATTTAGGTATTTTATTCGCCTTGGGACGCAGTGGAATATCCGTAATGCTTGAACTGATTTTCACGGGACTTTCACTGGAAGATAACTCACCTTATAAGAAGTAACTATTTTATTTTGTTTCTCAAGACTTCGTCCGCAATATCCTTCTATCTCCTAATTGATTGGACCGACTTTCACGGGGCTTTTACGGGCAGATAACTAGCGGGCTCGGAAGACGTTATACGGACGGAGACGGATAATAAAATGAAAACCTTGACAAATTATACCTAAACCTTCCCCATAAATTATCATTCTATCTACTGGTGAAAATATGGTAAAAAACTGGTGAAAATGGTAGTTTTTGACTTTATCGCGAACAGATAAGCTGACAGAGGACTTTTTTTTAACCGACTTCGAAAAAGGAGGAGGTTACTATGCTCGGGTTGTATGTATTTTTTTATGTATTTTAATCGATATTTTAGTCAATTGTGAACCGATTTTAATGATTCTTTTTTTATTTGACTTGGTACACTATGTACTGATTAACTGCTACCTGGGCATTCGTTCGTGTGAAATTGATCAAACATATGTTACAACCGCGATAGATGTGTACCTTACTGGACTCCGATAATAATAAATATACCTAATTGAAAGTCATATATTTGTATGTAATATTAATTATATCATCTTTTTGGTCAATTTGGCGGCCATATTGTTTTATTTACCGCGTTTGCTTCTACATAACTCAGCGTTTATAGCAACGTATAAGAATAACTTAAGTATATAGACAATACGGGCATATTATATCTATATAATAAAAGATTTAAGATATATTATTCGATAATGTATAGCTTATAATTTTCATTACTTTCTTATATAGTGTTAGTGAGTACTGAGTTTGGTATATAGTAGGTTGAAAATCCAGGTATGTTGCTGATGATAAATCCCATCCCATTCGATATATTATTAGTATTCATATATCTAATGTACACGTTACATGTTACAGTAGATAGCGTTCGTGTCGAAGTTACAAATGTTTTTGAAAAAGCGTTTCTGTAATGTACACACCCACCCACAATTTTACATTTCTTTAATACATTTTAAAAAAGAGCGTGCGGAACCGCGGGTAACAGCTAGTATTTAATAAAATCTATAAAAATAAAATTTAATATACAAAGAGCAGGAGAGAGAGAGAGAAACGTTGACATTTATAGTACATTATTCTCTGTTGGATCGTAGTGCCTATTGAGCACTTTTAAAAATGATTCTGTGTTGTATATATTTAACATTGTTTTATTTTATTTTTATTGTAGAACGGCAATATGACTGCCCTGTGCCTGATGGTAACCACAGAACAATCCAAAAACAATGGCGACTACCGAGTGACACACTATCCATCGCCCGTCGCCGCTGTCATAAACGAAATGTCGAAAGACTGGATATGCACAGGCTGATCCCGAAACGCGACCCGTAAAAGCGAAGCACTATGACGGGCTTTTGCGCCATATACATGGTGGTTGCGACCCAGTCAGGCTGTACCACCCCGCTTTCGCCATTGCTTCGTTCGTTATTCAGCAAGGTGCACCACGTGTAGGTGAGGTTGGGTTGGATGTCTCAAGTCTTCGATGTTATTCGACACCCCTTACACCCCTAAATGTTAATATATATTTAAATATTACAATATAATGCCGAAAACTAATGACTACCACCTTCATAGTACATTCATCTAATTTTCTTAAAGTTTAATCAGAAGACTAAGTTTCACTTCTATCGCGTGTGGACTTCACTCAACTTTTTTTTTTCTGTATAATCAATATTTTAAATTCTTTATTACATTTGTCAAAACGCAAATCCCTGTATATCCAAACGATTCGGTGATATTGGAAACACTTCAATATAAGCAAAAGTCTCGCTTGTAAGCTATAAAGGGGAAAACGGCGGGCCCGATTCAGCGAAATCATAGAAAAGCACATAAATTGGCGCGCATTAACATTTCCTTTATCCTACGTGTCGGTGTATGACGGGGGCGCTGAACGCCACCAGCGGGGCCGCCCAAGACAATAAATTTACATATTTCACCCCTCAAACAGACCTTTTTTGCCATTCCGCAGAATTACGCACATATGGGAATATTCTGTTGAATATATCAGCAGTAAGAAGAAATACACTCGGAATAAAATTATCTCCAACGATGCCACATTTACAGATAAATAGCCGCTACGGTTTGACGCCTTTGATGCATAGTATCTACTGTATTATATTACAGACATACTCAGTCTCTCGGCTTCGCTCACTAGATTAATTTTCATATGTACAAATTATATAAACTACTATTCATCCAATATCCTGTTAGTCATCCATCTTTGATCTCATATTTGTTAGTACTAAATTTATTTATTTTTTTCGAACTGACTACGCTATTGACCAAACGAGGACTTAACAGCTTCACCGGACTACTGTACTAAATTTAATTGACATTCAATATATAGCTTAGCTAATATAAATACACAAACTATAACATTTTTATATAACAGTTTAATTTAGTTTATTACCAATAATAAAATATATCTACACAAAGGCGGATTTACAAATTTGCCGCCTGTAGGCTATTAAATTTTGCCGCCCGTGCCGATTTCTATAATTGAGTACCTATTGGCTTCACATTCATTGAAATTACAATTTCTTTGTCAATGAAAGTCTAACGTTACGATTTGTGCACTGTTGTCGTAATTACACCATATTTTTTCCGTAATTAGTAGGTATTATTGCGAACCAAATGATAAATGGTTTTGAATTTTAGCCTTTAAGCCATTATACACACTAGATATATTCACGGCATTGTCATATTATTACCCACGACTTTCTTCAATATTTACACATAAAAAAACATTTGGCCCGAAATCTACCGCCCTAGGTTCCAGCCTACTCAGCCTACTGGTAAATCCGTCACTGCAACCACAATAAAACACAAGCGCAACATTTTTCTCAGGAGTACATACTCACCTGTTTGTATAGATTATAACCCTATAGTATAACCCTATAATACCCATTATAAATTATAAAAGCTTATCATCACTACATAGTATAAAACAAAGACGCTTTGTCTGTCCCTATATCCCTATGTATGCTTAAATCTTTAAAATTACGCAACGGATTTTGATGCGGTTTTTTTTAATAGATAGTGTGATAGAAGAGGAATGTTTATATGTATAATAACATCCATTAAATAGTGGAGAAATACTGTTATTTTTGAGGTTTCTAATGCGATGTCGTAAATAATTACATAACCGATTCGATGCAGACGAAGTTACACGGATCAGCTAGTTTTCTTTATATACAACATTCCGATGCGCGTGTATTCCTAATTCTTCTTCTTCTAAACGGCTTAACTTATATTGATTTTTTTTGTACTTCTGGTGGCATCTGGGATAGTTTTTAGCTATAATGAAATCCGGTAATTTATACTGCTTTCGAGATTTAGATTATTTATATTGTATCTTCCAACCTTTTTGTTAAAGTTTTTGAAGTAATATTTCTTTTGGCGTGCTAAATCTCTGATTGTACAATTTTCAACAATAAACTTCAACGTTCTATTCGTATACTAGCTTCTTTGCTCTTTTTAATATATATTTCAACTATCCCTCAGTAACAATACAGGTTTTCTGGATTACATGTTGGTAAAGGATGAAAATTTCATGGTGATCGGTTGAGAAGTTAAGGAGTGAAAGTAACCAACAAACAAACTCACATTCATATTTATAATTTGTATTATATAGAGCTCACTAAAAGTTCCCGGAACTGACAATAAAAAATGACAAAAATACTAAACAAAGAATATTATCTATTTCATCATCATTGCATAGTATAAAATAAAGTCCCCTACCGCGTCTGTCTGTCTGTCTGTTCGCGATAAACTCAAAAATTACTGAACGGATTTTCATGCGGTTTTCACCAGGCAGATAAAGTGATTCATGAGGAAGGTTTTGGTATATAATTTGTTAAGGAATTTTAATTAATCAGGGCGATACAAGGTCTGCCGGGCCCGCTAGTTCTATATAAAATGATAGAGCTTTGCTGTTAACTAAAGCTGAAACTGAAGCTGTAGGTGTAAACTACAGGATAGTTTTTTTAGTTCTACTACTTAAATATGTGGCCCTAATCTAAAAAACACTTTTTCACGATATCTCAATTTAATATACAGTTTTAAGAAACTACGAGTTTATTAGCATTATGCGGTGGCGGTGTGCATTCTTTTAGCGTGGAGAAGTGAAGCAAATGGTGTGATACGCATGCGCAGGACAATGAGTGTCGGATGTAAGCTATCAACTAGTAAATAAATATACCAAATCAGAATTTGTAACCTATAACTTTCTTGGGAGTATCAGAGTTACTTATAGTAAGAAAAGGAAAAAAACAAACAATGTAATCATAAAACGCATATACATAATTAAATGCAATTTGTTCCTGTACTATATATTCTCGAATTAGTAAACGGCTTCATATAGAATACGGTTAGAGCCGATTGTACGAGGTAGACGAACAACAGTAATACTCATTAGAATTACATTGCGGAACCGAGCGTCCATCGCGTTCAGTCACATTGTATCGTATGTCTATATACTCTTTGAACTTTTGTATTTCCTTTTATATACGGGTATGTCACTAGTTTATAGTGTGTAGATACATTTATTAAAATAAACCTATGATTATATATTTATTTATTAAATTAGTACAGTATCACAAAGTACCTACGGTTTAATTTTTCTGTCCAAAATTGTATTGTAGTTATGTATTATATGTAACTAGCGGTCCCGGCAGACGTTGTCCTGCCCTGATTATGAAAAAAATTTCGACAAATTATATACTAAAACGTTCCTCATCAATCGTTCTATCCGCCGGTGAAAACCGCATGAAAATCCGTTCGGTAGTTTTTGAGTTTATCGCGAACAGACAGACAGACAGACGCGGTAGGGGACTTTGTTTTATACTATGTAATGATTTTCGATAATATATAGTTTAACTTTTTTTATTTCGTTATTGTTGTTGATAAATAGCGGACAGAAAAAAATTACTATATACTCAAAACCCAACATAATACTTATTGTTTTACATATCACACAAAAAAAACACAAATATGAGGATAAATAACATAACTAATGATCTGACTTCAACTAATGGTTCTAACTAGAGTTCAAGTTAAATGTCATCGATGTTAAAGTTAAGCGACACTGTTGTCAAATGTCATAGTACCTTCGACAAAATCACAAACCACGTATCAGACTTTCATTGTATACACTATGTTAGTAAGGGTATCAAAATATACCTAGAAGTTACACGTACAATTACCACGCCTGCATTAGCAATATGGCAATTAATTAATTTCTAAACATAAGATTCTTTAACTTAAGGCGAAAATCCAGAATCCTTTTTACTTCTTTACAATTGCTTATTCAGGTTAGTAGTAATAACCTAATATATATTTACTTCCTCGATTGTATCTGGCATTGTTGGGTTCGATGGAAAATATCACATTCTGTGCACGAATTCCACCACAATCGATAAGAGAGATGACCGCTGGCCGCGAGGCGCGGGTGTCGCGGGGTCGGGGGGCAAACGATGGGGAGACTGTTATTTGATTAGTCTTACCGAGAATGAGCTCGCTTCTACTTAATGGGGTGAGGGTTTGTAACCGGACGAAGTATAATTTTCACCATCCGCATTTACGGTACTAACACACGACGC
>MU159226.1:149963-160115 GCA_015888305.1 Antheraea pernyi | reverse complement strand
AGAGTGTTAAAAATTGCTTTTATTGTTTTAATTCTTAACTTATAGTAGTAATATTATGATTAAAAAATACTTTGGAGATTAGTAGATGGTTTAATTTAATTTTATAATTATTTTCCTATAAATTTCATTCTATAGATACAAAACTTTTAAATTCGTTAGTTGTTCGTCAATGAGATGTCATTGTCAAGATATTAAAAACTATTTAAAATGTCAAAACTTATCGTATAAGATAAGCGCCCCAGATCGGCCAGTTAAATTTAACGTAGGTTTATCGTATGATTGTGTATTTAGAAACCCTATTTGACAAGTTATTGAACCGATAACGCTATTGAACAGATAAATGTGACTCAGAAACCGGGCAATAATTTTGTTATGTCATATTTTGAACCTGCTTTCAATTTCATTAATAAATCGTCGATAAGTTGAGTATTTTACTTTACTATATTGTTATATACCCTTGCGTCGAACAGTATTTTTCAGGATTCGAAATAAAATGTCCGTAAATAATTAGAAGCCCCAGAGTCACTCTACAAGGGTCCATTCGAGGTCCAGCACCTTTTTACGGTCGATAAAAATAATAAGTCGTTGGTCCGCTTTCCCCCTTCTAACGTTTCACACGAGATGTCTCCACACTCCGCCCACACTCGAAGCTACTTGTTATTTTTTCATATAGTACCTAAAATTCATCTCTTAGTAAAAGCAATATTCATATAACCTAGTTCGGTCTGAAACAACAAAAAGATAAATCTGTTAATATCGTGAAACAGTGACACAGCATTCGTATCAACAAACAGATATTAGGCTAAGTTAAACACATTAGAAGTACCCGAATCGACACCTAATACACAATCGCATACTTTATACAAAATTTATTGTACCTATTACAAGATTCGCATTAAACTACCCAGAAAATCTTTAACCTAAGCTTTAAGCTTATAAAAGCTCGGCGCTAATGGCCGGATACCGGAAATTGCGCTCTCATATATCTCCCGACAGATTTATGAAAGTACCCACACATGAGTCGGTGTCTCTTGGCAGCACACGTTCTCTGTCTGTAAGAATACAGTGTGTGAACACACACGACCGTCGCGTCGCGAACCTTGCTAAACTTTGACATTTATTAATTTAAAGGGTCATTAACTTCAGAGTACAGGTCGAGTATATAGTTTTATCGAGTTTAGCAACAACTATCACGTCGAGAATATACATATAGCAGTCTTAGCATAGTAACATATCCTTATAGGATTTTTTTTATTTAAGTATATGTGACTTTCTGTATAATAAATATGTATAACCATATACTATACAGATAATATAACTGAAATACATTTTATTAATTTTTAACCAATATATTTTTGTAGTATTCAGTCCTCATTTTAGATTACGAACATAATATTTGTATGACAAAAGACAATCGTTATGCGTAAAGGAAAATCTTTAATGCCAATGCTACGGCGTAGCCCCGTAGCAGATAATCCACGTCCAGTGGCACAGTCTCACGCCTCTCGTAGCCGCTAATATGAATTTGATGGTCTTTCCCTGTTATGTTTAATGCATGTCTGACTGTTCCGCATACATAACTGTATTCAATTTTACACCCTGTTGTTTTTAGGGCAAGCCAATACATTTTAGAAATGCAAATTACAATTTATCTTACAGCTGCTTTGTTCCATCCTGCTACAAACTTAATACAATTACAATAAGCTTTAAAAATAAAGAAAATATGACTGAATACTAATATGACATTTATAAACTATATTTCTTATAAAATAAACATATAAATATATTAGTTCTGTATCTCAATTATAAATAACTGTAGTGCTGAGAAGACCATATACATCTAAATCAATGAGTGAAAAGGATATTAAGTATATATCTAAGAGTAGGCTGTTTTTTTAGGACCGGTAATCTTTTCCGCGTATCCCGGGCCGGCCCTCGTCGACACGTACCGGCCATTGTGACGTGGAATGCTTCTTCCGCGACGTTTCTTATATGAGCATTACAAGTGCTTTCTAAATAATCTAAGTCCAGTCGAGGAGAGCGTATTGTATTGACATAGTGGAGTGGTGGCCGCCGTATAATGCCGTAGCGATGTGTGCGCTGTAGTCACGCGGCCCGTACGAGTGTGAGTCCACGCTTGATAGAATAAGCAAGTCGTCCGGCGCCGTGGGGAGTGAAGGAGGAACCCCCTAAGTATCTTGAAGACTGGACCTCCACCGCCCACTGCCCACCACATATCTTCTGTAGCACTTCCAGTTGCCGCGTCCTACTCTAATGGGCCTTTATATTGCGGATAAATTTCACAATACAAATATATTTTCCACGTTATTAAAGATCTCATATTTACCAAAGATGTATTTAAAATTAATAATTACTTTACTATATATATATATTTAAAACTAATACACATCTTTTGTCACATAATACGAGTAAGATCTAGTTTATTAAGTTTGTGAAAATGTCACTAACAGTGTCGGAATAGTAGACACCGGGGCAGAGAAAACGCTGATGTGAGTAAATCAGATTAACGAGTACGCTTTTGTTATATGCTCTCTGCACTATCTAGTTCAGTGTTCCGTCCTTAACTTCACAACTATTTAGAACTGTAGTTATATGAAAAAACTTTGTTATAAATTGTTTAACATCTCTGTATTCGTACTGATATTACGTAATAATGGATAGCTAAATTCGCTAGATGAATTTTATGGGAAAACTTTTCCTCTTAAACTTGTCAATACTTCCTATAGTATAAGTTTCTAGATGTAATTTATTGATATCTTACGATGATACTTTCCCTATCAATGGGATCGAGTGCTCTCCCATAAATATTCGTTGTAAGTAAATTCATTTACAAATTAAATTTAAGAAAATGTATTAATATAATTGAGGCATATAGAATCAAAGACAGCTAAGTGCCACAAGTTCTAAAAATGAACTGAGTATGGAGCCATCTAGTCTTATTGGTTGCAAATCACCATTTAATTCCTACAAGAAATAAAATACTGCTAAAGCCTTTTAATTTTCGTTTTAAAATTGATTTTGGGATCAAATACATTTAAGTACAACCAAGTCATCAAATAAGAAGTAAAGTAAGAATAAAATACAGTTATGGAATTATCGAATTTTTTAATTTCTTGAACTTCTCTTTTAGAGCTGATGGCATAGGCAGGCAAAATCAATAGCCTATGCCACTCCCTAAAATTGAAACTTTGAATATAAGTAAAACTCTAACTCTGAGAATAGATAAACATTTTTTTCGTTTCCTACAAATTTGGTCTCTATGCACTTAGCTGTTTTTGATTTTATATGCCTCAATTCCAATAATATAACTTCTATAAAACTTTGACATAGTACAGTTTATAACGACTAAAAAAATATGTAAAAATTCAAATATTAATATATGGATTAAATCGTTATAAATTAAATATTGTTAATAGTAAAACCTGTTTATTTATTACTAGCCTCTGCCCGCGAATTCGTTCGCGTGGAATGGTTACTTTGAGCTATTTTGAACCCCGATTTTGAAATATTCTTCATTGGTGCTCTGCTTCTATTAGTCTTAGTGTGATGATATATGCCCTATAACCTTCCTCGATAAATGACCTACATAACACTGAAAGAATTTTTCAAATCAAAGCAGTAGTTCCTGAGATTACCCCCTACAATGTCACAAACACACAAATTCACAAATTTTACCTCTTTATAATATTAGTATATAGATTATTATTATTGTGTATACCACATATATAGTTTTGTTATAAATAAATACGTTATAAAATAGTAATTTAAACGAAAAATATATGTTTCTTTTAACTTGTATCCGGCGTGGAGATGCGAGGTCGCTGGAACGCGCCTGCTATGAGCAGATTTGCAATAAATACACCAAACAAAGAAAAGAATCTGGCTGCGGGGAAAACTTTGGCTTTTGTACTTCACTACACTGTTAAGGCAAAGTGCTTCTTATTAACTAGGTTTTCCTAGCGGCTTTTATTTGTAAGAGTTTTACGTAATTATTACTACAACATTATAATGTTTAAATCACTTTGCATGAAATAACATTGACTTTAATGCGATATTGATAAAATACATTAAAATAGAAAGTTAAGTAAATAAAATTACACAAGTTTGAAATTTTTAATATATTTACGTATGCTTTTGGATCTCTTTATTTTTTAAGCGCATTTTAACTACAGATTATATATATATATATATACAGATTATACTTTTATTATGTATTTTTGTGAGTTTTAAAAGCAATAGTTTCAATGGTCGTACAGAAAAATGCTTTCAAAATTAATTTACATTTATGTTTCAAAAACTGTAAAAAATTGTTTGCTTGCTGTAATAATCACACATTGTGTCGTATACAGACTTATTGAATTTCCAAGACTTCAACATCACAGGCTGAACACTGAGGGTTACCTTTCATGAAGAACCGTTTCGTTGACATCACAGCCCGGGGCTCCACCACCTGTCTCCGTTATAATTGAACTTCAAATCTGCGCGTTTGCTGCAGATCCCCAATACTTCCGAGTGACTGATTCGCCGCACACAGTCTCACCCTTCTATTTATTCCGTCTACTTTCTCTTCACTGCTGTTCGTATTTGAACACTTCTATACCCATATGTTACACAGCAATTAGAATCAATTATTTCATACTTATGAATAAAAAACGTATGTTTTTGTATTACTTTTCAGGCTAAAACTTTATATACATATAAGTTTATGGTAAGTTTGTTGGTACAAGAGTTAGCTATTAGATATTGTACAATAGAGGTGATTATTAATCGATGGCTTAGAAGTAGCGTGTTCGTATAACGAGACAATTATCCGGTGAAGCTGTGAAGATCCTGCCAGGTCAATAGCGTAGTCAGTTCGAAAAAAAAAAAAAAAGAGGTGATTATTAATCGATGGCTTAGAGGTAGCGTGTTTGTATAACGAGACAATTGGCTTAAGTTCAAATCTTGCAATAGGTCAAATGTATAAATTAAGGATAACTTTGTGATGGAATATAATAATGTAACCGTTCTATTTAATTCCGACAGGAGCACTTGAGAGCCAGACTTCTTCTAGATGTTTCCCGATGCATCATTTGATATCAAATGTAATTGTGCTCATAAAGCCTAAAATGTACTAGCTTTTACCTGCGGCTTCACTCACATTAATGTAGATTTGACCTATCTCTCACACACAGCTGGTGTTATTACAAAAATGTTAAATACGTATTAAATACTTGCTTTAAAAAATGTTTCGATATAAATGCACCACGGTCGCTGAATATTCGCCATCTTGCTCTTTTGTCTCGCTTTAGTGATGTTAGGTTAGACTTGCGAAAAAGGATAACGCGAACTTGCATGCGAAACTTTTAGTAATAACACCGAGTACATATATCTGGATAAAAATACGCTATATTCTTTTTTATACCTCTGACAAGGTCTATGCGAAATTTCCCTATGATCTGTTGAGTAGGTATGGCGTGAAAGCGTAACAAACAAACAAACTCACTTACAAATTTATAAGAGTCCTTATTCTTAGGATCGTTAAGATAATAATAATATAAGAGTTAGGAGAACGATAAAGAAGTTTACAGAAGAATATAACAAAGTTCTACAGAGTAATATTATTTTAGAGTAAACAAGTGGGCACGGCAGACGTTGTCCCGCCCTGATTATAAAAAAAACCTTGACAAATTATATACTAAAACGTTCCTCATTAATCACTTTATCCACTGGTTCTGGAACGTTTTGGTATTTAATTTGTCAAGGATTTTTTTTTATAATTAGGGCGAGACAACGTCTGCCGGACTCGCTAGTATTCTATAAAAATTCTAGTCAGAGTTATACAATTCAATCCAAATGTAGGTTACAAGTTATAAAGTTCGGAAAGTGCTTTAAGGAAATTAGAATATATGCTAAATGGTCGATGGTAATACTTTGAAAATTACGTCATACTTTAATTCGTACCTTAAAAATGTATTCTTTACTTATTTTTACATATTAAATATAGTTAGCACACGTAATACTTAATATTATTCAATTACGGGCTAATTGAAGATTACCCGTTACTCTTCATTTAAATATAAGACATCTCAAGAGGAATATACTTACGTACGAAACTAAATCTTACCTGGTCTTCTTCAAATGTACAATAGAACGAAATTCTTTAAATCAGCTCATGCAAATAGAAGTGTCGTTTTCGGCCACTCGAGTACCAAATCAAGAAAGAAACCCCGACCGGCGGTCGAGCGTCGTTCACGCCTCAATCAACTGCCAGTTACGAGGCTTTGTACTACAAGTGCCCCTTTAGCTTTTGCCATACAAACTTGACGAAATTTAAAATGAAGCATCCTGTACACGAGCTTGTATATTCTATTATTACTTATTAACATCAACATAATAAAATTACAAAAATATTTCTTTATAAAATAAAATCAAAAGTTTAATAAATAGTATATCGTAATTGTAAATAATCCAGTGATATTCATACTTGTATGTATGTATATATAAGTATGCCATAAATTTCTATAGAAATGCATATACAAAGCATAAATACTCTTTTATAAGTCCAGTTAAGAAACGTCTGACATCCATAAGCAGTTGCAAGCGACTTAAGACCGTCATTCCAAATATGAAAATAAAGAAAATAAGCTCTCCCTGACCGCTCCTCCAATCGCGCACCTCGCTTTTATTACATCCATAAATTCATCATATCGCAGCAACGGCATGGCTCGCCATTGGCCGTGTGACAGAGACCACTTGCACCTCTCACTCGCACCTCCTTCATATTAATATTGAATTTTTCTCGAACCACCTCCCGCCACCCTCGCGGGAGGCTCTACACTCGCTCGCCCCCGTATTGTTGTTATCTTTAATGTTGTGGAAAACGCGTTTTCTTGTGTCGTTAACTTTTATATTGCACGAGTGATACATTTACGAGAATGATACATACCCTATGTCAGGACTTTTATTGTCATATATTTAGTAGACACTATTATATATAGATATTACTTAAATCTTTGAGAAACATACATCATTACTCTTTAAACTTTGTGTATGAAAATAGATCTCATATTAAAACTATAGAGTTTTCAAAGAAAGAAAATCTTGTGTTTACTCTAACATTGTTTAGAATGCGAAAATCAAAACAGAGACAAAGAAAATAATAAATTAATCGCATGGAGAAGGGGTAGAATTTCTCCCCTTCAATGTTCGCCTTCAGTACATTATTTGCCGGCCAAAATTAAAAATGGAAAACAATTAATCCTTAAATTTTAAACGAGGATGATCTATTGTTATGTAGTGACATAAAAGAATAACTTGAAGTTAATTTATACAAATGTTACATAGATAATAGCAAAAAAAGATTGAAGAAACGGAAACTTGAAGAGCATTTAAAAGTTTTCGCATTTACTTAGCAGTAAAATTTTATCTTCACGGGGAAACTAAAAGTTCTTAAACTTTTGATATGTAAGTACACACCACCTCTATGTACGTATTTATAGGAAGGAAAATACATAGAATCGTGTTAAATCCCCTCCCTATATTTCAAAGCTCAAAAGAAATCGCTAGCAATATCTGTCTGAAAAATATATCGGATTGCTTTGTCGCAGCTTTCGAAATCGAAATCTATTTTCCTTCAAATCTAAGTGAATCCCGTGCGGATTGGAAATGTACCCTTTACCTACCGCCGGGTGAGGCAATTGATATTCCAACAATACAATGTATGAATAAAATATAAACTGAGTTCCTATCAGCCTTGTATCCTGAGACAGTTTCACGGATTTCAATACAATTGTTATGTTTGTACAAATATTTCTATCTAATGAAGGAATTGTATTATTTCTTTTCTATTTTTATTACAGATATCAAATATAACGTACATTGTAGTAACAAAAACCAATGCATCCTATTTTTTATACTTTATGGGTTTATAGAGTTTGACCACAGTCACAGACAGTCAGTCATAATATTCGTCCGATAGGACAGGCGAAGGAATGAATCCATACTGCCAATTCTGAAGTTGTCAATATAGGTAAGTTCTTATGTATTCTTTATAGGCCTAATCGCCAAATCTTCTATATAATATTTCGTACATTTTCAAAAATCATCTTTTATTTCTGAAGTTGTCAATATAGGTAGTTCTTATTTATTCTTTAGTCAGTTTTATGTCCAAGTTAATGTAAAGGCATGCGCGTCAAATCTTATATAATATATTCTTTTTATCTTAGTCTATTTGTTAATAGTAGCGTACTACTATCTTCTTTGTCCAGAGTGTTTGTTAATTTCCATTGTCGAGTAGTTAATTCAATGTTCCAACAAGATGATGCCCAGTCACAGACAATGTGATCCAACATGGTAAACACGCTACAGATAATAAATCACAAGTGTAGCTACCGGAATACACTCATAGATGTTTGACGAAAGACTTGCAACTTGAGACTGATAGTTACTGGTTTCATCGCGATATTTTCGTTCCCCGAAATTGTAGTAATTATTTAAGTATTTAATTTTGTGCAACATTTAAGTACTCAAAATGTTGAAAAGTTAAAATTTTTTTTTTTTTTTAATATATATTTATATCATAGGAGGCAAACGGACAGGTGTGTCACCTGATGTTAAGTGATCACCACCGTCCATAGACACTAGCAACATCAGGGGAGTTGCAAGTGCGTTGCCAGCCTGTGTTTAGGGGGGAGGGAGGTGGGGGAGGGGGGAGGAGGAGATGGGCCTCCGGCACTCTCATTGTCCGAACTAAGCGCAACAATGCAAACACTGTTACTTCACGTCGGTTTTCTGTGAGAGGGTGGTAGTACCCCGGACGAGCCGACCCATTCATGCTGAAACCAGTAGTAGGTTCAGCGCGGCTCTACCAACTCTGCAAATATTTTAAATTTGTATATATTGTAAAAGAATCATTAGAGGCGTTACGATTGCGAGCGAATAACAGAAATACATTAACATTTAAAATTATGCCCTAATTATTCATTTGAATATAATGTAATAATTAAGTACATAAGGTATTGTTTACTACACCTTTTAGTAATTTGTCTAGAGCAACAGATATAACACGTTAGTAAAATAAAAATGATTGGTGTTATAAAATTTATTGTGAAAATAAATTATAGCATATTAATAATTTACATTTTTATTAAAACACCGTGCGGATATTCAATTTACCTTATTGTACTTTTATAACATACAGACAATAACAACTATATCATCATCATATCTATATATTAATACGTGAAGTCTAATCTTTGTACCCCTTTTTAACGGAATTGGGCGAACGGATGAACGTGAAACTTGGCATAGTTAAAGTATGGAGGAGAAGTGCAGAAACCTATTTATTTTATATAAAATGCATTAGAAGTATTTATATAAAATTTTATATAAAATGCATTAAATTAATTAAAGTATGCATTACCCACACTAATGCTTCAATTTTACACAACATATACACACATGTAAATAATAAAGAACTTCAAAAAAGGTTGTGAAGGAGGTTGCTATGCTCGACTGTATGTATTATTTTACTCTTACGTTCCAATTACCCATTTTCATTCTACATTCAACAATGATATTATAACATACAATTATTATTATAATATTTATCCCTTTAAAAAATCAATGAACTATGGTCGAGTGTCGACCACTGGGCGCCCACTAGTATAATTTATTAGTCTAAATGTAAAACTTGTTACATACTAAAGCCTTCCCATAGATTATATTATCACAACAAAAGGATCATAAAAACCTCAAATGTATTTGCTAAAAAAGTCACGTACATACACATAGAAAGAAAACATTATTTTTTTAAGACTGTTAAAAGCTGTTTCCATTGTGACTAAGAACATCTTAAACAAAAACACGCATTTCTTATAAATGTAGGTGTTATAGGTAGGTCGGTATCGTAATTTTCTTTATTGTTGCTTACCGCCACGAGTAGTAACAAACTGAACAGGGTTATTCTCGCTCCTTTTAATTTCCTAATTTCCGTTTTGCGATTGCGTTAATTAATTGTTCACATCTATTTATGACGTACATTATAGTATAAATGTTCTCAATTGTCATATTATTATAAGTAACACCTTTCTTTGGATTTTAAATTACTATTTCTGTTTTAATTGGGATAAAGGTAAGAAAATGATTTTT
>MU159226.1:106536-149197 GCA_015888305.1 Antheraea pernyi | reverse complement strand
CACTGTTACTTCACGTCGGTTTTCTATGAGAGGGTGGTAGTACCCCGGACGAGCCGACCCATTCATGCTGAAACCAGTAGTAGGTTCAGCGCGGCTCTACCAACTCTGCAAATATTTTAAATTTGTATATATTGTAAAAGAATCATTAGAGGCGTTACGATTGCGAGCGAATAACAGAAATACATTAACATTTAAAATTATGCCCTAATTATTCATTTGAATATAATGTAATAATTAAGTACATAAGGTATTGTTTACTACACCTTTTAGTAATTTGTCTAGAGCAACAGATATAACACGTTAGTAAAATAAAAATGATTGGTGTTATAAAATTTATTGTGAAAATAAATTATAGCATATTAATAATTTACATTTTTATTAAAACACCGTGCGGATATTCAATTTACCTTATTGTACTTTTATAACATACAGACAATAACAACTATATCATCATCATATCTATATATTAATACGTGAAGTCTAATCTTTGTACCCCTTTTTAACGGAATTGGGCGAACGGATGAACGTGAAACTTGGCATAGTTAAAGTTTATATGGAGGAGAAGTGCAGAAAGCTATTTATTTTATATAAAATGCATTAGAAGTACATTAAATTAATTAAAATATGCATTACTCACACTACTGCTTCAATTTTACATAACATATACACACATGTAAATAAAAAAGACATTTTGACATCTGTCAATAAAGGACTTCAAAAAAGGTTGTGAAGGAGGTTGCTATGCTCGACTGTATGTATTATTTTACTCTTACGTTCCAATTACCCATTTTCATTCTACATTCAACAATGATATTATAACATACAATTATTATTATAATATTTATCCCTTTAAAAAATCAATGAACTATGGTCGAGTGTCGACCACTGGGCGCCCACTAGTATAATTTATTAGTCTAAATGTAAAACTTGTTACATACTAAAGCCTTCCCATAGATTATATTATCACAACAAAAGGATCATAAAAACCTCAAATGTATTTGCTAAAAAAGTCACGTACATACACATAGAAAGAAAACATTATTTTTTTAAGACTGTTAAAAGCTGTTTCCATTGTGACTAAGAACATCTTAAACAAAAACACGCATTTCTTATAAATGTAGGTGTTATAGGTAGGTCGGTATCGTAATTTTCTTTATTGTTGCTTACCGCCACGAGTAGTAACAAACTGAACAGGGTTATTCTCGCTCCTTTTAATTTCCTAATTTCCGTTTTGCGATTGCGTTAATTAATTGTTCACATCTATTTATGACGTACATTATAGTATAAATGTTCTCAATTGTCATATTATTATAAGTAACACCTTTCTTTGGATTTTAAATTACTATTTCTGTTTTAATTGGGATAAAGGTAAGAAAATGATTTTTTGAATAACCATTGTAACTTTTAATAATGAGTATATTAAATTTAAGTAGGTAATTAATTTTGAAAGTGTCACTTCCTAGAAAAGAATATTTTAAAACGTAAGTAAAACGATAACCAGTTGCTTAATTGAAGATAATATGCGTTTACATAATATTTGCTTAATTTTATTGGATTGTATTCAAGCAATAATATTCTTGAAAATAGGTAGTTCAAATATTTTTTAGTTTTGATAATAATATGTATAGCGTGCGGAAAATCTTCCTAATGTTGTGATTGTCATATTTTGCGTTAAAACTACGTTTGCATACCTTTGTTGATGTGCATATAAATCGTTTGATCTTTCTTATATGTTCGTCGAAACTAAGAACATCTTAAACAAAAACACGCATTTCTTATAAATGTAGGTGTTATAGGTAGGTTGGTATCGTAATTTTCTTTATTGTTCCTTACCGCCACGAGTAGTAACAAACTCAACAGGGTTATTCTCGCTCCTTTTAATCTCCTAATTTCCGTTTTGCGATTGCGTTAATTAAGTTGTAAATATAGTAGATCATTTTTCGAAAAAAGATATCATAAAGAAGTTTCACTTCACGTACGCACGTATTTTTATCTACATGCCTTCTACATGTACGTGTTACATATCTATAACAATAACTTTATTTGGGTAAGCGCTGAAATCCATATTTTGTTATCACATTAATTCAATTTCAATCACATATCCATATACGCTTTGAAGTTACACACACGGTATTCGTAATCTGTCAATACCTTAAATAAAATAGTCCAACATAGTATTGTATGGCCGGTATCTTATGAATTAAATATGAGCGCTTAAGTAGGTAATTAATTTTGAAAGTGTCACTTCCTAGAAAAGAATATTTTAAAAAGTAAGTAAAACGATAACCAGTTGCTTAATTGAAGATAATATGCGTTTACATAATATATGCTTTATTCTATTTTGGATTCAAGATTCTTAAAAATAGGTAGTTCAAATATTTTTTAGTTTTGATAACAATATGTATAGCGTGCGGAAAAACTTTCTAACGTTGTGATTGTCATATTTGGTCTTGCGTTAAAACTACGTTTGCATACCTTTGTTGATGTGCATATAAATCGGTATCGTAATTTTCTTTATTGTTGCTTACCGCCACGAGTAGTAACAAACTGAACAGGGTTATTCTCGCTCCTTTTAATTTCCTAATTTCCGTTTTGCGATTGCGTTAATTAATTGTTCACATCTATTTATGACGTACATTATAGTATAAATGTTCTCAATTGTCATATTATTATAAGTAACACCTTTCTTTGGATTTTAAATTACTATTTCTGTTTTAATTGGGATAAAGGTAAGAAAATGATTTTTGAAATAACCATTGTAACTTTAAAATGAGTATATTAAATCTAAGTAGGTAATTAATTTTAAAAGTGTCACTTCCTAGAAAAGAATATTTTAAAACGTAGGTAAAACGAAAACCAGTTGCTTAATTGAAGATAATATGCGTTTACATAATATTTGCTTAATTTTATTGGATTGTATTCAAGCAATAATATTCTTGAAAATAGGTAGTTCAAATATTTTTTAGTTTTGATAATAATATGTATAGCGTGCGGAAAATCTTCCTAATGTTGTGATTGTCATATTTTGCGTTAAAACTACGTTTGCATACCTTTGTTGATGTGCATATAAATCGTTTGATCTTTCTTATATGTTCGTCGAAATTCGATTTTTGAAGTTATACTTCTTTTGGCGCGTTAGGGTAAAATGATGAGAGTATTTTTTACGATGCGCGCGCACACCGTCACGAAAAACCGGCACCCTGAAGTTAGCTATAGTCAACATTTTGTTTCTTTGTATTTCTGTGTACGATTATATATTTTTGGAGGTGGTAGAGCCACGCTGAAGCTACTACTCGTTTCAGCATGAATGGGCCGGCTCGCCCGGGGTACTACCACCCTCTCACAGAAAACCGACGTGAAGTAACAGTGCTTGCATTGTTGCGTTTCGTTTGGTCCGTGAGAGCGCCGGAGGCCCATCTCCTCCTCCCCCTTCCCCCAGTCCTCCCTCCTCCCAAACACAGGCTGGCAACGCACTTGCAACTCTCCTGGTGTTGCTAGTGTCTATGGATGACGGTGATCACTTCAAGAAACATTTCATTTAATAAATAACACTCACGTGTCCTAAAAAATCTGTATACTTGTATTAGTCGTGTGGTTAAAGTGGTTTGCCTAGTACCCTGGCATTTACAAACGAATTTTTCGTAATTCGTATACATTAAGTAATTAAAATTTAAAACACTATCCGCTGATAGTGAAAGAAAATGTCGCAGCGAAACTCGAACCTGAAAAATGTTATTGTAGTAAATACCATTGTGTGCGAGTAAAAAATATAAAAGAATTCTCAGATTATGAAATTGCTAATACTTCGTGTACTAGCATGGTGATTATGCCGATATTCTCGGATAGTTCAGAAGATGCCTTTCGGTCAGGAGTAGAAGATCACGTTCTTGTTATAAATATACTAGTTTCTGTAACTACTTTTGGCTGACGCTAACTTTATCTCGCAACTTCGTTTACGTAGAAGGTGAAAATATTTTTATATAAAAAGTACGTTAACCCCGACGTGAAGTAACAGTGCTTGCATTGTTGCGTTTCGTTTGGTCCGTGAGAGCGCCGGAGGCCCATCTCTTCCACCCTCCTCCCAAACACAGGCTGGCAACGCACTTGCAACTGCCCTGGTGTGTTGCTAGTGTCTATGGATGGCGGTGATCACTTACCATCAGTTGACACGTCTGTTCGTTTGCCTCCTATAATATAAAAAAAAATTAAAACTTTCAATGTATGAAATACCTTTTTTCTATTGTTAGTGTCGTCATTTTCTACAAACCTAGAATAAGGCGAAAGATAGAATATTTGAAAAGATTTTTATCTTGTTACGCCAAAGAAGATTAACTTCTAACGTGTGTACAAAAGTACACACACACTTTTTATTTTCCATATTTTACAAGCAAACCGCAAGAATCATTTAATTTAATAAATAACACTCACGTGTCCTAAAAAATCTGTATACTTGTAATCAGTCGTGCGTTTAAGTAGTTTGCCCATTAGAATATCGTATCTTGGAATGTACCAAAGAGTTTTTCGTACTTCGCATACATTAAGTAATTAAAATTGAAAACACTATCCGCTAACAGTGAAAGAAAACATCGCAACGAAAAATGTTATTGTAGTAAATATCATTGTACGAGTAAAAAATATAAAAGAATTCTCAGATTATGAAATTGCTAATACTTCGTGGACTAGCATGGTGTTTATGCCCATGGGGTGTAAGGGGTGTTGAATAACATCTAACACTTGAGACACTCAAGCCAACCTCACCTGCACGTGGTGCACCCTGCTGAATAACGAACGAGGCAATGGCGAAAGCGGGGTGGTAGGGTTTTACAGCCCGACTGGGTCGCAACCACCATGTATATGACGAAAAAGCCCGACATAGTGATTCACTTCTGCGGGTCGCGTTTCGGGATCAGCCTGTGCATATCCAGCATTTCGCAGGCCGGCATGACAGCGGCGACCGGCGATGGATATTGTGTCACTCGGTGGTCGCCATTGTTTTTGGATTGTACTGTGCTTACCATCAGGCACACGGCAGTCATTATGCCGTGCTACTATAAAAAAAAAAAGAAAATATGCTCGGATCGTTCAGAAGATGCCTTTCGGTCAGGAGTAGAAGATCACGTTCTTATTATACGTATACTAGTTTCTGCCCCCGACTTCATCCGCGTAGAGTAGTTACTTTTGCCTGACGGTAACTTTATCTCGCAACTTCGTTTACGTAGAAGGTGAAAATATTTTTAAATAAAAAGTACGTTTACCCCGATTTTGAAACACTCTTCATTGGTACTCCGCTCCTATTGGTTTTATCATGATGATATATAGCCCTATAGCCTTCCTCGATAAATGAGCTATCTAACACTGAAAGAATTTTTCTAATCGGATCAGTAGTTCCTGAGATACCCCCTACAACGTCACAAATTCACAAACTTTACCTCTTTATAATATTATAGAATAGATATAGGTTTTTCTCAATGCAAATTAATTATATTTATAAAGTGTTTTTGTATTATATTATACGAAATATCTTTAATCGTTTTCTGTTCTACCTTTTATACACTTACCACGCTACTATGATTGGCTCGAAGAAAATACTTCATTGTATAAAGTCGCTTTTACATAAAAATTAAATATAAATATTATACAGCGAATGGTACAATTACATGAAAATAATGTAAAAAAATTGACTAGCAATTATGGGATATTAAACGATTTAAATAATAAAACAATATAGACAGTATATATAATTGGTGGAGTGTTGAGAATAATCCAGAACGGACATTATTCGCGTCCCCTACTCATTTAGCTGTCGGAGAGTTATTTAATACTGCGAGTGACCCCCGACCTCGGCCGTGATGTTGCCATGGATCCTGCAGTAAATGTATTGAACACATCTGCTGGACGTTTCAGACACAAAGGTAATAAATTGGAAAATTTTAAATTAACGTCTTCGTTATAAGCTTAGGACATAATGTCAATCCACATTATTATTGAAGTGAAACTTCTTTATCGACGTAGGAAGGAATTTTAGAGCATGTAAAAACGTATGTAACGTTTTTCGGTTACGCGCCATCTTAATTTCTGTACATTTTTCCGTTACGCGCCATGTTTATTTCTAAAGGTGCGCTCACAATGATCAGATTCCGTGGAAGGTAAACAATATATTTCATATTTCAGTTATCATAAGCTATTAATTTCAAAAATATATAATAACGATAACAATAATAGTAATAATTCTATTATAATTAATGAAATATAATTGATGAAATGCTATTATAATCTTAGTAACAATAAGGTAAAGTAATTGTATTATTTGTATCCATGTTTATAATAATAAAAGCCTTTTGCTTAAACTTTATCTAATTTAGCTTCACTTAACCAATTTCTGTAAAGTTGTAAATATAGTAGATCATTTTTCGAAAAAAGATATCATAAAGAAGTTTCACTTCACGTACGCACGTATTTTTATCTACATGCCTTCTACATGTACGTGTTACATATCTATAACAATAACTTTATTTGGGTAAGCGCTGAAATCCATATTTTGTTATCACATTAATTCAATTTCAATCACATATCCATATACGCTTTGAAGTTACACACACGGTATTCGTAATCTGTCAATACCTTAAATAAAATAGTCCAACATAGTATTGTATGGCCGGTATCTTATGAATTAAATATGAGCGCTTTATTCGATTCCCGAATCCCTTCGATATCTGATAATAAAAAAGAAATTTATCGAGCTCATACGTGTACCAAAGGCCGAGTCTCTCTGGTCGCTATTTTTTACGACATCGGGTGTCCTTCCATCGGCAATCACTTCATACCGCCCCTGTCCGAGCGCTCGATGACAGAATTATTTATCAGTTTGAAAAATGACGGGAAATTGAATGTAGTCGCAATGTTTACAACGCATTTTCTATCCGAACTCCTCGGGGGCACCTTCCCTCGCGTTCCGATGTCCACTTTTCAAAGAGACCGCTCGGACGAGGGTCGAAAAAGTGTCCCCAGTGTAAAAAATAAAAAATATATATATTGTAGCTTGGTTCAACAAATGTAACGATACTCGTGTACAAAGAGAAAGTCACCTCAGAAGAGATGCGGAGGAGACCGTCCGATACTTTATTCATTTTGTGTCTATAATTGTTTTGCGCTTGGGGACTGCTGTGATGCAATCTATTTGAGTGACCCAGACACCCGAAACATGTGTACAATGACGATAAATATCTGGGGAGATACACAGTTCTTGCTGAATTTTATTAAATTAAATTAAAATTAAAAGAACTCATAGCAAACTCTTACAGATAGATTAATAAATGTATTTTTACACATTAAATGGCAGATGTCTTCAATATTATTTTAACCATAAGATTGTTCATCCACAGACGTAATACTTTTACGAGAAATCGATAAAAATGATTATTTATTATATCGCTAGTAATTTAATGTTTGATATTTGTGCAAATGTAAGAAAGGAAACGGAAGTGCAAAGTAAAGTCCACTATATATTTAGTTTAATACTCTTTGTTAGATTTGTTCCATTCGAATTCACACCTTGTTACATTTACCGAATACAAATGATTTCATTTTTACAGTATTCCATGTATTTAAAAAAGCGAATATATTTCATTCAAGTAAAATTAAGAAAATATATTTTGGTCGATTATACTGCATTTACCTATTATTATACTCGTATAAGGTAAAATTTGCTACAAACTAAAAGGTACAATACAGTAAGTAGTCATTCATTCATACATTAAACTTATTCTATTATTTATTAGGCTTATTCTATTACCCGTGTGAATAGCTAACTCTCTCGATGAAAATCTGTCACCAGGTATGCGTGAACGTGTCTTGTTAGCTGCACTTAAAAGCCAGCACTCCTCTAGGTGGTAGAGCCACGTTGAAGCTATTACTGGTTTCAGCATGAATGGGTCGGCTCGCCCGGGGCAGTACCACCCTCTCACAGAAAACCAACGTGAAGTAACAGTGCTTGCATTGTTGCGTTTCGTTTGGTCAGTGAGAGTGCCGGATACCCACCTTCTCTCCCCTTCCCCGTTCTCCCCCTCCCTATCCCCTACTCCCCTCTCCGCCAAACACAGACTGGCAACGCACTTGCGAGGTCGCCATTGTTTTTGGATTGTACTGTGCTTACCATCAGGCACACGGCAGTCATTATGCCGTGCTACTATAAAAAAAAAAAGAAAATATGCTCGGATCGTTCAGAAGATGCCTTTCGGTCAGGAGTAGAAGATCACGTTCTTATTATACGTATACTAGTTTCTGCCCCCGACTTCATCCGCGTAGAGTAGTTACTTTTGCCTGACGGTAACTTTATCTCGCAACTTCGTTTACGTAGAAGGTGAAAATATTTTTAAATAAAAAGTACGTATCAGGTGAAATAGTGGTCAAACACTGGAAAGTGTAAAAACAGTTTACAAACACATTGAAATTATTATTAGGACTAGTATTTTATTATTAGTATGGTTGTAACTACAGTAGAACAGCGGCTATTAGATTGGATTCTCGTGGAAAGTCACTAGGATTTCACATTTATCATTGAATCGTTGAACTGTTTTGATTGTTAAATACTCTACTATTGCAAATGTAGTTTTGGAGGTGCGCCATTATTCTCATTAATATTTTTAAATTGTACTATCCTTAATTTATGAACGTTTAATAGAGGATTCCATAAAATAAAAGAGATTTATTGTGTTTAGTGACATAACAAATTTAGACACCGCTGTACAACAACCCAGTAAAAATCCCGTTAATAAGAAGTTTGTTACGCTTTGACGTCTTAACTACTTAAACAATTATCATGAAATTTTGCACACACGTGTTCAAGGTTACAAAAAATAACATACGGAACATTCATCCTGAAAAAAGTACGGATCCCTAGGGATAAGTGAAATCTACGTTATGGCGAGTGAAGATGCGAACAAAAGCTAAAAATACTACAAGATTTTAGTAAAAATAAAATTACGACATGGAAGTAATTATTACTGCAAAATAAACGTGTGCCGAACCACGAGGCAGTTATGATTTACTTTGATTTTTCTTTTTTTTTATCTCATAGCAGGCAAACGAACAGGTGCGTCACCTGATGTTAATTGATCACCAACGTCCATATACACTAAAAACGCCAGGAGAATCTGTGTGTGAGGGAAGGGGACGGAGGGGGAGAGGATAGGGGAGGGGAGGGGTGAGGAAAGGGAGTACGGATCCCTAGGGATAGGTGAAATCTACGTTATAGCGAGTGAAGACACAAACAAAAGCTAATAATACTACAAGAGATCACAAGATTTTAGTAAAAAGAAAATTATTACATGGAAGTAATTATTACTGCAAAATAAACGTGTACTGAACCACGAGGCAGTTATGATTTACTTTGTTTTTTCTTTTTTTTAATGTCATAGCAGGCAACCAAACAGGTGCGTCACCTGATGTTAAGTGATCACCACCGTCCATAGATACTAACAACGCCAGGAGAATCGAAAGTGCGTTGCCAGTCTGTGTGTGAGGGAAGGGTAGGGAGGGGGAAAGGAGAAGGGAGGTCGGCCTCCAGCGCTCTCACTAACCGAACGAAATGCTACAATGCAAGCACTGTTACTTCACGTCGGTTTTCTATGAGAGGGTGGTACTACTCCGGACGAGCCGAAAACTTGGTAGCGTGTTCAGACACCGCGTTGATCGCCGTATTGATCCTTGCAACTGAAGTCGGAAGTTGGAGCTTCCAGTGAAAGAAAGCATCCTGATGACACCATAACATGGTGAAAGGGTTCTTTTAAATTCATCTGGTTAGCTACCACCTTCAAGTTGATGGTGTTTCGCCAAGCACCTATTGCTTTATTCCGCGTGTTACCATCCACATCGACACTTGACATCAAAACATCTATTTATTAAGTATTAATAAATGGCACTTAATTACTTAATTAATTACTTAAGTTCAAATACATAACGATTTTGTTCATAAAATTACCTTGACTTTTAATAGTGGCGTTGTTCCCAATAAACCAAATAATTACATCAACTAATTGAGTTTAACTTAGATACATTAGTTACCTACTAATATCGATATATGCATTATATAAAGTTTATTACCTGCAGACACATACCTATCGATGTTTAGGTGTGTATGTGTTATAGTACCCATGGCCGCTCGTAAAAATGTTTTATTCACCCCATACGGCGTCGTAAAAGGCGTAATAACGCGAGGAGGTATCGTGGAAGCAATTACTGATCTGTTATAGTTTGTTACAAAGGCGCTTGTTTATTATCATTTTATTATCAACTCATTTGCTGAACAAGGACGCCATTTAATTCAATATCTTTTTTATTACGTTTAATTCTAAACATTTCAAAAGAAAATATTTATAATTTTGATAATATCAAGACTTTTTACGTTTAAACATTAGATCGGGTTCGTTAAATTTTTATCTGATTTTAAATTATCTAATGCGGACGGTATCGAACTGAATGTATTGGGATTTTATTAATAAAATACAAATTAATGACTATAATTATCGCCTGATAACGATTCTTGATCAGTTAAGAATACCATTTAAAGAAATAATAGGTTCATGCCCTATATAATACATTTCAATATGTGAACGATGGTGGCGTCTGAAAGTGACGCCTTTCTCTGTGCATCCACCAAAAACGAATGTAACTGTCTATTATTTTTTGTAATAATTAAAAAGTATGTTATGTGTAATGAAAATACAAACCAGATCGAGTTTCTCGCCGGTACTTTTCGATGACTGGGATTGTTCTCCGAACCGGTGGTTGTTTTGACGTTCATAACCGCCTTCTAAGGGCCTAAATTGAATAAATTTGATTTGATATAACCCATGTTAAACAACAATGCTAGAAATAGATGTATTGTATATTTAATTAAAAGCAATTGTATTTTGTTATGTTAATTGGAATTTATTCTTTTGTCATTGGATCCGAAATAAATACAAAAAAAACTTTTGTTAAATTTAAATATTGTTAGCAATTTCATGCGCCTTTCAATTTGTTTGTTTTTCAATAAAACAAACCTTTAAGTATAGTTTGATAACGTTGCCAACGTTAAGAAAATACAGTACAAAGAGATTAGTGAGATAAACAATAGTATATCGTAAAAAAACTCAAACGTAGGCTAGGTTCACGTATATATATTTAGTTTGCCAAAAATTGACTCATGATAGTTGTCTTTCAAATGCATCTTGATTTTGAAATAAAGTAGTTTGTTTATTTGTCAATAAAACAAACCTTTAAGTAGAGTTTGATAACGTTGCCAACGTTAAGAAAATACAGTACAAAGAGTTTAGTGAGATAAACGATAGTATATCGTAAAAAAACTCAAACATAGGCTATGTTTACGTATATATATTTAGTTTGCTAAAAATTGACTCATGATACTTATCTTTCAAATGCATCTTGATTTTGAAATAAAATAGGATGATTGATTAAAACCAAAGTTTCGTAGGCAATACTTAGAAAAATAATCTCGCGTAAAACATGTGCGGTCTTATTACAAAAACAAAAATGAACACGGGTATAACACGAGTTTTACTAAGCAGTACCCTAAATTTAAAATCTAGTTGAAGATATGTTTAAAATACTTTATTATAAAAGCGTGTCCAAGCGATCTTTTAAAATACTTTATTACAAAAGCGTGTCCAAGCGATCTCTAGCTAAAGATCTGATTTAAGTTTTCTATGCAAGCAACTCTGAATAGTATTCGTTCAATTCGATCGTATCATTCAAACAGACATTACATACAGATATTTTGCAAAACAATTTCAGTTTATGAATAATATTTATGTTCAGATCTTAGTTAAGAAAATTTACTTATTATACGTTAAATTAGTTATCATTATTGTTCTATTTTAAGTAAAAGAAAATTATGTATGAAATAAATAAAATAAGGAATTTATATGTTACGTCAAAGTGCGTAAGGTAGAAAACAGTATAATGACAGATTAAATAGATATAATATAATAATTAAATAGATTAATCAGATATCAATAGTGTCGAATAGTAGTAGTTATAATTTACTTGTGAATGTCTAAAATTGTAATCTCGCGTAAAACATGTGCGGTCTTATTACAAAAACAAAAATGAACACGGGTATAACACGAGTTTTACTAAGCAGTACCCTAAATTTAAAATCTAGTTGAAGATATGTTTAAAATACTTTATTATAAAAGCGTGTCCAAGCGATCTCTAGCTAAAGATCTGATTTAAGTTTTCTATGCAAGCAACTCTGAATAGTATTCGTTCAATTCGATCTCATGATTCAAAAACGTTCCATTACATACAGATATTTTGCAAAACAATTTCAGTTTATTAATAATATTTTTGTTCAGATCTTAATTAAGAAAATTTACTTATTATACGTTAAATTGGTTATCATTATTGTGATATTTTAGGTAAAAGTAAATTATGTATAAAATAAATAAGATAAGGAATTTATATATTACGTCAAAGTGCGTAAGGTAGAACAGCAGTATAATGGCAGATTAAATACACTGTCAGATATCAATAGTGTCGAATAGTAGTAGTTATGATTTACTTGTGAATGTCTAAAATTATTTACTTTAGCCACATTAATTAAACCCACGATATCCATTATTTATTATGAAACTTCTTTTGCCGACAAATAGAGATACAGTTAATTACAACAATAGAATAAGAACTGTCAACTTAGACAAGTGTTAGAGAATATTGGACTTAAAATAATTGCCAACTGTAAACAAGGGTAAGACACTCTTTTGTGATCAAACTTTTTTTTATGTTAGTGTTTAATACGTATTTAACTTTTTCATAATAACACGTGTAAAGTCTTGGTAAATTGTCAACAATAAGATAAAAGTATCGCAACAAATATTTATCAACGGAACAGAACACGATTCTGCAAAATCGACGAAAATAAAATCAAGAGTTCCTCTGCTCTCGGTTCAAATGGAAAATGTAATATTGGATAGAGCTGAAATGTCATCATAAGAATCAAAGTACTCCGTTTACGTAAAGTATTTGTTACAGACTCACATGCAAAATGAACTAAGAAACAAATATATGTATTAATTTAACTCTAAATTACACTATTTTCTTAAACGAAGTAGCTTTATTGAAAAAAATATGTATATCTTTTTTTATTTATAAATGTAAACTCAAGCTCTCTACTGGAATACGCAATGACATTCCCCGGATACGTAATGGGATTAATTAATTCCAAGTGAAATTGGAAAGAAAGCCAGACGTAATTTAAAAAAAAATTTTTAACGAAACAAAAATAATATTTTAATCGATTATGTATGACATTATTATTATTATCTCTAAGTATATAAGATCCAAGGATCTAAAACATTTAACCCCAACGTCGTACCCTATTATAATCATAACTGAATATCATAAACCTGCCCGCCCAACGAGGAAAACGAATTGGCTTTCAACAAACGCCGCCCGCCTACAATATCATAACGCACTGGGATTGGTTGTTATGACCTAATATAATATCATAACACGCTCGGATTGGCCGAGGGGTAAAGAGCTCGCCCTTCACTCCGCATTCTCTTATTAAAGGTTACATCGTAGTACATGGCTGACGTTATAATAAGTTTTACGTCGATGTAGCCCGCGCTTCAATAAATATATCGGACGTTGGACGGCGCCCCCCCTACCAAGTATGAGCGGTAGGAAATGCCGACCGCCCGAGCCGGATCAATAATAATACTCGCCCATATCTGCAGTGGACTGGATCTGCTTGAGAAAACGGTCCCTCACCCCTGTCCGCCGCCCGCCGCTACACAAACAATATAAATCATTTTCCCGGCGCTGAAGCCGCGAGCACCCGGAGCCCACATCGCATCCGACTTGCGCAAATCGTTCCGACAAACCACGACACATAAAACTGCCCATACGTAGAAAGACTGTTGCTTACATAAAAAATCAAATATAATTACTTATTTACACTCAATAAATCAAATATCTTACAGCTAAATAATTTTGACACATTCAGAAATACGAACTACTTAAATAAATATTCGATAACAACCCTATTTCGGATATTTAGGCGGTTAATATTTGATGTTTATTCGTTTTATGTTTAGTATATTTATGATAACAGAAATGACATGTTATCCTTAACTATAATATTAAAACAATACTACATGTGATTCTCTAGTACTCTCCTTTACGCTTACGTTGGCGCCACCTAAAATAAATACCTATTTACCCACACGCACGTCTCAAACCCGCGTTCGCCATTCGAACACGACAGGGTTGTCAGGTATATTATTATTAAAAGTACAACCTGAATCTTATTGAAACATTATCTAAAATTATATCAATCGCGTAGCATGACAAAATAATAAATCTTATAAGTAGCTAAGGTAAAGTTCATGTTCGTTTAAGTACATCGAGTCAGTTTTTTATCACAAATTCATAAGCCTCAATATTCGTTAAAGTTATCCTACAATTGTGACGGGCGTATTGAAAGAAACTAATAACTAGAACGGCAAATCGATATTCTATTAGGTCACGTGATAAAACAAGACGTAATATTCAATATGACAATTATTATTCAAGCTTACATATATAAGTTACATATGTAATAGTTTCATTAAAGTTAGTTCCTAATTCTTTCAATCTAAACTGGGTTTTACAGACATTCAAACGTTGTGAATATTCTGTTTTTTATATATATATAATTTGATTACAGTATTTAATTTTAATAAAACATTATTAACATTTCACATATATATGATGAGTATTGTTTATATTTACACATCGTGCCTGTAACGCTTAGAAATTAACAAAATTAATCGAGTAGCTTGCTTCTCTTAAATTTCTTTAGTTCACATATCTCTTGAAAGAATCAATCTATAGATATCATGTTATAGAATAACATGATAATGTATAACAGTATGTATCTTGCATATCACGTAAATAAAACATTCAAAACAAACGAACATAATAAGGCACATAACATCTAATGCACGTCATGCACAACTCTGAATCGACAATCGGTAGGGAGTCATTTCTACTTTATCGTTGTATCTTAATGTTAATCAAATCTATTATTTGTCATCTTAATTGTTTAGTGTACTTTACCTAACATACAATAAAGTATATCATATCACATGAAATCACTGTTTGCCTATATAGTAACAGTATATGGTATGTCAATTGAGCTAAGCAATACCGACTCGAGTGGACTTTGCACAATTTATCAAAATGAGTTACGGAGGGGCAATATAGTACAGCGAACGCAATATTGCAGCGCGTGACCGCGTCTGCAATACGCGTTCAATACATCGGAGCCGGCGGGCCGGGCACGTCCGCCACCCGTCGCCCCCGCCCGTCTTCTAGCCGCTCCCGCCCGCCCAACTGACCACCTAGATATTTAGCTAACAATGCCTCCTTAGAAATTAACAAAATTAATCGAGTAGCTTGCTTCTCTTAAATTTCTTTAGTTCACATATCTCTTGAAAGAATCAATCTATAGATATCATGTTATAGAATAACATGATAATGTATAACAGTATGTATCTTGCATATCACGTAAATAAAACATTCAAAACAAACGAACATAATAAGGCACATAACATCTAATGCACGTCATGCACAACTCTGAATCGACAATCGGTAGGGAGTCATTTCTACTTTATCGTCTTGAATAAAATGTGCTATAGAATAGTATGCTAATCAAATCCATTATCTGTTATCTTAATTTTTTAATGTACCTTACCTAACATACAATAAAGTATATCAAATCACATGAAATCACTGTTTACCTATATAGTAACAGTATATGTTATGTCAATTGAGCTAAGCAATACCGACTCGAGTGGACTTTGCACAATTTATCAAAATGAGTTACGGAGGGGCAATATAGTACAGCGAACGCAATATTGCAGCGCGTGACCGCGTCTGCAATACGCGTTCAATACATCGGAGCCGGCGGGCCGGGCACGTCCGCCACCCGTCGCCCCCGCCCGTCTTCTAGCCGCTCCCGCCCGCCCAACTGACCACCTAGATATTTAGCTAACAATGCCTCGCCGCGAGCGACGGCAACCTACCTCCTCCGTCCCACTCCTCCGAGTCCACGTCTCACGAGTCGGACAAGGATCGCAACTGTCGGTCATCGCTATATTTATTGGCGACGCTCATAAGTACGCGGGTCAGGTTATAAGTTTGTACGAAATGAATGGCCGAGGCACGTAGGAGGCGAGCGCCCGCTTAACAAGAAACCTCCACCAGAAACTTGAGGGAGGCATCACCCCCCACGGACGGCGTTATAATTAAAAAACAAAAGAATACAGAGCCACTCAGCCTCCTACCCGACGACTTTGTTCGGACCGTTCGACTTCCCTGCAATAAAATGCAACAACTTAAAATGAAATGAGAATAATGGGAACTGCTTCAATAAAGTATAAGCTTTTATTATTACAAAATCTTTTCTTATTTGAAAGAAAATTACATTTTCCAATTTTATTAGCACGTCTACAAATGGTAAATTTATATTAAGTGAAGAAATTAATTTGCCTTTCATAAAGTGTAAACTCTTTATAACATCGTTCGTTATAACGAAAAACTTTCTATAACGTAAAATCAGTTCAATTTGCTTGGTTAACCACAAAACTATTTATTTGTTCTCTTCCCTCCGTATAACAAAAACTCTTGAAACGAAAAAAAACGCTGTCCCTTTAAATACATTATAAAGAGTTTATACTATATTTCAATTTAAAACTTGTTACTGCTGTTTATAATTTTTTTATATTGATAGAGCTATATACGTTAATGTTTTCGCAAATTGTATTAAGGACAGAGTGTACATAAATGTATAAAAATTACATTCCACCGTTGATTTCAGTTACAAGTTTGTTAACTATTGATGTGTTCGTCTACTATTGTTATCGGTAACAATGATCATATATCACGAGAGAAGGTATTAAAAGGTAATTATTAGTAACACAATGAGATAAAACACCCAACCAGGCACCGGAAACTTAACAGTCCCAACACCGGACTCATTGTAAATTAATCTTATAAATAAACCATCAGACCCATGTGTTCGTCGGTCCGACGGTCATCACAACTCATGCGGACCGCTCGTATTACTAATACCATTACGGAGTTCGCAGATGACCGCACGGTTTTATAATGCGAAGGCAACGTCGTCCGGCTACCTCGACATCCCCGCAGCCCCCGTTCCCTTGACCATCGACCGACAATTGTAAATGGCACATAAAATAAATGAATGTGCAGCGGGACTCGCCTCTGCAGCAGACAATATAAATTACGACCGGACGATTATATTCCAGAGGGAATAAAACGTTTTCCTTCAGATGGACATTTTACAAGAGTCGTTAAGCCTCCCTTCATTTTTGGTTATCCTTAAATTGTGGACTTTGTTGTGTCCAAAAATATAATTCAATTACGACACATTTAATTCTTGATAATGCATCTTAACTTCGATCTAATAATAAATAACAACACTTCAAATGAATTAACGAAAAACAAATTACAAACTAAAGCAATCATCTATATATACACTAGTACTACAATCATAAGTAAGAATTTACTATAGAATGAATGTATACACAAATCACACAGGGTAGCTACGTGTTCAATACGAAACACATTAAATGGTAGATTCGGAATATCCTATTGATCGCGATAAGTGATATTTATTGTGCAATTAAGGCAGTTGCTCGCTGATCGCCAAAAGCAATAATTAGAATTTGTTCTTTTTAATTTTTTCCTTTGTCATTACAACTGATATTATAAATCATGATTGTTCATATAGCGTATATTTTAGTATTCAGGACAACATGATTAATATTGCTTATGAGTTATCTATATATATAATAACAATGTAAATCTAAAGTGTCTATACTTTTTCGGCTTTTGTGAAAAAAAAATGTTGCAGGTGTCTCGGAATAAGTAATAAAATACGTTTCAATCATTTTTTTAAATGTCTGTCTTTCTATCTGTCTCTCTGTCTATTTGTATAAACACTCATCACTGCTAAATTACTGGGTTCACAATAAAACGACACCAAGAAAGCATATCTTCGGGAATAACGTAGTCTTTGTTTCATTAAAATCGGTCCACTCTATCAAAAATTATTGTAATTTTAATGACGACGCGGCGTAAGTACGAGTAGTAGTTAAGTAAATGGACTTAATACATTCAGATGACTTCATTATTCACTGTTTTGTACATAATGTTCCACGCAGACGAAGTCGCGGGCACATTTAGTAAAGTATAAAACTGTAACTGACTGACATATCTCACAGCCCAAACTACTGGGGCTGTCACCATAATTTTTTATACAGAACTCTTGTATAATGTATGTGAGCATTAAGGAAGGATTTTTGGAAATCCAGCCCCTAAGTTAATTAAAAAGGGGATGAAAATTCCTCACTATTCATCTTAGATCTATAAAAATTGGTACTTAGCAGTTCAATCCGAACGTATAAAGGCGTGTTTCATAGTTTTCTAAACTACATAAATATCTTCTCTATCCTTTATAAATATGATCGCAGACCAAGTCAGCGGCGGCTGCTAGTACTATATAAAAGTAAACAATTACATTTATGTGCAGTATAAATTAAGCCCGTTTGTTTCACTATCTAAATATTTTTAATGTTAATATTTATCAAACTTTATCTAACATTTATTTAATAAGGATCACAACAGAGATACAGTTGAAAATAATTTGGTTAAAACTATATATACACACGATATGAGTCATTCGATATTACAGACCAGTCATTTGGTCAGTGTCGCAAAACTAATGGCACATAATGACGGCCGTACTGCTGAACAGGGTGCGGACGCATGCCAACGTATCACTGCGTGTGCGGTAAAGAACTGTATATCTTATGCCAAAGCACGAGTAGATAGGATGGGTGTACACAGACCAGTCAAGGTCTGCTAATGCCTACCCGGGGAGTCTTACTAGTTCGAGCGCAATTACGGAAAAAAAAATGTTGCAGGTGTCTCGGAATAAGTAATAAAATACGTTTCAATCATTTTTTTAAATGTCTGTCTTTCTATCTGTCTCTCTGTCTATTTGTATAAACACTCATCACTGCTAAATTACTGGGTTCACAATAAAACGACACCAAGAAAGCATATCTTCGGGAATAACGTAGTCTTTGTTTCATTAAAATCGGTCCACTCTATCAAAAATTATTGTAATTTTAATGACGACGCGGCGTAAGTACGAGGGAAAAGTAGTTAAGTAAATGGACTTAATACATTCAGATGACTTTATTAATCACTGTTTTTTACATAATGTTCCACGCGAACGAAGTCGCGGGCACAGCTAGTAAAGTATAAAACAGTAACTGACTGCCATATCCCACAGCCCAAACTACTGGGGCTGTGACCATATTTTTTTATGCAGAACTCTTGTATAATGTAGGTGAACATTGAGGAAGGATTTTTGGAAATCGAGCCCCTAAGGTAATTAAAAAGGGGATGAAAATTCGTCACTATTCATCTTAGATCTATAAAAATTGGTACTTAGCAGTTCAATCCGAAAGGATAAAGGCGTGTTTCATAGTTTTCTAAACTACATAAATATCTTCTCAATCCTTTATAAATATGATCGCAGGCGAAGTCGGCTGCTGGTACTATATAAAAGTAAACAATTACATTTATGTGCAGTATAAATTAAGCCCGTTTGTTTCACTATCTAAATATTTTTAATGTTAATATTTATCAAACTTTTATCTAACATTTATTTAATAAGGATCACAACAAAGATACAGTTGAAAATAATTTGGTTAAAACTATATATACACACGATATATGAGTCATTCGATATTACAGACCAGTCATTTGGTCAGTGTCGCAAAACTAATGGCACATAATGACGGCCGTACTGCTGAACAGGGTGCGGACTCATGCCAACGTATCACTGCGTGTGCGGTAAAGAACTGTATATCTTATGCCAAAGCACGAGTAGATAGGATGGGTGTACACAGGCCAGTCAAGGTCTGCTAATGCCTACCCGGGGAGTCTTACTAGTTCGAGCGCATTTACGGCTGGCAAACACCTAACTACTCTTGCGGATGCATTGAATCAGTACAATAACTTTTAATATATCGTGATATTTACCTAATAATTGTTCTGCTCTCAAATTATGAACAATTATTTTATTGTTACTCCTACAAGAGCAAAATCAAATTTAAATTATTTAACCTAGCGAACGGTTACATCTCAGGGTTACTAAGTTACACCAACTCAAGAGATAAACGGTTATCTGATCCGCACTGTTGCTGAACCAGCAAAATTTGCCATCTCATTTTTTTTATTTTTTTAACTTTTACTGGTTGATTACAATCTCTAATAGTGATAATGATGACGTGGTCCAAAATGATAAACACGCTAAACCCCTAGAGGGACTGCCTTTCAAAGGCAGCTGCGGGAATACTCCCATAGTTGCTTGAAGACAGAATATCAATTTAAGGATAGTAGCTAACAAGACCGGTTAAAAGCCTTACCAGCATGGCGCTCTCACTGACCGGACGAAACGCAACAATGCTAGCAGTGTTACTTCACGTTGGTTTTCTGTGGGTCGGTGGTACCGCCCCGGGCGAGCTGACCCATTCATGCTGAAACCAGTAATAGCTTCAGCATGGCTGTACCACCTACAACATATCTACATGTGTCTGAAATGAGATTTTTAACTTAATAGCGCTGGTTAGCCAGGCGACCTTAGAAAAAGCCATACCATCATACTATGTTTTCATCACGTTGTTTTCCTTCACCGAAAGCTACGTCTACTTGTAGGGGTTAAACCTAAGTCGATCGTTGAGGTATCCAAAGACGTTACCACTGAGCCATCATCGTTTCAAATATTTTTTTTAATATCATAGGAATCAAACGAACAGGTTGGTCAGGAGTGTCGCAAAACTAATGGCACATAATGACGGCCGTACTGCTGAACAGGGTGCGGACTCATGCCAACGTATCACTGCGTGTGCGGTAAAGAACTGTATATCTTATGCCAAAGCACGAGTAGATAGGATGGGTGTACACAGGCCAGTCAAGGTCTGCTAATGCCTACCCGGGGAGTCTTACTAGTTCGAGCGCATTTACGGCTGGCAAACACCTAACTACTCTTGCGGATGCATTGAATCAGTACAATAACTTTTAATATATCGTGATATTTACCTAATAATTGTTCTGCTCTCAAATTATGAACAATTATTTTATTGTTACTCCTACAAGAGCAAAATCAAATTTAAATTATTTAACCTAGCGAACGGTTACATCTCAGGGTTACTAAGTTTCACCAACTCGAGAGATAAATGGTTATCTGATCCGCACTGTTGCTGACCCAGTAAAATTCGCCATCTCATTTTTTTTTAACTCTTACTGTTTGACACAATCTCTACACGCTAAGCGTTTTTAACTTAAGAACGCTAGTTATCCAGGCGACCTTAGAAAAAGCCCTACACCATCATACTATGTTTTCATCACGTTATGTTCCTTCACCGAAAGCTACGTTTACTTGTAGAGGTTCAACCTAAATCGATCGCTGAGGTATCCAAACTGAGCCATCATCGTTTCAAATATATTTTTTTATATCATAGGAAACAAACGAACAGGTGGGTCAGCTAATCTTAAGTGATCACCGCCGTCCATAGGCAATAGGAACACAAGGAGAGTTGCAAGTGCGTTGCCAGACTGCGTTGGGGGAAAGGAGAGGGGTGGGGATGGGAGGGAGGGAGGATAGGGGACGAGGTTCTCCGGCGCTCTCACTAACCGAAAGAAACACAACAATGCAAACACTGTTACTTGACGTCAGTTTTCTATGACTTTTTATATGTCCCTAGTGTTAATGACTACGTCCGGTACCGCTATGACATACCCGAGAGGCGAGACTACAACGCCACCCGGGGAACCACTATTGACCTGCGATACCGCGCTATTGACTTTATCGGGGGTGTTACTAATGACCTCGAACGCTATTGGTCGGCTATTCATTATTCACCCCAGTGTGAGACTACATTGGTGGGAGTTCAGCATATAAAGGGCAAGATGTCACTGATCTGGACGCACTCCTATGTGGAAGTTACTGTAAGGCGAAGCTGTGCCCGGATAAATAGTTACAGTGCCTTCAGTGTGTTTATTGGTGTTCCTGACTGACTGGCTGATTATACGTATTCTGTAACACTAGCTATTGTTTACAACTTCACTTGTCTTAATGTAGATTTGACCTATCTACAGTGGCAACTATCACTTCTACACAGTCCGGAGTACCTAATCTAGACAGTGGACTGTATAAATTGGCTGGAGATAGTTACTCTTCAAAAACAAATGACGAAAGTATTACTTTATAACCGGGGAAAAAGGGTTATTAACCTGATATGTCTTCTCCGCCGCCGTTGCCGACGTTAAGAGCACTAGCTGGTCAAAAATGCACACCACAAACATCCAAACACCGATCATGCCGAAGAGCGAGTCCGACTGCAGGAGCAGGTTACGGGCAAGTGACCGATCATATCCGATTTTTGATTTATACATGCTGAAAGTTTAGACACTAAAAATATTCATGAAGGATACTCTGCACTCGATTCTTGTTCTAAATCAATTTAAAAAATAAGTGCTTAATATTTGACATAATTATCTAGAAAAATACAAAAATTATACGCATCCTCTCCATAATAATCCTATACGCGTCTATGTTAAAGCAGTGTCAATGACCATTGGGTGAATTCACTTTCGCTTGAAAGTGAACGTGGGAACGGCATGAACAAAACAAAGGTTTATTGTCCGTTTTATTTTCGAAGGTCATTAGCTCCGGATTGCCCCTTACAGCTTTCGGCACCAGTCTGTGCGCCTAGGTTTATTACGTTTGTGTTTATACTTTTGAAAGTCTTAGAACAAATTTTAACTTAGGTTATCTTTGTTGTTTATTAGTACTTGTTTTGGTATTATTATTTTATATGTTAAATGTAACTTAGAATACTGTAAGCGACTAACTTAAACACCTGGTATATAATGTGTCAAAAATTATTTGGATTACTCCAAACCAATTTATGCCAGAACACTATCTCTAGGGAACAGTGTTATTTTTTGGATGATAAGTACCCATACCATTTTTGTACCTCTAAAAGATATAATGTAAACATACACAAAAGTTTATGATGATCGGTGGAATAGTTAAGAAGAGAAAAAATAACAAACACACAGTAGCATTTATAATATTAATCAGGATTGTCATCTGTTCAATTCTGTCACAGTTATGTGATGTTATTCCATGGTAAATAAAATATAATGTGAATATTTCTACAACAAAATAAAAGTTTATGATTTCAGTTTCGAGCCACACGATTTTTTTTTCGAACGAGTATTTCCGTAAATTAAGAAAGTAATATACCTAATATAGAGATTTAAAGTCAAGGTACTTCAGGCACACGGATATGAACATTTACAACGAAGAACGTGTGGTCATGCGATTACTTTCACTTCACTGAACTTGTCTAAATCATTTAATTACTACATTATTATTATCGAAGCACTGTTATTGCAATTGTTAATGTGTGTATTTAAAATTTATACATTTAACTTATATATGAAAACTTGGTGGTCCAAGAAAAATTATGTCAATTAAATACGATATATTATCTTAACTAAAATGTAAACATCAACAATTTCTGTATACATTTTTTTTACTTAGTTACAAATTGTAAAAACTAAAAATAATTTATCGAAATCTGTTCAATAGTTTTTGCCTGATGTGCACACAACGGCACACTACCATTATTTTATTTATACGAATGAGAGGGTTACTTTCTAATAAAATGTGATATAGAGACGATCTATTTTCGAAACACGATCTATTTCCGATAGCTACTTACACGTAATTAAAGTTAGATTATTGAGAACGGCCGTATGTCGTAGTGTTACATAATATACCTACTTTTCTATCGATCAGATTGCCACAGCTACTTACACTTAACTAAAGTTAGATTATTAAAAACGGCCATATGTCGTAGTCTTACATAATATACCTCCCCTCCCCTCCACCTTCCCTTACTCCCCGTCTCCCCTAAGACAGGTTGGCAACGCACTTGTGTCGCAAGTGTCTATGGACGGTGGTGATCACTTGACATCAGGTGACCAACCAGTCCGTTTTCCGTTTGCCACCTATGATATAAAAAAAAACTATTCTATTAATCAGCAAACCAGGATGCCAAGACCTAGTATTTGGAGATGGACGTTTAGCCAATTAACATTATAATTATACTAGCTTCTGCCCTCGACTTCATCCACGTGAAATAGTTACTTTGGGCTAACGCTAACATGCAATGGAAGCTCTCATAAGGAAAAAAAACGATTTTTAAACATTCTTCATTTGTGCTACGCTCCCATATAGGTCTTGACGATATATAAACGATTCCTTTCCCGATAAATAAGCTATCTAACACTGAAAAAGTTTTTAAAATCAGACCAGTTGTGCCTGAGATTACCGCGTTCAACCAAACAAACTCTTCAACTTTATAATATTAGTATAGATTGTATTTATTTTGAAACTTTTATTACATCGTCTTAAACTTTTTCGTCTGTATGTTGCATGTCGTGTGATGATAAAGTGAAAGCGCTCGTCAGAGCAGCCAGGGCCAATATGGCGGCGCCTATAGTTCGCAGCAGCTGACCGTGTAGTGCCATCATCATCAGCCTGTAAGAGACCTACAGCAGGGTCATAGGCCTCTTCCTGAAGGAAGGTAGTAGTACCGTGTAGTGTATAGACTATTATTAGTTAAATGTCTATAGTGTGAAAAAAAGTTTCACTTTTACCGTGGTTTCATAAAACCACACAATCCTTTCTTTTTTTATACTTTACTGGTTTTTGAGTGTTTGACCACAATCAACTGTGATTTTAAATGACGGTATGGTCTACGATAATAAACACGCTATACGTAAAGAGGGACTAAACTCAGGTGCAATTGCCGGAACACACCAACAAATCCTTGGTGACAGATTTTCAACTTATTTATTACCTCTTTATAAGAATCATCCTTTATACTCTTAATTTTCTAAGTCTTTAGTAAAACTTTGTTATTAAATGAATTAAAGTTTTGATTGGATAATGGCTACTGGAATGACATATGTTTTAGAATGAGTCGGGGCTTCCAAAACATCGTGACGGCAATATAAGATGGCGGTAGGGCTTTTTCTGGGTTCGCCTGTCTAACTACCACCCTATAGGTGTATTGCAGCGGCACTTGAGAGCTAATCCTTCTCTAGGTATAATTTGTTACTATATTAACCCATATTATTATTTAATATCAGCTGAGTTATAGTTAATATCAGTGATGCTCTCCCAATCCTAATAGATACTGCCCTTTATTTCTTATCTTCGCTGTAACAAAAACAAATAAAAACTCATACATATCTAGCAAATTATCGACTTTGTATAGCAGCGGATCAAAGCGGATGTATAAACATATAGTATATGAACCAGCAATGAAATTGATGAACTTTCTCGGAAGCAATAATGGCTTTGGCACGTACCAACATAATTCCCAGTAAAACTTCCTGATACAACGTCGTCCCACAGAAGGGTTGCCCAGAGAACAGGAAAGTTTCGAGTGAATAATCTAAAACAGTAATTTCTAAATGCTTGATAACATTTTCAATATGTTTTTTTCTAAACAAGTCTTTTGTGACATATAAGATTATATCACATATGTTATTAATACAGATAATTGCATTTTTTTCTGTTTTCGTATATTTTATTATTTATGTCAAAAATGGTTGTAATTGTCAGCAACTATGTTTATTATTTAACTTAATTATTTTACATCGGATTTTTAACTGGGATTATTGCCTTTATGACGGCTTTAGTTTCATCTTTTATTACCATTTTTACATTACAATCCACAATGTCTCGTGCCGAAGCATCAACAGCCCGATGGATGAACCTACTTACTTTAGTAAGATTACAATGTCATATCTTCATAAGAAATGTTGTAGTCAAAGGAATACGTAATATATTACAGTGTTCGTCAAACTTTTTGACCGCTCTTAATATAGTTACGCAAAAGACAAATTTAGGTATAAATGCATGTTATATTATATGCATAACATCGAAACAAGGATAAATAAACGCCAATTTTAGATTCATATAATAAATTTTAAGTTTGTTTTCTATTGTTAACTTCTTTGAATATTTTACGCGCAAGTCCGAACTTACGGCTATGTTCAGAGAGGCCAAAAAGATTGACGATGACTATACAACACTGTAAATACAACAAACTGCAATTATAATATACGTATGCTGTAACATAAAAGTCTAATTCTAAAGTATTTAGAACTATCTTCTGCGCGCGACTTCGCCCGCGTGGAATAGTTACTTTACGCTAACTAACACGCAGGCAGCTCTCAAAAGGAAAAAAAAACGAAGTTGAAACATTCTTCATTGGTGGCCCGCTCCTTTTGGTCTTAGCGTGATGATATAGCCTATAGCCTTCTTCTATAAATGGTTACTCTAACACTGAAAGAATTTTTCAAATCTAACCCGTAGTTCCTGAGATTCCCCTCTACAACCTCACAAACTTTACCTGTTTATAATATTACTAGCCCCTGCCCGCGACTTCGTCCGCGTAGTTATAGTTACTTTGGACTATGCTAACTACGCTAACATACAGCGGAAGCTCTCAAGAGGAAAAAATATCCCGATTTTGAAACATTTTTCATTGGTACTCCGCTCCTATTGGTCTTAACGTGATGATATATAAACTTTGTCGATAAACAAGCTATATAACACTGAAAGAATTTTTTAAATCAGACCAGTAGTTCTTGAGATTACTCCCTAGAACGTCACAAACTCAGAAACTTTAACTCTTTATAATATTAGTATAGATTAGGATAATAATTTAAAATTAGTTCAAAGAATTCATTAAAAAGCGTCGTAACTAAAAAATCAGTTATTTTTGTTAGTTCTCTCATTCCATATTTATTACGTTAGTATTCATTAAGTGTCGGTGATAACAGTCAGGATTAACTTAAATGGTTCAAAGTAGGAAGTATTTGTCAGCAAATAAGACTCGTTATATAGCAGTGAGCTATTTATTAACTAATAGAGAAGTTTACATAATTCATTGGAGAAAATAACCGCCTTGTAACTTACACAAATACAATATTTGTCCCAAGTTTAACTTCTCCATATAAAAGTAATTTCACATTTGCATTTGTTTTTAATAATGTACTTTTTTTATTTAAAAAAAAAAGTGTGTATGTACACGCGTTAGAAGTTATACTTCTTTGGCGTAACAAGATAAAAATCTTTTCAAAAATGTTATTTTTCGCCTTATTCTACGTTTGTAGAAAAAACGACACTAACAATAGAAAAAAGGTATTTATTACATTGAATGTTTTAATACAAAGAAATACAAAGAAACAAAATGTTATGCTATAGCTAACTTCAGGGTGTCAGTTTTTCGTGACGGTGTGCGCGCGCATCGAAAAAATTTACTCTCATCCTTTTTCCCTAACGCGCCCAAAGAAGTATAACTTCTAAAATTATTTATGAGTTACACATTAGTTGAAGTATTTTTCAAGTATAAATCTTCATTCGTAATACTTACGAAAATGTATCGAAGTAGGTACTAATGCTAATACTCAATACTCAATTTAATACTCAAACATGTATAATGTAGTTTGTTATTTTGACAACCCTATATTATTGGACAGCGAAAGGCAACGCGATAAAGGTTACGAAGAAGGGAACGTACATCCAATATAAGAAGAGAACAAAATAGGTTTATGTCGAATACTTTGACCATTCGCCCGTAAAGTAACTTCGCTCGGGGAATGACGCCCGCAGCCCACGTCCACTCGTAGCTTACCTTTACAAATATGTGTTAACAAATGCATTGCTTAGATACAATGGTTCTTGGATTGTAGACAACTTTAACGTAGCAATAAAGTAGTTTACTTAGATTTATTTCGTGTAACTTAGATTTTTTAAATATACATAAAAATGGATGTTAATGTAGCTGAGATCGATACAACTCGAACATCAATTCATCGGCACTAATGCGTCGGTTTCTAATGGCACAGGTTTTTATTATACGTATTTTATCTACTTGTTATTAGATGGCGCTGCAGCACATCCACTTTTATATCATTCTATCGATATCGAATTTGCGATTTAAATACTATATTGGTATATATAGACATTTGAATCAGGGCTGTAGCTAGAGTCGAATTTGAGACAGAGCAGCATTGGTGGTAGGGCAGAAGTAAAAATTTAATCATAATTGATCGGCCCTCGAAGCACGGACTCCTAAATTAATCATCATGTATATCACTGACCTCTATCTAGGTCACCTATCGATACAATTTTTTTTATCTCAAACTATGAACAAACAATTTAATTATAATAGTTTATCTTAGGTTTTGGTATTTTTAAAGTAGGGTATTATGATTTCAAGGTATAGCATTGCCCCACATTGCCCCTCCACTAGCTACGGCCGTGAATTGAATACGGAAAATATTTGCACAATATACAGTTCGCTATAACTAAATAATTTATTATAACAATCAGTAATTACAAGGAATAAAAATAGCAATAAATAGTATACAGTATGTTATAAATCAGCAATCCATGGGGACATTGGCTGGTCTATTTTGTAACTGGACATGCATCAAGTATTTAAGGTTATGTCAATGGCGCATCGCTTAGACGGTTACCTAGTGCGAAGATAATATTATTAGCCATGCGTCAGTGTGGCCATCAGAGCCGCGGCCTCTAGGGATCTAACGACCTGTCTAGTGTATACGCAGACAACATGGGATACGTTAGATGTACCTTATCTTATTTAATGACATATCAAATATGTCTAACAATTTCAACCTCATTTGTTCTAAACTACTTTTTGTTTTCATGACCCGTATTAGAAAGTAACACAAGAATAATCATATAACCATTGATATACAAAAACCCAAGATGCACACTTAACGTATCACAGCCGGCACACAAAAATGAGTGCATAATTATGAATTATGCACTCATTCCAAATAGTCTCGCGTCGCACTTGTCAAAATAACTTTAAATCATTCAGGTAAGATCAAATTTGCAGAATCATAAGTTTATCGCATAACTATAGCCAGGTATGTATATTGGGGAGTTTTTGTGGGACGGTTTTGACCGCTACTTTTATTAAAGACTGTATGTCTTGGGTTTTTATATGTCAACGCATATGACATTTATTTTGGAGTATTTGGTGGAACCTTGGAATGCCATGTAGTGGTCTTTATATTTTACCCATAATCTTGTGTTATGTGGCTCTATATTGTGTAATGTTGGTGGTGCTTTACGTAATATAGTTTGATTATTGTGCACAAGTAAAGGGAATCGGAAATAATACCACGGATTATGGATTCTGACTTGCCACAAAAACTCCTAGGAAAGTTCTAACAAGATGGCGACCATCTTGTTACTTCATTGAAATTATATCAAGAAACTTTATAATATCGATACTCACTTGACAATGTCAGTAATAGTCTACTAGAAGAGCGTCATATTATAGCCCTGAGGGAAAACCGTGCTTCATCTTACGTTAAATGTCGATTTGCCCTAAAATCATAAATGATACTACACCTACAGAGGGCTAACTCTCAGTGCAGCTGTCGTAACACCTTACCACCTCACTGTGCACTCATCACAATGTTGCCCTTCATCAAAAACTCTGATTTATCGCAAGGATTTAAATCTACGTTAATCAAACTTATTCAAAATTGTCGTTTCAAATTTTGAAGAAATTTTGAATGTCGTTAATTAATCGTGTTGTATACAAGATATTACTCATCGTTTTTACTTATGGCACTACTACTATGTAGAAGAAATAGTGCAAATGTGATCGACTGTAGCGGTTAATCAGCGTTGCTCCAACGCCATATATTTGCGTATGTAAAGAGAATCCAGCCGCATTAACGATGCCATATAGCCAGCACAGCGTGCAGCGATTGGGCAAACACATATCTGCATTATAAACAGACTCCGGACACACAAACGTGCACTGTGGTCAGCCTTTACCGGCGCAGGCTAATCAACGGACTGACCTTCCGCTGTCGAACAAACGCTACGTTCGTTCCACACTCCAGCGTTACTCTCCACGTAAAATAGTCCACTGTGTTTCTGTTAATTAGAAGTTACACTAATTCTAAAATCGCTCCGTATTTAGATCGAATTACTCTAAGCTGTGTGTTATTACACTTTAAAACGAGTTACTAATATTTTACGTTATTTTCAAGATTTCAATTATTTTTTTATAGTGGAACGGCAAAATTACTGCACTGTGTCTAATGGTAAGCACAGTACAGTCCATTGCCGGTCGCCTCTGTCATGCCGGCCTGCGAAAAGCTGGATATGCACAGACTGATCCTGAAACGCGACCTGCAAAAGCGAATCACTATGACGGGCTTTTTACCATATACATGGTGGTTGCGACCCAGTCAGGCCGTAAACCCCTACCACCCCGCTTTCGCCATTGCTTTTCGCTGCTGTTCGTTATTCAACAGGGTGCACCACGTGCAGGTGAGGTTGGCTTGGATGTCTCAAGTCTTAGATGTAATTTTACACCCCATTTTTATACATGTAAAATATGAAGATCATAAAAAAACTAAAAACCTTATGGCCGGCAAAATCTGAACTTCGTTCTAAGTGTATAAAAACTGGAACTCTTAAAAAAATGTTATATAGATGATTAAAATTTGATTTTTACATGTACAAAATTGGATTTTAAAAATGTACCAACATAACGCTATTCTCAAAATCAAAATATCCTTTATTCGATTTAGGTCCTGAGAAGGCGCTTATTAACGTCAAAGCTACCACCGGTTCGGAAAACAACCCAGTCATCGAGAAGAACCGGCAAGAAATTGGATCTGGTTTATCTTTTCATGTTATATATTTTTACAATAACTTAAATATTTACATTCGTTATTATTGGATGCACAGAGACATTTCCAGACGACACAATCGGTCAAATATTGATCCACCCTATAATAGCCTTTAGATATAAAACCCGCTTGACATGGTTCTTGAACTCACTATCCGGCAAATCGGTAATGTGTTTTGGGACTTTGTTATAAAACCTAACACTATTAGCTAAAAAACAGTTTTTAGACTTGGTGAACCTGAAGCATGGAATGACCAATTTGTTGCGGTTTCTAGTATTTAAATTATGCTGGTCTTTTACCAGATCCAGCAAGTTAGCAAGCCATAATAGATTTTATAAATATCTTCTCGAATTAGAATTCCAAAAATAATCATTATCATTATGTTAATATATATGACCAATTTGTTGCGGTTTCTAGTATTTAAATTATGCTGGTCTTTTACCAGATCCAGCAAGTTTTTGAAAACAATAATAGATTTTATAAATATCTTCTCGAAATAAGATTCCAAAAATAATCATTATGTTAATATATAAGTAGGTGAGAAAATCATCACACGATTATGAATTAATTTATCGCAGAAAACAACATGACATGACAGCTTAGCATGTATACCAACAGTATTAATGCATGTGCAGTGAGTCGATTAGAACTTTCTACTTTCCACATACAGTTGTACATTAACGGAAAATCTTTACATGTGTATCGGACTTCTCTCCACTAGAGCGAATAAAGAAAGCGGATTGCTGCAATAATTAACACACTATTTGTGTAGTAAAAACCAACGAAATGACATATTTCGCTAACACGCATTACTAGAATTATAAATAATCTTATTTCACCCTATTAATTATTTCCTACAATAATTTCAGTAGATCTCATTAGGTTGTTCTTCTAATTTAAAGGTTTATTACATATTTTGCAAAAGCAAGCAAATTTGCAAAATAACATACATAAATAACAAATTCAGGATATGTGACAGCAGTAATGTAAACTTTATAGATTTACGCGTAGAAAGGTTTTAGTATTATAACATACAGAGACAGCAAAGTCGTTATTTTTTTATAACTTAATTTTAAGGCGGATATTTAGCTATTTCTGCTACCGCTTTGCTATTGTCAAATACATAATTAGGAACGGAAGAAATAGGATGTTTGATCACGCCTAATTCACAGAACGTATACAATTATATTGTTTGCTGTTTATATATTTCATATTTATTTCAATATACGTCATCCTAATATGAGACATAGTAATTTAACAATGAAATGAAACTATTATTAATATAACATTTTTATTGTTATCCTTACATCACTTCCATAATTTAATTTACATTTAAACATACATCCGTAGTCATAAATAAATAAATTACATTAAATAATTTACTGACATAGATTTTAGAACGAGAGTGGACGACCGATTCGTCTGAGGAAAGTGTCCAAATCGGACGGTACTTTGGTTTAAGGTTGTTCCGTGGTAGTCGTTGAGGCAGCAATGTGGCGACAGGAAGATCGGGTTTTCCCCTCGTAATCTTTTTATAGTTCAAGTGCTGGTGACACAATCTTCAAGTATCTTCAAGTGCCTATACACTTGCTGTGATAGGTTGAGTATATATATATGGATCCACTGCGCCTGCCTTTGCTGGCCTCACCACATACAGATCCCGCCTTCGAATTAAAGACTAGAATTGAAATAATTCAGAATAAGCATATTTCTATAATTATAAAATATCATACATCATCCCAAGCATAGATAAACGTTTGTGTGTCTACAACCTCTATTTTTCTTTGCAATATTTATCCAAATTTATATTAAACTCTTCAACGACTTCGAGAGTTTGTCTTTTGACCATTGCTTGGATTTCTAAGTTTCGAATGAAAATAGTTAAATAGATAAATAAAAACCAAATACATCAATTCATATTATTTGGTATATATAGAGGAAAATCATACTATATTTTTTGACTAAAGACTAGAAATTACTACAAAGGGATTCAGTGTTTTTTTTTCTTTGCTACTATTTAGCTAAACTCAAACCTAAAAATGCGATATCATTTTGTATATATCACTGTGTCTAGATAGAGACATGGAAACGTGTACAGCACTACAATACTATAAATACATCATTACATAGTAAAAAACAAAGGTACCCCCTACCGCGTCTGTCTGTTCGCGAAAAACTTAAAAACTACTGAACGGATTTTCAAGCGGTTTGCAATAAAGTGATAAAGTTCATGAGGAACGTTTTGGTATATAATTTGTCAAGGATTTTTTTTATAATCAGGGCAGGACAACGTCTGCCGGGCCCGCTAGTTAGATGACAATGTGGTTTAAGAAGATAAACACGCTAAATCTAGAGGGAGACTGACTCTCAAGTGCGGCTACCGGAAGACACTAACCAGTGCTTGGTAACAGTTTTTATGTCAAACATCTATAGGCGCAGGTAAACCTGATTGTTGGCTTGGCGACGTGGCGACGCAAAACACAAACATTTACAACCCTATCTGTAATTGTTTTGTGAGCCACTCGCTCTTCTAGTGCTAAGCGGCACGCGGCAACGACCACATAAATGCCGCCAAGACACCGCGCCTGCGCCTCGATGAATTTTTTTTATTGTGTATTTAATAAAAATGAATATTTATGTAATAAAATAAATATACAGTCATTATTTTATGGAACAAATTTGTAATGCTTTATCTTTTTATTGTGCCATAGGTGAGTCCTGTTGTAATCTGTTCTGTTAGACATATAACTTTTACAAAATAATTTCGATGTTTCCACATCTGCAAGGCGTCCCGTGAGGGCTCAATTTTTATCAACTTGATGGTAGTTAGGCAGGCGGATTTTGAAATTCCCTATACCACCACGCTTATGTTTTATATTACCGAATGCTGCGTCTCATCCTCATGGGTTCGAAGTTATATTGATCAACGTTGTCTCCAAACACGCAAACCACTAAGACATTATCGGTTAAAATGTTTTTTTTTAATAAATTAAATATATTTGAGCATTAAAATCTGCTATGAAAGAATATTTCAGCGTTTTTGGAATATAATGGATGATGGTAACAATGATTTTGTACGAGTCTTTTGTTTTCTTAGGTAGACATCACGATTTGGATTTTAAAAATGCAATTAACTAATTAACGTTCAAGAAGTTTTCAAAAGTAACTTCTAATTCAACAAATGTTTGTAAAAAAGAAATGTTATTGAAAGAATGTTTCTGCAGTACTTTGGCACCGTTTTTTCATAAAAGAGTTCTTCGAATTATAAAAGTATTAAATACATTTTGAAATATAACACTTGACAAATTAAAGATTTTTTGTTAAATTATTTATAAAATTAAAAGTGATTTTTGTTACAGTCAATCTACCCAAGCGATTTAAATTAAATTCCTGCAAAAGATAAAAACATTATAAAATACGAGCTTAGCTTACCTATGGTGTCCATCTGCATGAACTTGGAAAGTTGTCTCAGGAGCGGCTTCATGACTGAACAGTTTTTTTAGAGCAATAATTCCTGCAATAGTTAACGCCACCTTACTGGCAATGAGGGCTTTACCGGCAATAGCTGCAAGCGTCTTCAAAGCTATACCTCCAACTATGCTCATGGTAGTAAAAATACCAAGTAGCAGATAGGGCATAACTTTTTTACCTGTAATATAACAAACGGTTTTAATACAATTCTCAATAATACAAAGTGACGGATGTACATGTTCATATGTGCTTACCTCTGCCTCTGCCTTCGGAAGCAAGGTCCAGTGAAATCGTATGTGTATTCAACAGTTGTTCGAATTTGGTTTGAAGCATCGTATCGAGCTTGTCTTCCATCGTCATACCAGGGAAGAATCGCGGCTCTGCTACCGCCGCTGGTGTGTCGGCTTGCTTCACTAACATCAGTCCATCAGCCAGCTGTACGTTCTCCTGCACAATGTAAAATAAACATTAGAATTTTACATCCTCTTCACCAAGCATCGTTCAACCACTAAATAGCAAACTACAACCTGTTCCACAGCCCTGGTCAATGCGTTTAAAGCTTTCCCCTTCAAGCACACAGTCATATGTTTTTTTGCACTGCAATTGTCTCAGGAGCGGCTTCATGACTGAACAGTTTTTTTAGAGCAATAATTCCTGCAATAGTTAACGCCACCTTACTGGCAATGAGGGCTTTACCGGCAATAGCTGCAAGCGTCTTCAAAGCTATACCTCCAACTATGCTCATGGTAGTAAAAATACCAAGTAGCAGATAGGGCATAACTTTTTTACCTGTAATATAACAAACGGTTTTAATACAATTCTCAATAATACAAAGTGACGAATGTACATGTTCATGTGTGCTTACCTCTGCCTCTGCCTTCGGAAGCAAGGTCCAGTGAAATCGTATGTGTATTCATCAGTTGTTCGAATTTGGTTTGAAGCATCGTATCGAGCTTGTCTTCCATCGTCATACCAGGGAAGAATCGTGGCTCTGCTACCGCCGCTGGTGCGTCGGCTTGCTTCACTAACATCAGACCATCAGCGAGCTGTACGTTCTCCTGCACAATACATAAACATTAGAATTCTACATCCTCTTCACCAAGCATCGTTCAACCACTAAATAGCATACCTGCTCCACTGCCCTGGTCAATGCGTTTAAAGCTTTCCCCTTCAAGCACACAGTCATATGTTTTTTTGCACTGCAATCGTCATAAACCTTTTGTAAAACAGCGAACTCAGCAGCAGGCCACCATGATTTCTCATCAGCCCTGCCACTGTCGATTTCATTTTGTTCATATCCAAAGTGTCGTGTAACAAATTTTTATTTATCTGTCTAGTTGTACATCTGGATTTATACCATAAAGGTATTTCGGAATTAATCGATTATAAAATATATGAATAATACTTTTAAAGTAGTAATAATATAATTTGAAAAATATATTTCTTAATACTTTATATTATGTGTATACACTTCTTTGTTATCTCTATGCTGAAAATAGTTTTCAAAAATCTGTAATAAATAGTAGTTATAGAGATGTCATTGCCAGACCGGACTTAAAAATAGAGGAATGGATAAAAGTTTAGAAAAAAAAATGTAATAACTGAAATGGTGCATTTTTTAACTCGATTTGAAATTTAATATTCAAACATCTTTATTAGAAAAAGTGTGACCATTTTAGATTTATTTATTTCTATAAAGGCCAAATAAAAATAAAAAAATTAAAAAAGATCGAATTCAATTCAATTCATTTTTAAGAAACTTCTGTCCATAAAGTAAAAAAAGCAATTTATTTGAAAATCCCCTATCTTTTGAACGATTAATCAAAAAACTCAAAATACCAGGTGGCTATTTTGATGAGTATTATATTCTATCTATATCTATACACTAATAAGAATGTAGATCTAACGTGTCTGAAATTTTGCGATTTTTGTGAAAAAACAAATGTTGCAGTTGTATTGGAATAAGCAATAAAATACATTTTTTTTTTTTTTATGTCTCGGACGTCTATCTCCCTGTATGTTTGTATCAACACGCATCACTGCGTACTAGATTCACAACAAACCCTCACCATGAATATATATAAACTATATCCTCGAGAATAACTTAAGTCTTTGTTTGGAATGTAACATTTGTAATCAATTAATGTACCCAAGTATTTATTTCCTGATGTACTGAATGAATAAAAAACGTAAATTAGTACAGTCACACATAACATGCATCAGGAACTACATGATAACATAAAAGTAAAAGTGCTACGCGAACCGTGTCCGCGGATTTATTTCTAAGCATGCTAAACCTAAGTACGTATTCATTAATACAATTATAATTTAAGTATTCCAGTAGTAATCTGTATTAAATATCATTCACTCTTAACCAGGCCTTTTTCGGTCACTTCTTTTTTGGGGGCAAGCTAAACACACAAGTGCCCAAAGTAACAGAGTGCACATTTTTGCACTTTATGAAATATAGTATTTTAAAAAATTGAAAATGAATTAAAAATCGTTAAGTTATCATTTTTTTTAAGGTTTTGATGCTATTCAGACATCTTTTTCTTAAGTTACTAAGTTACTTTAACTGTTCAGGAAAGATAGATTAGATTTTGTATTTGGATAATTTAGACCTATTAAAAATATCCTATTTTTTTGGAAGCATTACCAAGATTGATTTTTTCTTATTTCTCAAACTTTTTAATTATTTAACAGCTTTATGGCAATTTTTGATATTTTTGGAATTCGCAGGGAAGCCCTGCTTTTTACTATTGTTGAAATATATTAAACTTCTATATACGTAATATATAGCTTTGTTAAGTATCTCTAAAAGGAAGATACGCAGAATATCGAATTAAAAAAAAACTAAAGCATACTTTGAATCACACCTTTTTGGATTAATAAATCTCTAGCTGCACACATACATATATTTGTTTTTAATTTAATAATATATTTTGTTATGACCACTCGCTCCAAAGTGTCGTGTAACAAATTTTTATTTATCTGTCTAGTTGTACATCTGGATTTATACCATAAAGGTATTTCGGAATTAATCGATTATAAAATATATGAATAATACTTTTAAAGTAGTAATAATATAATTTGAAAAATATATTTCTTAATACTTTATATTATGTGTATACACTTCTTTGTTATCTCTATGCTGAAAATAGTTTTCAAAAATCTGTAATAAATAGTAGTTATAGAGATGTCATTGCCAGACCGGACTTAAAAATAGAGGAATGGATAAAAGTTTAGAAAAAAAAAATGTAATAACTGAAATGGTGCATTTTTTAACTCGATTTGAAATTTAATATTCAAACATCTTTATTAGAAAAAATGTGACCATTTTAGATTTATTTCTTACTATAAAGGCCACATAAAATAAAACAAAATAAAAAAAATCGGAATCAATTCAATTCATTTTTAAGAAACTTCTGTCGAACAAACTAAAAAAAGGAATTTATTTGAAAATCCCCTATCTTTTGAACGATTAATCAAAAAACTCAAAATACCAGGTTGGAGCCGGGGATAGGTACTGTTCGTCTTCTATACATCTAGTTTTGACCGGAGACTTTTGTGAAACAATATTGATTAGCAACTATGGCAATTATAACATATTTTATGTAATTACCTACAATATATAGAAATGCGACAAAATTCCAAAATCATAGATTGATACGAGAGACTGTGATGGCAATGATTTCTACGTTACACTAGAAGTGTTGTTCAATACTGTAAAATAAGCAAGATATAAACTGAAACTATGCCTACCTACAAATATCAGTCAATGGTCTATTCTCAAAAAAATACATGTGGCAGAGATACGAATGTTAAGATGGATGTGTGGTGTTACTAGAATGGAATTAGAATATAAAATCAACAATATATCGCAATAACAGAGAAGTTGAGGAGCAATAGGTTACCATGGTACGCGCATATTATGAGATGAGATAAAAGTCATGTAACTAGAAAAGATTTGACTATGAAGATAGACGGATGTAGTAGTAAAGGAATATCGATAAAAGTATGGATGGTTTGCGTGAATAATGATATGCGTATAAAAGGTGTGAGTACTGAGATGATATCTGATAGGGGAGAGTGGAAAAGGAAAACATGTTGTGCCGGCCCTACTTTGGTGTGATAAGGTTAAGAAGAATCTTAACCTAAATCTCACATAGATACTTTTGCGTTTTTTTATCGATAGATAAGAACAAGAAAGAAATACGTGGTGTTATTATAGTGGCACGTCTCTAAGAAACTAAAATGGAAGTGAGTTGGGCACGTAGCGAGGCTAAAGGACGAGAGATGGACCTGAAGGATAACAACGTAGAAGGGTCAAATCGGCAAACGCATCAAAGGCAGATGGGGACGGATGCTCTGATCTACGCTAAGAAACTAAAATGGAAGTGAGCTGGATACGTAGCGAGGCTAAAGGACGAGAGATGGACCAGCAGGATAACAACCTGGAAGGGTCCAATCGGCAAACGGCTCAAAGGCAGACCCCACACGAGATGGGCAGACGAGTTGATAAAAATAGCTGGTACCTGCTGGCTAGCTGGTACCTGCTGGGCGTAAATAGCTCAAGATAGAGACATGGAATTCTTTAGAGGAGGGCTTCACCTTCACTTGGGGAGTGGTTCATGCAAACAAACTTCTATATTTAAACATTTTTTCTAAAATAAGTGAAATACGTGTATATAACATCATTATGTTTCTATTATTTTCTTCTTTTTAAACTATATTTGTATCCTACGTCCGCCAGGTCCGTTAGTACATTATAAAATACAGCGTCACTGTCTCTATGCGTTTGTCGTAAAATACTCATTCGAATTACATGATTATTATTGAATGATAGTAAATTGTCTAGGTATATAATTAATTTATATATTTAATACATTACATATGCCATTCCAAATTATGGTCAATCGAGAAAATTTACGAATCAAAAGAATTAAGGAACGTAGACTTTTAGAGGACTACCTCATTAAAATAAATTATTTTGCCACCATGGTACATTTAATACTATATTATAATGTAGGTAACATTTTAATAAAGTAACCTTTATCTTTATAAATGTAATCCTAATTAATATTATACATGCGAGTGTAAGTTTTTTTGTTACGCTTTCACGCATAAACTACTCGATTGATGATCATGCAATTTTGCCTAAAGTTTGTTAGAGGTACAAAAAGGACACAAGGTACCTACCTTCCAAAAAAAAATCCGGTGAAGCTGTGAAGGCCCGTCAGTCCAATAGTTTTGACAGATATAATGGCCTGAAGAAAATGTCAGGTAAAAATGGCTTAGCACGGAACGTGTTAACTGTGGTCAAGGAGGTTTTGATGCATACTTAGAGAGCAGTTTTTTTAAGTCGTTTTTTTTAAATTTACATTATTGTCTATAGAAACGCGGAACTCATCTGAATCACTAGCGTCGCATGAGTGAAGCGTCTGGCTCTCACCTTATTGTAGAGCGCGTGCGGTCCCTGCGGGCGGTGCGCGTTCCCGTTGTCCGCCGTGTACGTCTTTACCTGGTGCTGCGTGTCCGTCGCGATCGTCGATATCGCGGACGCGGACAGCGGGCACGCGCCCGCACCGCCGCCCGCCATACCGTCGCGACGCTTCTTCCCGCCCTTGTATATGTACTTCGACGGCCGCACCAAGCTGTCAATGTAAACACTTCCCATCAGTGTAATAGTATTGCTCTTACCCGTTTGACCGACCGAAACTTTCCCCTCGACACCCCTCGTCCACTCGAACATCCCACACATATTTGATTTACGTGTGGGACTACTGTATTATCTTTTTACTAAGCACAGATGCTTTTTCTTTATTACTAAGGTTTCCCGACCCCTCGCGACCCCCCTTAACTAGTCTTTATGACCTCCCACACGTTGAAGAGCCCCATGAAGTAATAAACATTTCGAATATCGTGTAGCACACTACAATTCAAAACATCAATTGTTACATGGTTACTTATAGTCACTTCACGGGAATATTACGATTTACAGTGTAAAGAAAATTACTCGTATGCCATGAAGTCGACTAACCTGTAAAAACGCTTTACGGTACTTCTCAGAGTTCAAATATCAAGAACGGGCATAGTTGAACCTAAGAAATATATAAGTATGAACAGAGTTTTAACACTGATTGTATAGGCATTTCGTTAAAAATACTGAAAAACTAGTTTTTACCCGCAACTTCGCCTGCGTTTATGTAGACTATGATCTATCCTCTGAGAACAGCTATTTTTTCTGGATGTAAATTATCCTTTTGCTCTCTATCGTAACTGTGACAATCATAGTAATTATGGAGGTATAGGGTAACAGACAAACAAATGATGTCACGATTATAATGTTAGTTAGAATTATTTCGTCAAATACATTCAGATGTTTGTAGAACCGGAATAGGTCAGCACGAAACTTATAGGAAATATTACAGAAACAGAGATTTTTAAACATTTAACCTAATTTATTCGAAATTTAATTTGGCCACATGTAGAGATAACCCTAAAAAACGTCGCCCACTTAGGATCCCACGCGTATTTAAGTTATGTGTGGGACTAGTCTATTGTTTCATATTTCTACTAAGGGCAGAGATTAAAACACCTGTTACCTAGACGTATCGCGAATTGTTTTACGAGTAAGGAAATTTAAACATACAACTGAGTGGTTACATTTCAAAATGAGCTAAATCTAATTTTAACCCATCATATAACAGGTTTAATATTTTTAAGATTTCCAATTTTTATACACCGAGAACGAAGTTCAAATTTGGCCGTCCATAAGGTTTTTTTAGTTTTTTTTTTCTATATTTTACATGTTATTAATGTCTACGTCAAGCCACGACAATAAACCAAGACAATTAAGCCAAACGAACCACTATTGACCTAAACCTAAAGTACGTAATGAAAATGTTCTACTCCTATTAACTAACCAGCTGTACCTACCAGCGTCTACATCCGCCTATTTTACGCATGAACATCGACATTCTCCGAGAAGCAGCGTAGTAACCGTAGTAAGGTTAGCATGTATTCGTTATGCACACATTCAATATAATATTAGGTCTTTACCTATGAAATTGCCATTTTGTATAAAAAAAAAAAAAAACTGTTTCTGAGTGATTTTTTTTTTCGAACTGACTACGCTATTGACCAAGCAAGGTCTTAACAGCTTCACCGGACTACTGTTTCTGAGTGATAGGTCAAATCATCATTGACACGAACGAAATGATGAGCAAAAGCCAGGTATATTAAACCGTGGAGCCGGGGATAGGTACTGTTCGTCTTCTATACATCTAGTTTTGACCGGAGACTTTTGTGAAACAATATTGATTAGCAACTATGGCAATTATAACATATTTTATGTAATTACCTACAATATATAGAAATGCGACAAAATTCTAAAATCATAGATTGATACGAGAGACTGTGATGGCAATGATTTCTACGTTACACTAGAAGTGTTGTTCAATACTGTAAAATAAGCAAGATATAAACTGAAACTATGCCTACCTACAAATATCAGTCAATGGTCTATTCTCAAAAAAATACATGTGGCAGAGATACGAATGTTAAGATGGATGTTTGGTATAATTAGAATGGATAAAATTGAGAATGAGTATGTTTGAAAATAGGACCAGTAACAGAAAAGTTGAGGAGCAGCAGGTTAGCAAGTTACGCGCATATTATGAGATGAGATAAAAGTCATGTAACTAGAAAAGTTTTGACTATGAAGGTGGCGTATATAGGAGTAAAAGAATATCGATAAAAGTATGGATAGATTGCGTGAATAATGATATGCGTATAAAAGGTGTGAGTACTGAGATGATATCTGATAGGGGAGAGTGGAAAAGGAAAACATGTTGTGCCGGCCCTATTTTGGTGTGATAAGGCTAAGAAGAAGATGAAGGTCTAATTCTCACATAGATACTTCTGCCTTTTTTATCGATAGATAAGACAAAGAACATACTAAGCGTTATTATAGTGGCACCTCGAATTCACAAACTTTATCTCTTTATAATATTTGTATAGATAACAATGCAAACGAATATTTGTTTATCGAGGTGCCACTATAATAACGCTTAGTATGTTCTTTGTCTTATCTATCGATAAAAAAGGCAGAAGTATCTATGTGAGAATTAGACCTTCATCTTCTTCTTAGCCTTATCACACCAAAATAGGGCCGGCACAACATGTTTTCCTTTTCCACTCTCCCCTATCAGATATCATCTCAGTACTCACACCTTTTATACGCATATCATTATTCACGCAA
>MU159226.1:55555-103408 GCA_015888305.1 Antheraea pernyi | reverse complement strand
CGATTGACCAATGCTGGTTGGAGATGTGCCAGCTTCTCCAACATTGTGTTCAGTTCTTCACACTACATATCTGCAGTAATACTCGCCCCGTTTGGTAAGAAGCTGTGATGAATCACACCGGCGCTAGACCACCAAATAGTGACCATCACTTTTCTAGGGGTAAATTTTCGTTTAGGGTATTGTTTAGGTGCTGAACCAGGATCCAACCAACTGGCTGAGCGCTTGCGGTTATCAAACAGAATCCATTTTTCATCGCTGGTAATAACGCGGTTCAAAATTCCTTCATTTGTGTGTCTGTTGAGCAGTGCAAGGCACGTCTCGACGGATACTTCGCGCTGGCGATCATTGAGTTCGTGGGGCACCCATTTGTCAAGCTTTTTTACCTTGCCAATTTTCGCAAATGGACCAATATTGTTTTGACGCTAACATCGAATGCTGCTGCTAATTCAACCGTAGATTCAAAGTCTTCGGACGACCGCGGGGTTAATTTTTCAGGTCGAAATTCCCAGAACGGAAGCGAGCAAACAGGTGAAACAAATATTCGTTTGCATTGTTATCTATACAAATATTATAAAGAGATAAAGTTTGTGAATTTATGAGTTTGTGATGTAGGCGATAATCTCAGGAACTACTGGTCCGATTTGAAAAATTATTTCAGTGTTATATATTATAGCTCATTTATCGAGGAAGTTTATAGGCTATATATCACGCTAAGACCAATGGGAGCGGAATACGAATGAAGCATGTTTCAAAATCAGGGTTTTTTTTCTCTTGACAGCTTCCGCTGTGTGTTAACATTAGACCAAACTATTCCACTCGAACGAAGTCGCGGGTAGAGGCTAGTGTATTATAATGTAACACTAAAAGTAAATCATTATATACTGTCTTTAAATACCTATAGTCCATTTTTCTAGTAAATGTTTATTTAACTTTTAGTATAAAGTGGTATTTATGAAGTGAAAAGGTTCAGTTTACGGCTACAATATGACGATCAACTTCTATTACTAGTTTTCGGGTTTCTAATTAAAAAGAGGTCATTTTTAATCCCTTAACTGCCTTTAAAGTTCAAATCTTTTCCAAATTAATATTCAAATGCGGTAGTAGGTAGAGCAAAAAGATATTTTATTTTGTTTATATGCATATATATATACATATTGTTAATTTTGTGTAAGGTAACTATTTGACAACAATTATTGTATTGATTTACCTATTTTACTAGTGAATTAAACCTAAAGTACGTAATGAAAATGTTCTATTCCTATTAACTAACCAGCTGTACCTACCCGCGTCTACGTCCGCGTGGTATTTCACGCATGTACATCGACATTCTCCGAGAAGCAGCGTAGTAACCGTAGTAAGGTTAGCATGTATTCGTTATTCATACATTCAATATAATATATGTCTGACTCGTGGAAAACGCGCGGTACTCAAAGCAACAATTAGCCGTGCATCAGACACGTCCATATTTTTATTTAACGACTTGCAACTCGTCTAAACTATGAATGTAACCTAATAGGCTAATGATTGAATTGCATAATATATATTAGGTCTTTACCTATGAAATTGCCATTTTGTATGAAAAAATTTAAACGAATCTTTTTCATGTATTTTTTATTTGTATTAATCGAAGTAATCACCCATGCAATCAATGCATCTTTGCCAACGCAGTGGCAGTTTATCGATGCATGCGGTGACGCATACGTAAGATTGTTTTAAACGCCATCTGTCCGCACATTTCGTAATATATTTAGTTCTATTTTATTTTATTTTTGGCAACCAATCTTCTTGTACATGATTACTGCCATTGTCGAGTAGGTAATAATATTATAGGTTTCTTGTCATCATTTAAATGTTCTAACAAGGGAGGCTCTTGTTAGAATTTTCCAGAGAGGTTTTGTGGCATCTCAGAATACATGCTCCGTAGTGTTGTTTTCCATTAACTTTACTTGTGTAAAATAACCAAATTATTATGTAAAACACCACCAATATCATAAAATATATATTAACCCAAGATTATGAATAAAATATAAAATCCACTATATGACATTCCAAGATCCCGCCAAAAACTCCCTTTACGCTGTTTGAAGTAAAATCAACTGCGTATGCGGTCATATGCATCCGTAAGATTGTTTTAAACGCCATCTATCAGCACATTTTTCGTACTAAATTTTCCCCTGTTTGTACTATAAATGTTTGATATTTATAATGTTGTTAACAAAAGTGTTCTGAACGACATTTTCACTCTGATTTTTTTTTAAGCTTGATAGATTTGATTCTACGACTTTTCCATATCTCGTACTGAAAGGAATCTATTTTATGTACTAGTTAGTGTTCGCCCAGTAGTCGAAATACTAACATAATTCATAAATTTATTAGATTTCTTTTTTTTTAAGTGTCAAATATGTAATATACTTATATTATACGTAAGGAGCGTGAAGCATGACGAATAGAGACTTATAAATAAACTTATTAATATAATAAATATACAAATAAACATATTAATAAAAATCGCCGATAGTAAGATTTATTTCTAATTTTTTTATATTGGTAATACTAAAATTCATTAAGTGCTACTAATTTTTTTTTAAAGAAAACTCTTTTATATATAGCAAAGAAAGAGATACCGAACGACTTTTGCCTATCTATATAATAGGTCTTTACCTATGAAATTGCCGTTCTGCAGTACTGGCCATTTCAAATCAAAATAATTTTTGTTTGGCTGAGAATTCTAATTTCAAATTAATTTTATTTTAAAAACATGGAATTCTTTTCCAAAAGTAGTCATTTGTTTATTGATTAGTGTTACATTTTCATCGCAATTCAATCTTTTTTGTCATCATGGAAATGAATGAAAGACCTATTATAAGATATGCATATACACAAACACATAGAAAATATATTCCATATGTTACTCCAGCATGTAAGATTTAGTCTCTTTACTCTTTGATATTAATATCCGTATTAGATTGTACCAACTACTCAGCTCTAGTCCGATGAAGTAGTTTTGATGTAACTACTGAATTACCTACTCAAATCGAGAGCGCCTTTAAGCTTGAACACTTCTCTAATGGTAAAACATTAAAAAACCAATCCCGTAAATAACGAATGTTGCCCTCATATGGCTGAATAACAGAATACCTGTTACGAAGAAAGATTATTGCATAACTTTAGTTCTAATTAGCTGACCAATATTAAATTCGACTCTTTTATAAATAGATAGTCGTTTATAAAAAAACTGCTTAGGTGAAAGCTGCCGTAACTAAATAAGGTATCCTGAAGTAAACGCAGTTTCGTGATTCGACAGTACGGATATCGTACACGTTCGCAGCACGCGTTAATATCGAACACGCAATTAATTTTTATTGGTTTGATAACCTAAACCAAGTATAAAGTGTTATTAAATATGAATCTAAGTATATTTTTTATTTCAATATTAACAGAGGAAAACTAATTAAAATTTACAAAATTTGTTACCATTTTTTGATTTCTACTTTTGAAATTGATGAATCAGTGTGAAAAATTTTATTCAAACAGTTCTACGTCTTTTTATCTTGCACCTGAATAACAAGATAAAAATAAGCTCCTCTGATTTTTACATCCACTGAGGTTTTAACTTTTTTGAATAATCATTATTTAGCATTTTTATTTAATTTCGTAATATGTTTATTTATTATCCTTATTAAAAAAATATATCAAGTGAAAATTGTGAAAATTACACATAACGACTGAAACATTCATAAAACATAAACCACAAAAATTAATTGAATTAACCAAGTTTCTGCCAAAGGGTTAGTAGTATACATAAATACCTGAGTTATAGTGTTTTTGTTACCTTTCACTATCTCTATGACCAATGAATCATTTTTCCGTTGATTAATGAATCCATGAGACAGAGAAATACTCTCTGTTCATAATCCATTACCGGTCAGCACCGGATCTAGGAGGGGACAAGCGAAAGCACACGCCTCGCGCAGCAGTTTCAGTGGGCGCCAGAATCATAACGTATTATGATTTGAAAAAAAGACAGTACGTATATCAGTGTATACAGGCGAAGGACGTGAAACTTCTTTGGCTTACACATATCACCTCCACACACGTGCACGCATACACACACATGAAAGTGGAAGGGTTTTATTTTTTTCCTTATCAAACTGAAATAGTTTAGAATATTATCCGATACGAAATATATATAAGGGTTGTTGAGGTATGTATGCTTGGTACACATATATGTTTCAACAACTCATATATGTATGAATAGTTAGCTTAGCTTAGCTCACATAGGTCGCGAATTGCATGTATCACGCAACAGCCAAAGCCGAGGTGTGCCGCGAACCCTTGAGCTAGCTATCAAAATAAAATCGGCTGAGTGCCTTAAGCGCTCGCCTTAGTAGTCTGGTGAAGCTGTTAAGACCTTGCTTGGTCAATAGCGTAGTCAAAAAAAAATATTTGGCTTACATGCATTAAATGATATATGTATATAGGAACGCTCATAAATTATATTATATATTGAGTTTTATTTTCAAACTGACTATGCTATTGACCTAGTAAGGTCTTCACAGCTTCACCGGACTACAATATACGTAGTTCCGTAGTATAAATACTTAAATATACATTAGGATGTCCGATATGTAGCAAGTTGAGTTTTTTGACTTGGGTATCATTCAAATCGTTAGGTTATAGCCTAAATACACTGAAGAAAAAAAACCTATACCGTTTAACCGTGCCCAGGGCTGTAGCTAGAGTCGAATTCAATGTAGGGGCTGCATTGGTTACAGATAGGGCGGAAGTAAAAAATGTATCATAATTGATCTGACGCCGAATGTCACAAACTGTGGTATGTTCGGAAAAGTTTAGATACCTATCGCTACAATTTTTTTATCTCAAACTATGAACAAACAATTTAATTATAATAATTTATCGTAGTTTTTGGTATTTTTAAGGTAGGGCATTGTGATTTCAAGGCCTACATTGAAATGCCCTAGCATTACCCCACAATCCCCGATCTAGCTACGGCCGTGGCCATGCCTAAATGACGATACTTTTCCAATTCATGTTCACTTTTTATTTTCACGCTAAGACCAATAGGAGCGGAGCACTATTGAAGAATGTTACAAAATCGTTTTTTTTTCCCTTTTATGAGCTTCCACTGCGTGTTAGTTCGTTAATTGGTGTTTATTGGTCATATTATCAACAATAATTATGAATTCTTTTCAATATGTAAAGCTATAATAACTGAGCCACAGCAACGTGTGGCTGGTTCAGCTAGTTGGTGATACTAACAAAATGTATAGGTAGGTATAGTTTCTATCAAATTTTTTGTGGTAACCCTGACTACTAAAACTACAACTCAAAACCGAGTTATTGAACAATAATTAATCCATCGTGTGATTGTTTTTATTTTAATTTATTATCTATATTATTACCTAATTTTCCACATACAATATTAGTCATATTTCACGTGACATACTTTCATTATTGTACACAATAACTAGAGAGGTGTTTTAGGCTGCAACAAAATCTCTCTAGGCAGTTTTAATAAAGGAAGCCACCACCTTATTAAAACCATGTTTCAAATTAGAAAAAAGTATCATGTTAGGCTTAAAGGAATGTATCTAGTGACTAAAAAATTAAAAGGAAAAAATTATCAAAGCTGTCAAAATACCGCCAAAAACAAGTATTGTCGCCAGGTCAAGATACTCCCCAACATTCAAAGGTTTTTAAGGTCCTAAGGAAAAAATTTGAGAGACAATATTACTAAGACTTACAGAACGAAAAATATCTATGAAAAAATCTGGTGTTCGCGGAAGCACACGGAATAAAGAATAGAAGGCTGAAGCATATCGATGAGTATACATTTAAGATTGGTAGCTTTGTGTAGAAGAGACAAGTTTGACTTAAGCAAAAATAAGCATCCGAAAGGAAGCCTCAGACACAAGGTTCACCTTTTTTAAAGAAAAGTAAAAATTACTTCTATTTTTTGTTAAGACAAAGGACATGTAACGTTATTAAATGTCACGGATTTTATTTATAAGATGTGAATTTTTTTGGATTGATTGGGATTCTGGATTAAATCTATCATAAAGACACAACAATAATCTGGCAACAATGCTGTATTACTTACGAATAAAACTAAAAGAACATAAAGATAGACGTTTACAATACCACTTATGCACAAAAATGCAACATATGGGCAAAACAGTACAGTAAGCAGTAGATTTTTGTGAAAACGATATAAATTACTAACAATATGGTCCATCATGTGATAGTTTTTTTTAAATTTATTATTACCTAATTTTCCACATATAATATTAGTCATATTTTACGGAACATATTTTGATTATTGGACACAATAACTAGAAACCCGTTTTAGGCTGCAACAAAATCTCTCTGGACAGTTTTAATAAAGGAAGACACCACCTTATTAAAATCATGTTTCAAATTAGAAAAAAGTATCATGTTAGGCTTAAAGGAATGTATCTAGTGACTAAAAAATTAAAAGGAAAAAATCACCAAAGCTGTCAAAATACCGCCAAAAACAAGTATTGTCGCCAGGTCAAGATACTCCCCAACATTCAAAGGTTTTTAAGGTCCTAAGGAAAAAATTTGAGAGACAATATTACTAAGACTTACAGAATGAAAAATATCGATGAAAAAATCTGGTGTTCGCGGAAGCACACGGAATAAATGGAGGTGGAAGCAGATCGATGGGTATACATTTAATAGCATTACCCCACAATCCCCGATCTAGCTACGGCCGTGGCCATGCCTAAATGACGATACTTTTCCCATTCATGTTCACTTTTTATTTTCACGCTAAGACCAATAGGAGCGGAGCACTATTGAAGAATGTTACAAAATCGTTTTTTTTTTTCTTTTATGTGCTTCCACTGCGTGTTAGTTCGGTAAGTGGTGTTTATTGGTCATATTATCAACAATAATTATGAATTATTTTCAATATGTAATACTATAATAACTGAGCCACAGCAAGGTGTGGCCGGTTCAGCTAGTTGGTGATACTAACAAAATGTATAGGTAGGTATAGTTTCTATCAAATTTTTTGTGGTAACCCTGACTACTAAAACTCAAAACCGAGTTTTTGATCAATAATTAATCCATCATGTGATAGTTTTTTTTAAATTTATTATTACCTAATTTTCCACATATAATATTAGTCATATTTTACGGAACATATTTTGATTATTGGACACAATAACTAGAAACCCGTTTTAGGCTGCAACAAAATCTCTCTGGACAGTTTTAATAAAGGAAGACACCACCTTATTAAAATCATGTTTCAAATTAGAAAAAAGTATCATGTTAGGCTTAAAGGAATGTATCTAGTGACTAAAAAATTAAAAGGAAAAAATCACCAAAGCTGTCAAAATACCGCCAAAAACAAGTATTGTCGCCAGGTCAAGATACTCCCCAACATTCGAAGGTTTTTAAGGTCCTAAGGAAAAAATTTGAGAGACAATATTACTAAGACTTACAGAACGAAAAATATCTATGAAAAAATCTGGTGTTCGCGGAAGCACACGGAATAAAGAATAGAAGGCTGAAGCATATCGATGAGTATACATTTAAGATTGGTAGCTTTGTGTAGAAGAGACAAGTTTGACTTAAGCAAAAATAAGCATCCGAAAGGAAGCCTCAGACACAAGGTTCACCTTTTTTAAAGAAAAGTAAAAATTACTTCTATTTTTTGTTAAGACATGTAACGTTATTAAATGTCCCGAATTTTATTTATAAGATGCGAATTTTAGTTGGGATTCTGGATTAAATCTATCATAAAGACACAATAATCTGGCAACAATGCTGTATTACTTACTAATAAAACAAAAACATGAAGATAGACGTTTACAACATTACAATACTTTTACGTATACAATACTTTCTACATTAGTATATTATCTATGTACAATACGTTTACAATACTACTTATACACAAAAATGCAACATATGGACAAAACAGTACAGTAAGCAGTAGATTTTTGTGAAAACGAAATAACTTACTAACAATATGGAAGACCAAACAATATCGAAAAGTTACATAAGAATATGAGATAGTGAACAATGTTATTGTTGGTTACAGTAAATTATTCTAAAACCAGATACCAATCAATATAAAAATTAATATTGGTGAGATTGTCAGATGGATCTGAGATTAATAAATTCTTACACTGTTTGGTATTTTTTTTGCATGAACTTCCCTAACAGTTTGTAGTAAGAAATAAGTTTTCTTTAAACAAAAAACATGATCCAAATACAAGTCTCATATGTACATTTTCCTTTTATCAGAATCAAGAAAAAAATCGTTTATTTCTAAGTTATGAATAGGACTTCTCGTTAGTAAATGCCAGAGTGAATATTTCTAAAATTCAGATTCTGGATTGCATTAATCAGAACAGCAATCTGAAAACCATACTGCTAAGTACTATTGTAAAAGAAAACAATGTAGACATTTACAGTACTATCTATGCAGAAAATACAATTATTCAAACTGACTATGTTATTGACCTAGCAAAGTCTTAACAGCTTCACCGGACTACAATACAACCGCAGAAAATACAAGAAATAATTAAAAGTGTACAGTAGGTAGTAGTCTCATGAATCAGAATAAATTAATAACAGTATGAAAGATGAAATACTTCATTTCTACAGTAACTATCCTGGTGACAATTGAATGTTATCAACATACAATTATTCACACACTCTAAAAATGAGGTAAGGTTGACATAAGAAAAAAAATATACTTCTCATGAAACATATTGTTCATAAAGAGACTACCTGTTTTCCTATAGGTGCATTATGTATGTTTTGTTGACCCTGTCCAGATGTAACTGTGCTTGTAGTAGGTCTATCGTCCACTATTTTTCTCTTTACAGGAGTTTTTGTAGGAACACTGAAAAAATAATTAATTACTGCATTCAACTAAGGTTATCAATTTTATAAATTGTTTTAAGTATTTGTTTTTATTTAATTAATGGCTGATCACAGGCGTTTAGAAATAAGAGTTCCCTATCACTAATATATTAGGTTAAAAAAAATTGAGCAGTCACGGGATGCCTGGCAGATGTGAAACACATGTGTAACAAAGTAATTAACACTGTATACACTATAGGTATGAGAGCTCAGTGCGGGAAGAGATTACGCGCAGTCGCTTGCGTATGGCATCGCGTCGCCACGTCTCGCCACGCCAACAATCAGGTTAACCCTCCCCTATAGATGTTTCACATCAATAATTTCAATCTAAAGACATTAACAGTTATATTCAAATGATGTGATATAAATATGAAAAACCTTGGAGTCGAATCAGCGATTGGATGAAGCAACATAGTCATGTCTGCAAGCTTATTAAAGGCAGTGCCGGCCTCTGTAAATATTTCACCAACCTAAAACAATATATTCAGATTTATTTTTTGCATTTTATACATTACATATAATTTTAATTCTACATACCTTTGCTGCAGAGTTATTCATACTGTATTTGTTATTTAGTATACTTATGTTTAAAATTTCTATATGTAATCTATGATAATTAAATTTAACACGCGACTTATACACAGCAAGTGTTTTTCTTTAGAATAGGCATTCTAAAAACGTTAAAAATAAAAGCAATGTACGCAATACACCTCATAAATATTTTCCGCAATTGGCGCCGCAGACGAATTGACACTTGATAAATCGATTTTTTTTAATATCGCAATCATTGGATATTTGTGCTTTAATCATATCATCAGTTCTCAGAATAGGTTATATAGCAACACAAAAGATTGGGTTATATTCTATAATAAGAATAATCTTATTAAATTCATATTATTATATGTACATTCTTTAAATAAAAATATTTTTTTCAATCTAATTACAGTTTTTACATACTTTTTTAGCCCCAATTCATGAAAGTGTAAATGATCTTTGATATTTTTTTGTTCGATAGCTTGCTTTTTGTTAGAGATTTAGCATAGAATAACATATATAGAGCACAATGTAAAAATGTTATAAAGCGCCACCTATGTAACTTTCCATAAACAAAAGATAAGTCAGGCTGAGTTAAACGTAGCGCTTAAAAATTTGAAAGAGCATATGAATTTTAAATACGGAACCAGAAAACAATAAAAAAATATTTGATATATTAGAAAGTTTGTAATATAATGTAAAATAAATAAAATAAAAACCGTATTTTTTTCATTATTTTGCTGAAATTAGCAAACGTCTGACATTTATTTGGAATCAGTTTATTGGATAAGTTATTATGAAGAATAATATTACAAGATCAAAAATGAAATGATAATGAGTTCAATTTAAAAAAATTAGTTATTTAACATTTATAGACGTCTGTCAACTACAATGTCATAATAATCATTGTTTTATTTTAGAAGGATTTCAAGTAACTGATAGTGGTTGTTAATATATTAGCAATTATTATAACGTTAATTTCAAAAATAATTTTATTCGTATATTATATGGATGATAAATCTAATATAATAATAATGTAGTAAAAAAATACAAAAAATAACGATTTTATAAAATACATAGTCTAACTAAGCGTGATCTGTCCGATAAACGTAAAACTTATCTTATCAGTTATCGTTATAAAGACGGATTAAGTTAACAGTAAGTTAGTATAGATGTCACTTTTGTAAATTTATAAAGTAATATTTTCACTGCTTTTGATATTATTTTGTAAATGGAAACGATTGTGTACCTCTATATTCCTTGGACCTTGGTCATTAAAATGTATGTCCGCAAAAACCTTGAAAAGCTGAATTTCGTATGTAACCCGCATGATCTAAATACTATAAATATAACAAACTGGTTGTTGAATATTTTTTTTCTATTATAGGAGGCAAACGAACAGGTGGGTCAGCTGGTGTTAAGTGATCACCACCGTCCATAGACACTTGAAACACCAGGGGAGTCACAAGTGCGTTGCCAGCCTGTGTTTGGGTGTGGAAAGGGGGAAGAGGAGGAGGGAGAAGGAAGAGTGGAGATGGGCATCCGGCACTCTCACTGACCGAGCGAAACAATGCAAGCACTGTTACTTCACGTAGGTTTTCTGTGTAGGTACTACCCTGGGCGAGCCGACCCATTCATCCTGAAACCAGTAGTAGCTTCAGATAATTTTTTCTTAGGGAATAGTGTTAGGTTATACAAATTCCCAAAGGATATTACCGAATTTCCGGATTGTGAGTTTAAGCGCCATGTCAAGTATTCAACACGTGATTTTAGCTTATAGCATTATATTTTTTTAGCAAAAATGGCGACAAATCGTGTTTATTTATTATAGCACGGTACGAAATTTAGGAGAATGTTGTTTAGTGTGCAATCCAATATTTATACTGTTTACAAAGAGTCTTCGAAGACATGTCTTCTTTGTAAACAGTATAGATATTGGATTTAGTGCATTAATTAAATTGTAGAGTCAGTAAATAGAAATAGCAAAATATAAAATTATTTAAACAGAAAATCTATCTGTTTTATGCGTTAATGTGTGCGTAAATAGTTTGGCTCTAATTTCATTAAATTAAACAGTAAAGTTTAAAAAGTTTTATTGCTATTTATAACCATTTTGAGAGATTATAAGTGACGGAAGTATAACTGCTGAGCGCCATATCTATAGAAATTCTGACATGTAGGAGGACCATGATATATTTAAAGGCCACCTTAGGCAAAGCTTAGAGGAAGTTTTATGAATTCAGTAATAGCTTGCACTGATTGTTCAATTTTTGTTTTTTGATTTTTTTTCGAACTGACTACGCTATTGACCAAGCAAGGTCTTAACAGCTTCACCGGACTACCTTTGTTTTTTGAATCATTGTGTTGTTATATCACCAATCGTTTTACGTATATTGCCGTTTATTATTTCGCGACGTCGCTATAATTACTGCAACGTTTATCGCACACTTAATAAAATTAACGATTTGTATTTAGCGTGCCAAGTATAAATAACAATAATACTCATACTTAATTGAAGTGATTTTAGGAGTTTTCGAATTTAGAGCTTAAGGATAAATATTTTTATAACTCTGGTATTATAACCGTTGGCAACACAATTGGTTCTAATTTAATCTGTGGTTATGATTTTGACATATTATATATATATATTTCAATAAAGTTTGTTTTGAAGATATTGTACTTTTTGCGTAGTTTTTTATTTTGTGTATATATTATATTTGACTTATATTGTGATAACAATAGTTGGTAATACTGAAATCAAACATGTTTAGACCACCGCGACCAATGATGTTAAACAATATACCTAGGAATTATTTGCAACCTAACTATCACTGGCCAAATCCACGTGCATTTAACAGAAGACACGATTCCTTCAATCAGAGAATGCCTGCATCATATAATGAAGGTGGAGATTACTGGTGTGAGACTTGTGATCGAGGGTTTGCAACAGTAATTCAACTTGAGCGTCACAAACAACAACATCAGGTATTGCTACTTTTCTACATATGAATTTGTTCTTATTTTGTTATTTACAAATAAAGATGTTAAAAATACTCATTTAACATAATTTAATAAGGAATGTAGAGTAAAACAACTACTACAATATTGGGTCTGCATTAGAAATTCGCATCCTGAAATAAGGGCTGAGGGGGTTAGGGGACTTGGCTGACTACCCCTCTGCTGCGGAAAATCATAGTTACTGAGATATTCATGATCAAAGTTTTGAGATTATGTCACTTCCGAACGGTCATTGGTAATTTTCTATATTAACAAATTGTTGATTTTTAAGTTAAAATTCAACAGTTTGTACAATACTGTGTCCATATATAGGAAGAGCAAGAAATTATTGTACGTAAAATGTACATTTTTTGGAAAAATTAAATTTTAATTATAAAGCTCTTGTAACAGTACTAAAAATCATAGTAATTTTGCATAAAGAAAGGTTGAGTTTTCAAAAATAATAATTTGTATGAAAACATGTATATCTACGCATTAAAGAATAAATTATTGCTGGAAAAACATAAATCTTGAGAACAAAAAATAAATTATTTACAATAAACTTCTGTCCTCATTTTTCACATTTAATCTCATAGTGATTGAAAAAATATTTAATATAAAACAACAAGGAATTTGATATGTGTTCAAAATACCAACATACATAGAGACCTATTCCTCTATTAACCTAATGTGACTCAGTCGGGTTTGCTCTGACTAGTTCGCTCACTCGCATTATCTGTGGAAAGGCTTTATGATCATACAAATAATTTATTATATTTTTTTCTAGGATTGAGACAGTTGAGTTTTGGATGAAACATAGTAGAAATAAAACAAAAAATACAAGATCATTGGTTTATCATGTATATAATTTATATTTGATTTTCTGTTTTTTTTCTCTCAAATAATAGAGAACAATTATAAAACAACAAAAAATGTATATAAAACAACAAAATTATAGTATTATAAACCTTAAAAATGCGCATCTGAAGGAAGAATCACATCCTGTTACACTTAACATCAATCACATATTTAAAAAAAACTATGCATCTCCGCAGGTTTTGTGAGGTGTCTTTTGAAAGGGGTAACCAACCCCTATAAAAGACAACCCTACATTCGTGATACGAATTTCTAATGCCAACCCCAGGTATTTATTATTTTTATTTCAGAAATGTAATATAGATGGCTGTCAGTTTGTTGCACATCCAAAAATGATCACCAAACATATTCAAATGCAACATTCATCAGGATTGTATAAAAGAATAGCAAAACTAGATAACCCAGAAGAAATTAAGAAATGGCGGGAAGAAAGAAAAAAGAATTTTCCTACAAAATCAAATATTGAGAAGAAAGCAGCAGAATTAAATGAAAAAAATAAACGTGGTGAAAAAATGGGCCTGAAGTATGATAAAGGTGTAAGGAAGGACAAATATGAAAGAAATTTTAATTCTGGTAAAGGCATTCTGTATATTTTGAATTGCATGTATAATATTATATTATTTGATCAGTTTTTGCATAAAAACTACCTGTATATCATAATAAATCTAAATGTACATCATTACTATATACATCAATACTAAATTATAATAAACAGACTTAATTTTTTTTTACTTTTATGAGATGTAAGAAATTATTTTTAGATTACAATAGCTCTTGAGTTATTTTGCACTATTCTACCTGTATGCATACCATTTTTTGTGGCAATAACTGAGTGTTATAAAGGTAGACTTACAATCAGCACTGTCTAGTGATAATTATAGAAAAATGGTTAGCATGAAATCATTTTCAATAAAAACACATTTAGGGTGTTTCGATGAAATGTCAAACAATATTAGAGTTTATTGATATCAGATGTTCCAACATCTTTGTTAGATCCTGTTAGATTAATGTATGTTTTATATCAGTAGAACCAGCAGCTACTGCTATTAATATGCATGTTTTCAATTCTTTAATCACAGGTACAAAAAGAAAATATGACAATAAACAAAATTTTACAAATAAAAATAAAGCAAGTTATTCACAAACAAAGAAGACACAAAACAATAATCGCCCACCTCCAAAGAAAATACCTAAAGTAATAGATCATATAGAAGAATCAACAAAATTAAAGCCATTTGCTGGTATTCGAAATATTATAATAAATGACCAGGATGAGGATGAAATTAATTTGCCTAATGACAATATACTGATTGATGATGATGATGATAGTGATACTGCTAGCAATTTCAAAGCCCAAGAACCATTAAACATAGAACCTTCTGTGTGTACTGCATTAAATTCACTTATGTGTAATTATGGCTCTTCAGAGGATGAAAATGATTCTCCAATTGTAAAAAAAGAAACTATAAACAATGAAAAATCACAACCTGATAAAAATAAAGAAGTAATCAATATAAAGAATAATATAGCTAATGAAAATGAGGAATCACAAAGAAAACCTTTGCCTGACAATAGTCAACCCAAGGAAGCTGATGATGAGGACAGTGGACCTGAAGAAACCACAATTGTTAAAGAAAGCATAGATATAATAAATGAAAATGACAATCATAATAAGGCAGATTTTAAATTTGCTCAAAGAAAGAACAATGACAAAATTAAATTTGGACACAAAAACAAAACTTGTGAAAGACCCAAACCAAAACCACCATCTACACTTTTACAAAAATTACTGTATAAAGAAATAAGACATGAACGTAACATTATTTTGCAGTGTGTTAGATACGTCATAAAAAACAATTATTTTGATGAAGACTGAATAAACATATTATTACATTTCATATTTTATTAAATAACCCTTACCTTTTTCTTTAATATCTACAGGTCCATCAATATTCCAGAATTATAGTGTCTTATATACTAATTACTGGTATTATTAGTATCAAACAAGACATATGATAGATTTATTTACTAGCTCCTGCACGCGACTTCGTCCACATGGAATAATTTTTTATTTTTTTTGACTGGTTCAGCAATATGACTGCACTGTACCTGATGGAAAGTACAGTACAGTCTATATATAACGGTGACTGTCAGTATTAAATAGCAATGGCAGTCATCGCTATCATGCCGACCTGCAAAGGTGCTTCTTCACGCCTCGTTTGAAGGACCCCATGTCGTAAGAGAAAGGGAACACACTGGCTGGGAGACGATTCCACATCTTCACAGTACGACAAAAATAAGAGCTTTCGAACTTCTTCGTTCTTGCTGGGATGGTTGCTACTGTGAAATTGTGGAGACGCGTACCCGCCCGTGTACTTCTATAGTGGAAAGGAGAAGATGGAATGAGGTCAAACAGCTCTTCAGAACACTTGCCATGATATAGACGATAAAAGACGCTCAGTGAGGCGATGTCTCTTCGCAACTGAAGCGGTTCAAGGTTGTTAGTAACGTCTTCATCGTTCACAATACGGACAGCCCGTCGCTGCAACCTGTCTAGTGCATCAAGGAGGTATTGAGCAGAACCATCCCAAAGATGCGAACAGTATTCCATGCACCTTATAGAGAAGGTATAGCTAACAGGGCGTGAAAAACCGTCGCACTTTATTCAGGATGCCCAATCTCTTAGATGTTGCAGAGATAACACTCCCAATGTGGTCCCTGAGGTTGAGGTCGGTTCGGATGTTAATCCCTAGGATGCTTTGGGTTAACGCTAACACGAAACGGAAGTTTTCAAAAGGAAAAAGAAAACCCGATTTTAAAATATTCTTCACTGGTGCTCCGCTCCTATTTGTCTTAGCGTAATGATATATAGCCTATCACCTTCCTCGAAAAGTCAAAGAATTTTGAAATCAGACCATTAGTTCCTTAGATTACAGCGTTCAACCAAACAAACCCTCCAACATTATATATTAGAATACTACTCATATTTACTTACTCTTGAGCCGTTATTAAAATTACAATAACTTTTGATAGAGTGAACCGATTTATATGAAACAAAGACTAAGTTACTCTCGAGCATATGCTTTATGATTTTCTTGACGTTTTATTGTGAACCCAGTGTTTTTCCAGTGATGTGTGTCTATACAAATAGGCACATAGACATTTCTAAAAGTTATTGAAATTTATTCTATTCTATTACTTATTCCTAGACACCTACATTTTTTTTACGAAAATCGAAAAAGTATTTACACTTTAGATTTACATTCTTATTATATGTACAGAAGATATTTATCGTGAAAAAACGATATGTATAAATTTTTGAACATGTATTATACGGTATAATTAACGTGACCATACGTCCAGCTTTGGGCGGGACAATCCCACTTTCAGGCTGTCCCGTTGACCCCAGGGAGAATAGAAACCTCATTTTTGCAAATACATTAGACTTATATTTACTTAGAGCAGGCGGAACACCGAAAGTCGGTTGGCGCCAGTTTTTCTACTTGGGATCGTAGCTAGCTAGACGGGCTTAGAAAAACCTCAACCACCATGCTATGGTCTCATTACAATGTTTTCTTTCATCGAAAACGCCGGCCGAGTGGCAAGGAATCTAACCTACGTCTATCAACAGTATTGATTGTACCATCATGGATTTTGTTACGACTTTCACGCCATAACTACCTTACCGATCATCAATTCTGCATAAAAGATGCTAAGGGTACATAAAAGAGAAACTTTTCGCAATACGTTAACGTGTGCAAGTCGTAAGCAAAAGACGGCTTTAGTTCACTGTTGTCATCTTGTATGTGAATAGTTTATAGTACCCCATTTATAAATATAGCAATCACCCAGTTCAAGACTACAAAAATTAATGGTCATGTTAAGTATAATACACATAAACATTGGTTTCGTATTGGGATAAACTGTTCTTCTAGCATCAGTTATGTTTGTCAGAGGCAATATTACATGCAAGATTATATCAAACTTTTAATGGCATACAGACTGATTAAAATACACGATAGTGCAAGAGTTAATCAAATGTGGTTGCTAACAATTTATATAAATTGTTTTGTACACCTATTTATAATATATATAAATATTTCTGCTATATAAAATACAACATATACTTTGAAAATCATAAAAAGGAAAAGAAATAATCATGTTAGAACATTGTGTATCTGTATTTTGTATGATAATGATAATAAAGAATGCAAAGAATATTTTTTACTCATTTATTTTATGTAAACCCCGAGATCAAGATTGCACAGGTGCAGCTGGAGTTGTAGTAGCCGCAGCTTCTTCACGAATACGATCCTTCTTGAGGGTACCCATAAACGCAGCCTTATCAGCCGGCGTCTGGAAGCGACCGTGACCAAACTTGGAAGATGTATCAATAAACTTCAAATTAATCTTCTCTAATGCCGCTCTCTTGGTATGTACTCGAAGTGACTGAAAAATAAAATTAACAATGTATATACGTCTCATTGTAGAGTTAAGTGAAAAAATTTTAAAAATGTAATTAGACTCTATGTCAGTCTAAATTTTACCTCAACAACATACCTTTCTCAAAGTGATAACACGTTTCTTAGGTCCCATGCAGCAACCCTTAATCATCACAAAGTCATTGTTTACTTCACCATAGTGAGGGAAACCACCCATAGGAGTGATGGATTTTTCAGATAAATCATATTCAGTGGAAGCATTGTTCTTGATAACTTTCCCATCCTTGGTGTGGATACCTAGATAAACAAACCATATGAATATGGATTCTTGTGATTGAAATATTCAGAAAAATAATTATTAGTCAAATATAAAAATGTACCTTGTCCAAGACGATAGATCTTTTTGTTCATTTCTGTACGATGATGGTAGCCCTTTTGACCAGCACGGGCTACAGTGAAGGAAACTCTTGAAGGATGCCATGCTCCGATACAAGCAACTTTGCGGAGACCCTTGTGCGTCTTACGTGGCAGTTTCTTTGTGTGCCAACGGGAAGTTACACCTGGAAAGTGATATCAATTAATGCTTGATTAGACAGTCTACAAACTTAGTTATAATTTCAACTAATTTTTATTACACTTTATGTATCAGCTGATCATTTCATATTGATATTATACTTAATAGACAATTAATATGTTTATCTACAGATATTAATATTGTTCCATTTCAACATTATCTTTTTTACTATGTTTTTTATAGTACAGTAAAAATAAAATGGCTCCTTCAATTTTCCACTTGCTTACTGTGATCAACCCTTTACACTCTAGGGCTCCAGAGTTCATATTGCATATTTGTAACAAACCTTATCCAAATACCGTAACAAATATAACTGATAAAACAACTTTCAATGAAAAAATAAACAGACAGGAAATATAGAACAAATATGATATGAATAAAGAGTTGATTCAAGGCTTTTAATGAATAAAAAAATATATTTAATGAAAAAAAAAAAAAAATGTAATCCAATTTTATTACTTTATCTAAAACCGTCTCGCATAATATATGTACCTAAGAGTATATACATAAATTCTTATACATTTTGTATATGTAATAAAAAGAAACAAATATACCGGCTTGCAACTGCAAATCAATTGTAAAAAAGTAACCTATTTCAAGTTTCATAAATATATATTTTAGTTCAAATGTAAGATCCAAATAATGTAATACCTATTAAACACAAGTTCCAAGCAAAAATTTAACATAATAAAATTTAAGTTGTCTTAAAAGCTCAAAATGTGTCAAAAAATATATAAAGAAATCTAACAATATACCTTTGTATCCTTTGCCCTTTGTAACTCCGATGCAGTCAATCATCTCATCCTGAGCAAACACGGAATCAATAGGGATAGGCTTTTCTAAATGCTCTCTTGCCCATTTAACCTTATCTTCAATGGTACCGCCATTAATTTGGATCTCCATTATGTGAGCCTTCTTCTGGCGTTGTTTCAGTAATTTCATCTGAGTATGAGCAATGACCCTAATAACGCTACAGTAACGGATCATTTTCTTGAAGTCCTTTTCAATAGATTTACGGCCAAGTTCATCCTGCCATTTCTTGCTGGCCTTAGTGAAAGCCTTCTTCTTGCACTTGTACCTAGTTATTCAATTGTTTATGATCACATACAAAAACTATGGCTGAAAGAAAAAACCAAGTGGTCTCATCGTTGAGCGGAGGCCACTCGGTGTGTATATGCACCAAGCTCTATGCTCTAGGCATATTATTTAAAAGCCCTCATGCTACGATTGGAGAGCTGTATATAACAAAATTAGTAAAGTTTATAAAATCAAATGATATAGAAGTAACATTACTACAAACTGCTACTTTCAATGAAAAATGTGTATATAATTATTTTATATCCATAATAGACTACATTTAATAGTTACTAAAACTTTACATGTAGATGATAAATAAAATAATTATTATATATTGTTAAATAGGAATCTCTACATCAATCCCTAATATTGACAAAATCTGGAGTAATTTAAATTATAACCTCTATTTTGATTATTACTGCTATGTTGATCATAAAAATAATAAACATACCAAAAGATTAAATCGAGAACGTGACATTTTAAAATATTGATAGATACATTGATATATATTTACCAGTTCTTGTAGAAGCGTCTACGACAGTCCTCGGACATGTGCTCAGCCCAAACAGTGAGCAGAGCTCGGAGGCCATGAGGCGTTTCAATGTAACCAACTGCACCAACGCACACCATTGGAGGTGTCTCTATGATGGTTACTGCCTCCACAATCTCTTTCTTGTTGATCTCTATAATATATTATTCAATTTATAATCTTTACCATCAATGATGACTTAAAAGATATTTTGACAAAACTAGTGGCACGATAATGCACACATACGTAAAGCAATATTGTAACGCCAAACTACTACGCATATTTACTTATATCATTGATAAATATTGTCATATGTAACAATGAAAAACTGCGACTCTTACTTCTTTACATAGTTGATATGAAAGTAATAAAGAAAATTACTTACTTGAACCAGGACGGTCAGGTTCACGAACCACGTGGGTCATACCAGCCTTATATCCAATAAATGCGGTAAGGTGCACAGGTTTGCTAGGGTCATCTCTAGGGAAGGCCTTTACCTTTCCACGATGGCGACGGGACCTCTTCTTGGGGTAGAATCCCATCGACCCATGACGGGGAGCCGAAAATTTCCTGTGCGACTGAAATCAGGACTCACGTTATAGAAATTGACTTTCGCACTTTCACTAAGAATAAAAGTTATTGAAACATCAGTCCGCCCTAGTATAATCTTCACATAGAATTCAGGTTCTAACCGTATAAAATTTGATACTAGTTACTCATCATTTGTAAGGAAACTGCGAATTAAGATTTCCATTAATATAATCTTGACAAAATAACATTATTCACTAATTCTTCAATCTACTCAACATTTAATAAATAAAGGAAGGATACGGATTACCTAAATAATTGGAGATTGAAATACTCTCACTTTGAATAACCAAACTTACCATGTTCCTCAACAGCCGCAACGAAAATGGACGAATTTATTCAACGCATAGACAAATTTGAAGTTTCAGTGTTGCCATTGCCAAAAGTGGTATAATTAGAAAGCAGGCGGGGTTAATATGGTTAGTGTCAAACTTTTATAGTATAATACGTATCATGTTATTTTTACAACATCGAGACAATGTAAACCATAAATAAATACAAATTTATTAGATTCCTATAAAATATTTGAACTTGGTTTTATATAGAAAACTTGACTATATTAAGCATAAGCCCGAATTAAGGGCTATATTACTTTAATAGGTAAAACTATCTAAGAAGACTATAAGCAAAGACAAAAGTATTAGGAAACCTTCTTTTGTACGCACATTCCTTTACGATTGATATTTTATTTTCATTTGCCTCTGGTTATTTTCTTTTGTATATGATTATGATATGAATTATGTCGGCTGATGTCAAACTTCCCAATTTAGTGATGTTCCCTCCAAATTAGGCCGGTAAGTGAAAACAATGAAATGAAATGATTTTAGAGACTATTTAAATTACAAAATAAATAAACCCTGAGCTAATCCAACCGTTTATTTGTTTGGGTAGCGACAATGTAGTTACTACATCTAACGCAAATCATTTTTCTCTCATGTTTAAAATAAAGTTTTTATCGAGGGCTTGTTAAAAAAAAACACGTCATCCTCATCCATATAATCTCATTCTCAATCTTCAATCAATAAAATAAAGTAAAAACAGAAACTGGGAGTCACTTACAATTCTTCATTATTAAAAATATGGAGTCTAAAAAGAAAAGTACAGCTACCTATCGTTAGTGTTGACAATAAATAGAAGATTTTTATGTTTTTCTATCTACGGATTTCTAGTTATATAACATAGCGTTACTGTAAAAAGATCAAATGTTTTATCTTTAAAGCAGACGCATTTCTTTGAGGAAAATTTTCAAGTAGTCTTGTTGATTTTACAGTATTTTGACATTTGCTTTTGGACTAAATATTTAGCGAGAGTTGTTAACACTATGTATGTTTTGTCTCTGGTATGTAGTTAGGGATGCTACATCGCTCTCAATAATCTAAAATGTTATCTTACGTTATAAATAGATTTTTTTGATGATAATAGAAATAAAATGAAGTAAATATTAATGTGATAAAAATGTAGTTTTAAATCAAGCAAATCTATGTAGCAAAATAGAATTCAAAACAATAATTTTGTCAACATTATGCCTAGTAAGCGGTTTCTTTCTCATTCATTAATTAGATAAAATAATTTCTTAGCAATAATTAATTAATATTCCCAGCATCTAAGATCAATCACTTACTAGGTACCAATATGGTTACAATAAGTAAATACATTGTCACCAGTTTATGTATCTCAGAAAATAAATCCTTCAGACCATATCACATTTCTAGAGTATTCGCTTGAATAGGAGTTACAAGGTACTTTATTAGCATGTAAAATTCAAAGACTACTTTTGTTTTATCTGTTTTTTTTTTCTTTCATTGATTTCTGTAGGCCGCTTAGTACACAACAATCTAATTAACATTGGCCGTTGATTAATTTCGGCCAATTAAGAGTGACAGAACAATTCTAGGTACAAGACTACAAGTGTAACTAATAAATCAAGCAGGAAATGAATACAATAGACGACGCTATAGATGATGAAACACCGTTTATAAGTAGCGATATATTGTCGCATCAGTGATTTCCTTTTTGCATCCTCAATTTAGACTGAAGAAGTGAGTGGGTAGCGTATCCGTTTATAATCTTCGATCAACAATAACTAGATAAAGGGTCACATACAAAATCGATGCTAAAAACTGTCCGCGTAAATATATACTTATGTGTAGCTATTTGTTTACTAAGAAAAGGAGAAAAAAGTTTTAAAACGGTTTTAAGTTCAATCTAATTACAACCATAACACCTACTAATAAAGTCACAAATGTTCAAAATATTATCTAATACTTACGATAAAACGGGCAAAGCAATAAATTACTCCCCTCACAAATAAAAAGCCAACATAAACAACATTTAGTGTGAATTCAACCTTAACACGTAATGAATAAAGTACGTTTTCCCGTTATTGTGCGTGTTGTGAGGGGCGAGGCCAATTGTATCACAGGTTTAAAATCGGTAATTTTGTTCAAAATTTGATATTATTTGTTAGTTTAAAGGTTAAAATATAACTTATTCAACACGTATTTAGCGAAAGTAAGATATTCCGGCCGTTAAATTGCTTTTCGGGTATTATTTTTGCATCTTTTGAATACACTGCAGCATGTGAAACGGGCTTACATTGGCCGTGTTTCAAACAAACTAAACAAAATAAGGGCACACATTTCAAGTAAGCTCTTATTTACTGAGACGTATTTTTCGCGCCGACCTTTTATCTAGTTATTGTTGATCGAAGTTTATAATAGATAAGTGTATTGTCGATATCTGGAGCTGCACAATTGATAAAATATACATTATCAATACTTTAAAATATTGATGTATCGTTTTCATCTTCATCCCTAAAATAGTAACATCTCATTTGCGTATTATCGTTGGTGTAGTCCGGTGAATTACTATATTACTTATTATACTCTTTGCCGGTGAAGCTGTTAAGACCTTGCTAGGTCAATAGCGTAGTCAGTTCGAGGAAAAAAAAGCGTATTATTGTTATTCTGTGCTTATTAGGTTTTCGTTTCTCTATGTTGGTGTCGTTTGTCCTCCGCTAGTATTATTCATACTTGTACGACTTTTAGTCTGTGGTATTATTATTCTGTGCGTTTGTCTGTCGAAGGAGGATCTATATTTACATAAAATATTTTTGTATTTTCACACTCATTTTAAACCAACCATGGCAGCTCCTATGGAAAGAATTCAAGTTTTGGATGAAATAGAAAAAGATATTTTAACATGTCTACAATGTGCAGGTATTTTTTCCAAATCTGGTTATGAAACTGCAAGAACAGTATTTGCTGCAATTCTTTGTGATTTCGTCAGTACATATCTAGAATATATATATAATTGAATACAAAATTACTTTTCTAGCGCAAGCACTACTCGAGCTCAGCAAAGAAAAATCAGGTCAAAAACAAGCAGAAACAAACACTTCACAATTTTTGAGAACATTAAGTCAAGTTGAATCAAAGCTGAGCGATCAAATTAATTATTTGACACAAGTTTCCACTGGTCAGCCTCATGAAGGTTCAGGTTATGCATCACAGAAAGTTCTACAAATGGCTTGGCATCGTTTGGAACATGTTCGATCCTGGGTTAATGAACTGGATCGTCTCAAGGCCTCACATCTAGCAACAGTCAATAGAGTGTCAACTGGAAGTGTTCTTAATGGAAATATGACATCTTCCAGCACCAGTACTTGATATTAAATCCAACTTTAGAATAAGATGTAAAATATCAGTAGAAGTATTTATTTACCTATAGGCTTAAAATATGTTAGGCATACTAAAGTTTATTTGGTATGTATTTTCTATGTAAATTTTTACTATATCATTAATTTACTAATACCATAATTACTACAATAAAGTATGTGTCATAGACAAAGTAATGTTCAGGTTTATGTTAGGTGTAAGGAGAGGTACTGGAATCCAAAATTCTCTTATTTCTTTCAACAAAAATTTAATCAAGATAATTACTGGAACCCAAATAATGAAAGCAAGTGAAAATCAGAAATATGATTATACTGGTAACATACTAAAAATATCTAAATAAATTTCAATTATAAGTGTAGATGACCTTGTTACAATGAAATTTTTAATCTATAGTAATAAATATTGTATTTGTAGTTACACAAGTTTATACAGTCAAAATCTGTTATAACAACATCGAAGGGACTACTCATATTTAGTCGTAAAAACCGATAGTCGTAACAACCGATGATGTTTTAGAGATACAGCATTCACCCGGACCTTTGTTCTGGGTCAATATAACCAGTATGTTGTTCTAAAAGATGGTGCCATAAACGGTTTTGACTGTATATTGAATGCAATATAGGTGTATTGATTTTACAAAATATTGCAGAATTTTTGTCTTGCATTCTTGAAACATAACAAAAGACCATGGTCAAATATATTAGAATCACCACTATTTTAAATTGTATTTAGTTTAAAAAACCTTGGCCTTGAAATTTAAAAAATCTTTGCATATTAACCTTTGCACTTGTAAAAACTAGTTAGTCTTTCTGTGTTGTGACAAATGACGCTCGCAGCTTACTGATTGTTAAGTTCTCAATAACAACAGACAATTGCAGTTTCGAGTTGCTGGTAATATGAATGAAAAAAATGTTGAGTGCAAAGGGTTAATTTACATACACCTTTCAAGTATGTAAAGTAAGAGTGACAATTATTGATTCTGGTTATATTTTTATAAGTTCAACTGCAGTTAGTGGTTACATATTTTGATGTTACTAAAAAGTATCAAACATTTTGTAGTTTTCAAATAAAAATAATATAAAGGTAATTTACAAAAGTATTATTTTTTTTTTTTTTTATCGTAGCACGGCAAAGTGACTTTACTGTGCCTGATGGTGAGCACAGTATAATCTAAAAACAATGGCGACCACCGAGAGACCACACTATCCCTCACCGGTCGCCGCTGTCATGCCGGCTTGCAAAATTATTATTATTACTATTGTTGATAAAATTATGACAAGTAATAATTGTGTAACAATAAGTTATACAAAGTTAGTTTTTGTACATGTATATAAAGTATGTTTTGTTCAGTTCAAAATTATACATTAGATATTGATGCCAGATTTAAAAAATTCATTTATTTTACAAATAACTGATATACAAAAACTAATACTGCAGAGAGCTGTGCCTTACGTCTGCATTAACCTATCTCCATTATAACAAATAAATACCCATTGTTTATGGAATTGACTAATAAACGAAATGCTACTTAAATAATCATAAATAACATTTTATGCTACACAATCACTACCAAAACTGGATCTTGGTGTTTCTTCTTAAGAATAATCAGTAACACCACAATGTGAATCAATCCTCTTTTCAGCTCCTCTGATTTGCGTTAGCCTTTGTGAATTTTTCTATGTCGTCAAAAGTGCTCTTAGCTTTTGAAGAAATATCATCCATTGATCTTCTTGCTGTAGAAGTTATATCATCAATAGATTTCTTTGTTTGTGATAATAATTCATCGGTGCTTTTGCAGGCAGAACTTGCAAGTTCTTTGATTTCTGAATCTAATTTTCCAATAACCCATTCAATAGCTTGCCTTCCTTTTCCAGCATTTAAAGATATTTTATTCGCTAATAAATCTTCCATGTAGCTACTAAGAGGAACACCCTGAAAACAATGAAAAATTATTAGTAATTTATTTACAAGAATGAGTAAGTAAAAGTGACATTAATATATGTTTATCCCTAAAGGAGTCGTCATTAATGACGCTCTAGTAGTTTATATTATTTTAATAATCTGTTTTATTTAAGATATTCAGCGTGTAAATTAAGTTAAGTTTACTATGGAGCTGATATATTCAAGAAAAAGCTCCTAAAAAATTTAAAACCGAAAAAAAAAAGTATTTCCCAGAATTTTTCATTGTTCTGATTAAATCATAAAAATGAGTTTGAAAATAGATCAAAAAAAAATTTACTCCAAATTGGATTGATAGTGATGATAAATGATTTAGCTATATTCATTTACAAATGAAAACACAATGAGTCAAAATACACATACCTGAACAGTTACCACTGCTTCTTGCTTTAGAAGTGTTTTTGATGTGTCTGAGGGATGTGGAGTGTATTTTACGGTTTCATCAACAGCAATATAGCGGCAAAATGTTAAGTTCGTCGTTTTTAAAGTCATTTGTCGCTGGATAGGATTCACTTCTGACTTTTCACTAGCATAACATATCTTTGCTGTGCCAATAAGCTAAAAAAAATATTTTTGTACACATTAATAACATTCCAATCAGTTTATCAACAAACAGAGATGCACAATCTCTAAATATTTTATTACGTAGCAACAGTTTAGGTACAAATTTAATTCATTACCAAAGATAATGCTGATAAGGCTAAAGTCGAATATTAATTTGTATCTATAATGTTATATATATATGCTATAATAAAGCTATCAGAGGCTACCTTTATTAGACACTTACCGCCTGTGCCCACCGTGGAAAAAACCATTTCGAGCTGACGAGTCTATGTGTGTGCAGAACACCATCAATGACAGTCCTTTCCACTACGTCAGTCCCTATGACAGCTGGGTTCATAGGATTAGGATATTTGCGCCAAGCCGCTTGTGCAACCGTTTCCCAAGGATGACTACAATGGAGCAACAATGTATAATTAATTTAATTTTATATTTGTATCGTTTGTGTAACAAGGAGTTGCGTCATATTGTTTTATGTAGTTAACTTACTTGAAAGTGTGTTCTGATGTCCAAATCTTCATGATGAACTCTAAAATCTAAATTCTTATTGGAGTTATTGAGATAATTACTTATCTCATTCGATTTTTGATGCTCCTTATCTTGAATCACATTACGCTACACTACCACACACCACACACACAGACTACCGAGAGGACACTGCGTATAGTGTTGCCAGCCACGACATGAGCAATTGATCATGTTACGGATAGGGAAATAAAAATCGTACCTACCTAAATACCTGGCAAGAGAGAATGTACGTTATGAGCGAGTACATGGAGGGCGAAGTTGTGATCAATGATATTATAACTATAGATACGTCATAAGCGCTTCGATAGCGTTTTGTTAAATCTGGCTAGCTATCTCCTCTAACGGCTGCCCCGTTAGTCTGCCCGTATCTAAGCAACATATAACTATTTCTTTTTCTCTACCAATATTGAGAATATGCTATCTTACTTCCACATTTTATCCAAGACACTTTATGTATGTGTGCGTTTTCGTGCCATTTGTTTTGTCAAAATATCATGTAGGTAATTTATACCGTAACGTAACCTTTTTAGTTATTATAACATTGGTTGTAACAATAAAAACAAAGAAGGTATAAACCTCTTCCAAGTTATTGCCTTGACTTTTGATCTTGTATTAGTTAATACAAGATATGAAATAAAGATGATGGACAAAAAATGTTGACGAATGATGAGATAATGATGATATAGAGAGACATTGTAAGGAATATCTAGAAAGGCTGATGAATTAAGAAAATAATTGGAAGTGACTCAAAATCTTACATCAAAAACAATACACATACACACACATACAATCAAAAACTTGTACATAACAACTTACATATGGTGTTTGTTGATCTGGAGAATGCATATGGTCGAGTACCTCAGAAATTTATCTGGTGGACTCAGGAAAAGAAAAGATTGAAAATGGGAACTACACAACTTAATCGTTCTATGTACAGACAAATCAAAATACAGGTCAGGTTCGAGACTAGAGTTAACTATAATTAAATTTGCACCACCGAAAGCACACGCTTGTTTTATGTATTGGTGGCAGGAATTGTCAGTATAACCCTAGCAAATTCACTTAGGAAAATATTTCTTTCCAATACTGCAACACGTCATCATTTCTCTCAAATATTGTGGGAGTGCCAGTTGTTAAATATCACCAACACATCTGATCTGCTGCATATGCTCTTGCGGTCAAGGCGTTGCTGTGCTTTGTTGATAATCTTAACGAAATGCTCGTTGAGCTACAGGTAGCGCGCCCAGGTAGAAATTGTTACTTTTTACGTGTACGTTTTACTACGATGTAGTTGTTGATCTCCCTAACACATAAATCTACATATGTTATGCGTTATAGGAAACTGTATACATATGTAAATGCCTAATTATTTTATTTTTTTAATATAAAATTATCAGTATTTCGTCATGTACCAGACACATTTTAGCAAGAGTTTAATTTATAAATGGTGTATAAGCGCCAAAAACACTTTTGTGTCGATACCATTTCTACTACCAGTCGAAATTTTCTAAGGAAATTTATTAGATTTTCTAAGATATTCCATTCATCTTCATTGACTATCAACCTTTACTAACATGTTATATATATAATATGTAGGGGTCATTCAAGTATTACGTAAGCACTGATGGGGTGAAGGGGGTCCTGGATTTGCTTATTTTTGACGGTATAGGGGTTGGGGGGGTCTGGATGGTGATAGCATCAGCAATATTTATTTACTGAATTAGAACAGATTTGAATATACTTATATAAATGTTTACGTAATTATGATAGGGAGGAATAAGAACATTGCATATTTTTGCTGACCAGGGGGGAGGGGGCGGCCAGAAATTACAAAAGTTCTGCATACATAATACTTGAATGCGGCGCTATTAAAAAACTTAAAATGTCAAGCATAGATAGCATACTGTGCGAGCGCGTTTGTTTAACGTTTTTATTTATGAAACATAATTTACACTAACAAATTCAGTGTTGACAACTGAACCTGTTGTGATAACTGATGGAGAGTTAAAGAAAGGCAGTAGTGTAGTCGGTTCATTTTCATTCTTTTCGATACAATATGTATAATAAGAAGGAGAGAGAGAAACGTTGAAATGTGCCATTCTCTTAAAATTTAAATTAGAATACTAAGTTTCACTTCCACTGCGTGTGAACTCACACTAGATTTATTATTATTTTTACAGTACCTATAATCCACGCCAAACTTTTTGACCGCTCTGAGATAGCTGCGCATTATCGAGACAACTTAAGGATATAAATGCAAATTTTAGATTCCTATAATAATACTTGTAGTTTGTTTTATATTAAATACTTGAGGATGGATATTATGCGCAAACCCGAACTTACGGTTATATTCAGAATGACCAAAAATATTGACGAGATTTTACCTACTATTACCTATTTTAGCGACAGGGGTGACCACTTAAAAATATATTGATATATTTATATTCAGTATCAAACATCAGATCCAGCATTGTGTTTATCGATATATAAGATAGAAAATATCGATATTTTTTCACTATCGAACACTTTCCACAAAAAATTAATATTACCATTAGGCTTTTTGCAGCGGAACGCGCAAACTTTGTGGTCCTTGATTTTGTATGTGTCTAGAATCAGAGACTAGAGTAATATCGCTAAACATTAGTGTTATTACACTAACATAATATAATAAGAAAACGAAATAAAAATGACAAATTAATAGAAATATTTTATTAAACAGTGAAACAGTGAAGTAAGTATTTTACAAAACAGTAAAAAAGATATATTTAGAACTAGACTTAATTTAGGTACCTGCAAAAACATACTGTCACTTTATCTTTTTAGCACCAATGCTCTTTAAACAAACTTAGCAAAACAATCAAGTATTCGATGTTTTCTATAAATAAATATTTAAAAATTATCATCGAATCAAATAGACTCATAATAAGGAAGCAACGAATAAATTCGATTTATCGATGTTAAAACTAGATGGCGACATTTGCTTTTATGTAGTTGACAACACTAATGCACTGTGCCAGGTGCTTTGAGTTTTAGATTTTGTATTTTATACATGAGGAGGGTATTGTGTTTATTGAATCAATTTTTTAAGGAAATTTTGCATTTCGTAATTGTTATTTAGAAACGTTTACACGGTATGTACTCTTAATTTTTAATATAAATATGATTCACAATTTTCATTATAATTGTCATACAAACCGGAACCAGATGAATTAGATAGTTTTATGTAAATACCCACAGTCTGCAACTCAGTCACCTTAGATGTTAGCAATAGAGGTCAAGATCAATTTAATGTATTACCTTTTAACGCCATATTTTACAGTACTTATATGAAGTAGGAATTACTTTACAAATTTTAAGTTGCTTATCATATTATCAGAGTGTGTCGAAATATGTGATATCAATATTGAATGGATGAATATTGTACTTTGTCACTCCTTTTAATTACTATTTTCTTTTTAATACAATAACTATAACTGCATTGGCTTAACAATAATGTAATATAATTAATAAACAATTTACTTTAATTAATTCATTGTATGTATTTACACATACCTACTGACTGATTAGATATTTAATACTACTTAAAATAATTCATTTTTAATGTATAATATTGTATTTATACAAAGATGACTTCAGAAGCAGAAGATAAAGACCTTAGATATAGAAGAGCACAAAGTGTAACAAGAGCAGAAGAAATATCAGCTCAAGAAAAAAAAATTAGAAGTTCTCAATTTGATAAGCCGTAAGTATAAATCTTATATATAAAATTCTCGTGTCACAATGTTAGTAATCATACTCCTCTGAAACGGTTTGACCGATATTTATGAAATTTTATATGCATATTCTGTAGGTCTGAGAATCGGCTACTATCTATTTTTCATACCCCTAAGTGATAAGGGTTGTTCCCCCCTAACATTAATTTTTTTACATTTTTTTAAATTTTATTTTGTTATAATGAGGCTTTAAAAAATACATACAACCCTAAATTTTCACCCTTCTAACACTAACCCCTATGTTTTAATAGTCATTTTAGTAATTAATAATTTTTCATCCCACTCGATAACTGATCAATTATTTTGAAAATTATTTCACTGTTAGAAAGGTATATTAGATTACGTTTTATTTAGGTATATTATATAGTAAATAGGGTGTGGAGTTGAGGGTTAAAGGAGCAATCCAGTAGATATCGGGAAGACATTTCTTGCCAATATATATATATATAGTATAGTTTCGAGTCACAATTGGACCCGATAAGTTACGCTACAATCGGGTTTTAGGTTTTTTAAGATTTTTAGCATTTGGAAATAAAATTGGAACCGGTAATAACCTATTTGGTGCAGTAGAAGTTGCACGGGTCAGCTAGTAAACCATAACTGTTTAAGATTTAAACTATTTCAACACCCTGGTAAATGATTATTGGATCTTGTATTGTGGAGAACTAAATCAAAATGATTTTAAATTTTACTTCTGTTAAAGGTAAAAAAGGATTTAAGGTACAAATGCATATTTTCTGTGATATGTAAACAATATTTATTCTCTAGTTGATTAAAAAGTTTTTAACACTGTGAGAATATTGATTTAAATTTTACTCAACTGCAGTACGACAACCTAATATAATTATGAAAACTCTCCTACTTAATTATAGAAGATTTTTAAATGGTTTAATTGTGTGGTTATTATTTATATCAGAACAAAAATAAAATATCTTTCTATTTTATTTCTAGCATTAAATTTTTATGATTTCTCTTTCAGAATTCACAAGCCAAGAGATTCTCTCTTCTCATGGAGCTCCGAGTTTACCAATTTTACAGGACTAGTTAACTGGGGGTTTTTAATGCTGTCTGTAGGTGGAGTTCGCTTGTGTCTTGAGAACTTTTTGAAGTGAGTATTTATAACATCACTTTACTATCAGCTGATCAATGTCTATTGCATCTAGAATTTATAATAATAATTTATTTATTTTTATTATTGCTTCAATAATGTTTATACATTATGCGTTAAATACGCAATGGCGGACTATATGCCGAAGGCATTCTCTACCAGTCAACCATTAGGTGATGCAGAGATAAATGTTGGTAGGTTTAAACCTAACCTATTTAATATAACAATATATAAATAAAATATCAACACGGATATACTACATATATACAATACATACATATAACAACATCATACATAAATAAAAGTATAATAAGTCAACATCAAGTACTATTCTTCAGATAAATTTCACTCATATTGCCTAAATATAATGAATTAGCTTTAATAATTTACTGACATTTAAGGAAAACATTTAAAAGTATTTTCATGTGCATTGGCAGAATATTTATCTGTTAAAAATTCCCCGTATATGACATGCCTATGTGGTGATTGGGTACTGTCTTCTCGTGTTCTTCTCGGTGACTGGGTTGTTTTCCGAACCGGTGGTAGTTTTGACGTTCATAAGCGCCTTATTAGGGCCTAAACTGAATAAAGTATTTTTGATTGATTGATTGATTGTCGCTGAGGAAGAGGTCTTTACTCAGTAGTCAAACATTTACAGATGGTTATTATTAGTATATTAGTATAGTATAGTATAGGGAGTTGTAATAAAAAAATGTAATTATTTAATTGGAGTTTTAGCAGGATTTTGGTCTGTCATGTAGTGGATTTTATATTTTATTCATAATCTAGTGTTACTTGACTCTATATTGTGTAATATTGGTGGTGTTTTATGTAATATAGTTTGTTTATTGTGCATAAGTGTAGTGAATGGAAAATAATACCATGGACCATAAATTCTGATTGCGCGGAACCCTATTTTTTCTAAAATAAAAGTAAGCTATTACTTTCTATAGCAATAGTTATCTGCCAGTAAAATCCTTGTCGAACAATTTGGGTCCAACAATCTGGGAGATTAATCGGAACAAACAGGCACAAATTTTTAAAATGCATTTGCCTTATTATTACTGTATATATAGCTCAATCAATCAATTTGTCAATATTTTTATAATCTAGGTATGGATTTCGTGTCAACCCAATTGAATGGATCATTGTATTAACTGGCTACAATGAAGGATATAGTCGTCAGTATCCCTCAGTTGTGTTATTAATATGTGAGTAACTTTAACTTAATTACATGTTTAATAGTTTCTAATTGTATTTTTGATTCTTATACTTATACTCCTTATGGCTACTGACAGGGAAAGTTAATGTTATATTCCATATTAGGAATATTGGGACACAATATGAACATAGTTTTTTTCTACTTTAAAAAATATGGAGATTATTCCAATTGGTCATCCTTGGTTTTTTTCTTATATAGTATACTTTACACGATTTAGCTTTTGATCACAATGTAACCTGATATTTTAATGACGATGTGATTCAAGATGAGATACATGTTAAACTTAAGCGGACTGGCTCTCAAGTGCAGATATAGGTGCTTGGTCACAGATTTTCAACTTGAGAGTAGTAGCTAGCCTGACAGACTTAGAGAAAGCACCACCACCATGTTCGGTTTCATCACGATGTTATTCTTTACCAAAAGTTATAAGGATTAGAACCTATGTCTATAGACGCGACGTCCGAACCACTGAGCCATTGTCGCTTCAAACTGAGCCGCCATCGCCGCTTCAAACTGAGCCGCCATCGCCGCTTCAAATTGTGCCGCCATCACCGCTTCAAACTGAGCCGCCATCGCTCAATACAATATTTCTATTATGTTATTTAGTGTTTTCTAAACTAGAGTATAAATCATAATCAAGCGAGTTAATATCAGTAGTTGATGAAGGCGATCTATCAAACTCAAATTAAGTTATAAACATTCCTTTCCAGCCATGTTTGAGTTGATCGAATTTTATTACTTGGTGATGGGTTTTATGAATGAGTCATACTTGGTTGGTGTTGTGAAGAGGCTTAACGACCTTCTCAATGATCATAATTAAACAACATGAGTCGTTTTATTAATAACTTTCTATAGTACTATTATTCATTCATTCCGACATTTTTTCGGGTATAACCCACCACAAAATCAATACCGTGTTATTACAAAAAAGTTAAATACGTATTAAATACTTGGTTTAAAAAAGTTTCCTAATAAATGCACCGCGCTCGCCTCAGGCAAGTTCGCGTTATCCTTTTTCACAAGTCTCACCTAACGTAACCAAAACGAGATAAAAGAGCAAGATGGCGAACATTCAGCGACCGCGCTGCATTTAATATAAGACCTTTTTAAAACAAGGGTTCAATACGTTTTGTAATAACACCGGTCATGTTCATCATACTCATGCTGCATCATCATCATCATGCATGCTTATGAGCATAAACACAATCATTCTGTTTGTTAAAATTATAATCATCTTAAAAAAAATATCATAATATACAATTTTCCTGTGACCTCCTTTTACGTGCCGCTCAAGTAGTTGTGGTTTTACCGCTTTAGTTGTTTTTATCAATGACCGGTGTTGCTTATATAAGCTGGAAGTCATAAATCTGCTTTTTATGGTATTGATATAATTCAGAATCTCAAGTGATATACAGAAAAATTTAGATATCAAGTATATAATTAGCCAGATTTGCGCTATTTTAACATCACAAGAATTTTAACGGTTGGTGCCAAAATATAAAATTTATTATTTATACTTCAGTAGCGGGCCCGGCGGACGTTGTCCCGACTTGATAATAAAGAAAACCCTTGAAAAATACCTAAACCTTACCCATGAATCACTTTATCTACTGGTGAAAACCACAGGAAAATCCGTTCCGTAGTTCTTGAGCTTATCACAGACAGATAGACACGACAGAGGACTTTGTATTATAATATGTAATGATAACGTTTCGTAGGAGTATAAATGGTCAGACTAAGTATATGTAAAGAACATTCCTGCTACCACGTGATGTCTCATTTCTAATACAAGACTATGAGGAAAGTAACAAATGGGTTATTTATAAACTTTTAATTACATTATTCTCCGTTGCATTTATTGTATTACTTATTTATTTTGGTAAAATAACGATATAAACCGTTTTCAGTTAGTATTGTACCAACCGTTCTTGCTCTACTTATCGAAAAGGGTATTGCAGCGGTAAGTATTACCTTATTTGTTAATTATTATGTAGAATAATTACTATGGTTATTTACATATCTTTGTATATTTGCAGGATTTCATATCGGATAAGATCGGTGTTGGTCTGCAAATATCAAATATATTATTTGTCATATCCTTGCCAGTAATCGTGATTCTTTTCAAAGGCGATGATTTTAGTTTCGGTAATATCATTTTTTTAATAACTATCTACAATTAGCAATTATCACCCACTTTGTATACGTAATGAATCTTAAAATCCATCTGCGCTGTGTACGGCTCATTCGCATAAGCAAAGTTTAAATTTGTTTCATGTCGACCAGTAGTATATTATATACTGATAAATTATGTAAGGTAAAACTGTCAATGTTCTGATTATCAAACGTGGAAAGACTAGAAAAGATGGCTCGTTAGTCAATATACTAAGTACTTATGTAACGTGTAAAGACTGTCAATGTTTCGTTAGTCAATATACTACTTATGTAATGTGTAAAGACTGTCAATGTTTCGTTAGTCAATATACTACTTATGTAATGTGTAAAGACTGTCAATGTTTCGTTAGTCAATATACTACTTATGTAATGTGTAAAGACTGTCAATGTTTCGTTAGTCAATATACTACTTATGTAATGTGCAAAGACTGTCAATGTTTCGTTAGTCAATATACTACTTATGTAATGTGCAAAGACTGTCAATGTTTCGTTAGTCAATATACTACTTATGTAATGTGTAAAGACTGTCAATGTTTCGTTAGTCAATATACTACTTATGTAATGTGTAAAGACTGTCAATGTTTCGTTAGTCAATATACTACTTATGTAATGTGCAAAGACTGTCAATGTTTCGTTAGTCAATATACTACTTATGTAATGTGTAAAGACTGTCAATGTTTCGTTAGTCAATATACTACTTATGTAATGTGCAAAGACTGTCAATGTTTCGTTAGTCAATATACTACTTATGTAATGTGCAAAGACTGTCAATGTTTCGTTAGTCAATATACCGTTTATCTAATGTTTAAAGACTGTCAATGTCTTGCTAGCCAATATACTACTTAACCAATGTGCAAAAACTGTCCATGTGTTGTTAGTCAATATATTATGTATCTAATGGGCAAATACTGTCAAAGTCTCGTTAGTCAATTTACTGATTATCTAATGTGCAAAGTCTGTTAATGACTTGATAGTTAATATTATAATTACCTAACGTGCAGAGAGTATCAATAGCTGTCTTTACAACTTTGTCTTGTAGTGTGCAAGATTGAACATGATAAAGTGTGTACGCGAATTCACAAGCTAATGATTATTGTTGTTGATTTTTACACGCACAATCTTTCCCGCGCGAAAGCGTTTTCACGCGGGCAGAAGTGTGTCGTGTAAACGCAGCTGATGGTCTCATAATAGTCAGTATACTTTCCAACATCGATATTAACACCTATACGTTTCATAACACGCACAATCTTTCCCGCGCGAAAGCGTTTTCACGCGGGCAGAAGTGTGTCGTGTAAACGCAGCTGATGGTCTCATAATAGTCAGTATACTTTCCAACATCGATATTAACACCTATACGTTTCATATTATAAACGATATTGTAAATAGTTCGTACAATTTCAGTGGGGATTACAATGGTATGTTTTATTTATTTGGTCCTGTTCCTGAAGCTCTGGAGTTATGCCCAAACAAATCATTGGTGTAGAGTTGCCATGAAGGGAAAATTGCGAAAAAATAATACGCTGAGGAGGCAAAGCCTATCTGCACCTAACTGGAGTAAGTTTAAAATTTTCTATCCAAAAATTTAAGTTTGAATTAATGACTTTCGTTTTTTTAACTGTTACTGTTTATTGTCTGTAGGGCCTTTCTTTATTTTTATACAAGTTAAGATAACGTAATTTTCATTTTAACAAAGACCGTGGCCATATTTTTTTTTTCTTTAGTATGGCCTCTACTTATGTAAGCAATTTAGCCAATGTCAAGTGTGAATAGAAATTTATAACGTAATAACTCCATACCTTCCATTCACAGTTTATTTTCAAAACTCATTAGTACCTGTTATTTAAGGTAAATTTTATTGAGTCATATTTATAATATATATATCATTACATAGTATAAAATAAAGTCCTGTACCGCGTCTGTCTGTCTGTCTGTTCGCGATAAACTCAAAAATTACTGAACGGATTGTCATACGGTTTTCACCAGTGGATAAAGTGATTCATGACGAACGTTTTGGTATATAATTTGTCAAGAATTTTTTATAATCAGGGCAGGATAACGTCTGCCAAGCCCGCTAGTAATTTAATATAAATAAAATGATTACCATCATTTATAATATTACATTTACAGATCAACTTGTTAATGGTGAACAGGATCGTAAGTTTACGAAGTAGTAACAATTTATGCACTTTTTAATGTCGCACTTTCTGTGGGTTCACATTGTACGCTTCATCATAATGTATTTCTAATCTCGCTGCTACTATTTTCCCCTGCAAATGGTAACAAAATAATGTATGAAACAAAAGGGTACAAAAAACTTTCATCACACGTAAACGCCTCAAATAATGGAATGGTCATCATATTTCATATTTTGTTATATTTCAACATATAGGTATATATAAAAAAATCTGTTTCAATTGTTTAATGGATAACACAAAGCTCGTTAATATCTACTAAACAAAAAGTAATTTTGACAAATAAAATAAAGAATAGTACTGAATGTTTACGCATATATATGCGATTGGTCGTCCAGTGGTTGATACTCTACCACAATTCGTATTCTTTTCAAGTTTAAGTATTAATGAAAAATACAAACGTTTTCCAGTATATTTCAAACACTAAAACTCGACAATGTCTGCTGAACAAAACTAAAATAAATAAAATAGGTTGAGAAACAGAGGAGGGACATGTTCCTAATTGTTTTTCCACGACCTTATTTACGATTTATACCTATAGAAAAGATATTTAGGCAAATAAGAATAATTAATTTTAAACACTAACCGTGTTATTACAAAAAACTTGAATACGTATTGAATACTTACTTTTAAAAAGTTTGGATACTTACGTATTAAATGCACCTCCCTTGCCGACGGCTGGCGCGGCAAGATCGTGTTATCCTTTTTCGCAAGTGTAATCTAAGCTAATCAAACAGAGATAGAAGAGCAAGATGTCGAACGTTCGACGATCGCGGTGCATTTAATACGTAAGTGTCCAAACTTTTTTGAAGCAAGTATTCTATACGTATTTAACTTTTTTATAATAACACCCTATAGCTCGTGAATATCTACCGAACAAAACTAAAATAAATAAAATAGGTTGAGAAACAGAGGAGGGACATGTCTTAGAAGATATTTTGGCAAATAAGAATAATTAGTATGTAGACGTTAACAGTATTTCGTTATTCAATAATTTCATTACATACTGTACATAGTAATGACTTTCTGCTTCACTCAAGCTTTTTGCTTTTCCTACTTACTACGTGTAGTAAAACATTCTCTATTTTAATTTCTTTGCGTCATTCTAATACACGTATACAAATAAAACGGTGTTTGTTCAATTTTTAACAGACATTAAATCTCACTTCTCTATAGACGATGCTTGTGTTTCTGTATATTTGTTTACTTGATATATGTGTGTGTGTTTGTTTGCTTTCGTATTAATAATATGAATTATTTATACATATAATAAACATATCTAATTATTGTAATTTCCAATATTTTTTATTTCCGCTTGATATATGATCGCTGATTAAATATTGTTATTTTCAAAGAGCTTAAAGTATTAATGCCGTGTCTATTTAACTAATGACCATAATGCATTCCAGTAATTATGCACCTGCAACACTAAGTTTTATAAATATTTTATTACAGTAATATTACTTTCGGTTCTCTTAAATGATTTTTATATATATAGATTTTTTTTGTTTATCAGATACAGTAAATTCTCCTTTTTCATATGGAATAGGTTCCATAATTATGTCGTTCATTCTGATTGGTATTTGTATCTATTTATTTATTTATTTATCGTATTTTGTTTATGATTATGGATGATGATTAAAAAAGGACGGATGGATTGTGTGAAAAATGATATGTGTGTAAAAGGTGTGATGACTGAGATGACATCTGATAGGCGAGCGTGGAAAAGGAAAACATGTTGTGCTGACCCTACTTAGGTGGAATAAGGGTAAGAAGATGATGATTTTGTTTATGATTATAGGGTTGCGTTCCAAGGTTAGAAAATAAAATCATAATGTTTCAAAGACAATTTAGATATCAACCAATTAAGAATTTAATACGAAAAAGTTGATCACACGTACCATAGCGGCTCATATTAGGCCCTAGCGAAAAATCCATTAAGTACGTATCGATAATTTTGGTTTCGCGAATAATACAATTTTCAACCATGAATACATAGAAATCAATCACAATTAAAACCAGGAATAAGGAGAGTTTACTGTATTGTTAGCGTTTTAATTTTTCAAAATATTTTAAAAATTAACTTTTCATAGACGTTAATGATATATATAGATAACTATGTACACATACAGATTAAAAATGTTCATTATCAATTTATATTATTCCTAAATAAAGAACTCGTTACCTCCAGAGAATGTTGATGACGAGAAGAATGACGCAGTAGCCGCCGCTGGTCTCGTTAAATACCCTGATAATTTGTATTTGAAAGACTTATTCTACTTTCTGTTGGCACCGACCCTCTGCTATGAATTAAATTTCCCCCGCACAACACGGTTAGTTTGCATGCTTTGATTTAATATAATTAAAAAAAAAACTTTTAAAAGCCAATTAAATGTAATTTTGTCTTTGTGTTTCATGTCATTCTTAATAATTTCAATTGCAGTATCAGAAAAAGGTTCTTAGTAAAGAGATTGTTAGAAGTAATGTTCGGTGTGAATCTTGTGTTGTCGCTTTTCCAACAATGGATGATACCGTCTGTGACTAATTCCGTGGAAACGTTTTCGAAAATGGACCCGATTGGAATCACGGAACGATTATTGAAACTTGCTGTGAGTTGTGTGTAAAGACTGTCAATGTTTCGTTAGTCAATATACTACTTATGTAATGTGCAAAGACTGTCAATGTTTCGTTAGTCAATATACTACTTATGTAATGTGCAAAGACTGTCAATGTTTCGTTAGTCAATATACCGTTTATCTAATGTTTAAAGACTGTCAATGTCTTGCTAGCCAATATACTACTTAACCAATGTGCAAAAACTGTCCATGTGTTGTTAGTCAATATATTATGTATCTAATGGGCAAATACTGTCAAAGTCTCGTTAGTCAATTTACTGATTATCTAATGTGCAAAGTCTGTTAATGACTTGATAGTTAATATTATAATTACCTAACGTGCAGAGAGTATCAATAGCTGTCTTTACAACTTTGTCTTGTAGTGTGCAAGATTGAACATGATAAAGTGTGTACGCGAATTCACAAGCTAATGATTATTGTTGTTGATTTTTACACGCACAATCTTTCCCGCGCGAAAGCGTTTTCACGCGGGCAGAAGTGTGTCGTGTAAACGCAGCTGATGGTCTCATAATAGTCAGTATACTTTCCAACATCGATATTAACACCTATACGTTTCATATTATAAACGATATTGTAAATAGTTCGTACAATTTCAGTGGGGATTACAATGGTATGTTTTATTTATTTGGTCCTGTTCCTGAAGCTCTGGAGTTATGCCCAAACAAATCATTGGTGTAGAGTTGCCATGAAGGGAAAATTGCGAAAAAATAATACGCTGAGGAGGCAAAGCCTATCTGCACCTAACTGGAGTAAGTTTAAAATTTTCTATCCAAAAATTTAAGTTTGAATTAATGACTTTCGTTTTTTTAACTGTTACTGTTTATTGTCTGTAGGGCCTTTCTTTATTTTTATACAAGTTAAGATAACGTAATTTTCATTTTAACAAAGACCGTGGCCATATTTTTTTTTTCTTTAGTATGGCCTCTACTTATGTAAGCAATTTAGCCAATGTCAAGTGTGAATAGAAATTTATAACGTAATAACTCCATACCTTCCATTCACAGTTTATTTTCAAAACTCATTAGTACCTGTTATTTAAGGTAAATTTTATTGAGTCATATTTATATTACAGATATAAGAGATATTGTAACCGCTAATTAATATACTAATAATTTACTTACCAAGTATTCATGGAAGAAGGCTGATATAAAGAAAACTATAATGCTGGTCAGCCTTCTTCCATGAATACTTGGTAAGTAAATTATTAGTATATTAATTAGCGGTTACAATATCTCTTATATCTGTAATGCTACGCCCATTTCCATATGACAAAGTTTCAGCTACATGTCTCGCAATAAATTCACTTAAAAATAATTCCGATACAGGCGCCAAAAACGATTCCACACTACCTTTGTTATTTTAATAATAACTCGGAAAAAGCGTTTCTAGGTTCCTTTGACGTGTCAAAAAAAACAGCGGGCCTACTTATTGTGTTGCGTTTATCGTTACGCAGCCGGATAGTTTATAATGCATAACCATAATGTATTCACACAACTGCATTTATTGAGACCATAGACAAAATTTTGTGGCAATACACACAGGTATGGGTCTAGCATAACGCGAATAATTATTTATTGATTCAATTGATGTTCGCTTAATATATATAATGTTATACTAAATTGAAATCTAAAAAAAACGCAGCAGAATGACCTCAAAATGCCGGCGCTTCCTCCCACGCCGTGTGAGATGTATTACAGTCCTGATTTAGCGTAATAAATTCTTTGATCCAGTAATATAATTTGTTTTTCGATGTAGAGAATAAATTCGAAACTACATTGCCTAACTGTATCCCCCGATTTTGTTATCATTAGGTTTTTTGGATTGCCCCTGTATGGTAGCAAATTTAACCATGTGTTCACGTCAAAAGGAGAAAAAAATTACATTTTTCGAGTTTTCTTCAACGACTAGATAGTAATATAATTACACTACTTATCTCTACTCTTAAAAATTACTTAAAGTGTTTTATTTATTTTTAAAACATATTTAAGTCGAACTTTAAACACCTTTTTCACATTTAAATCATGATTTAGATACAAATTAGAGAGTCGTGGTAACTTCAAAGTCCGTTAAATGTATTGAGATTAACGTTTAAATGTGAAAAAGGTGTTTAAAGTTCGACTTAAATATGTTTTAAAAATAGTGATTCTCTCGCTCAGTTATATTATATGTTGAATTAAAATTATGATACAGTATTACAGTGTAGTGGTTTGTATTACGACTGACGGCGTAAAGAATGGAAAGTGAAATTGAAATCCGATAGTTAAAACGTGACGCCATCTATGAGACAACTATAACAGTCGGTCCTACAGTTTTCCGTCTACAAACTAATCCAAAGCTACATCTGTTTGACACTGATAAAAGTTATAATTAATAACAAGAATCAACATTTTTTTTTAATGTTATAAGTGGCAAACGAACAGGTGGGTCACCTGATGTTAAGTGATCACCACCGTCCATGGACACTAACAACATCAGAGGAGTTGCAAGTACGTTGCCACCCTCTGGGGTGAAAGGGTTAGGAGAGGGAGAGGAGAGAGGAGAGAGGAGATGGGAGGGGAGGTGGGCCTCCGGCGCTCTCACTGACCGAACGAAACGCAACAATGCAAGCACTGTTATTTCACGTCGGTTTTCTATGAGAGGGTGGTAACTGTAGGGACGATAAAGGGCCTTCTCACCGTGCAGGACGGTGCCGGAGGTCAGAACACTGCTATCAGAGGTCTCGTAGATATTCTATTCCCTAATGGATAATACACCTCTGATAGCAGCACATTGGAACGCCCAGTCCCTCAAAGGGAAGAAAAAATTAGTCATGCACTTCCTCAGGGAACGACGCATTGACATAATGTTAATATCCGAGACCTTTTTAAAACACACGGATGTATTTAAAATCCCAGGTTATACAACCTACAGGAAGGACGAGACAACGACCGCCGGGGCTGCCTATAGGGGGCTGGCAGTACTCGTCAGGAACAGAATAGTTCATCAGCACATCCCATATAAGCATTACCAGTCACTATATGCGCTAGGGGTGCTGGTGAACTATGCAGGTCGTACTATGAGATTGTATGCCGCCTACAGACCTCCTGGAAAAATAGCCGGCTCACTTGAAGCCGACTTAGAAGACCTAATAGTTCAGTCGCCGGATCCGACGATCGTCGCCGGCGACATGAACCTAAAACACACGCACTGGAATTCCGCAAAGACGACAGCGCTGGGCCGACGCATACTCAAACACTCAGAAGACCACGAGTATGAGATCGTCGGCCCAGACGAGCCCACGCATCATATTAGTAGATCGCAGGATGTGATCGACATCGTTTTATATCGAGGTCTGACCACACCACCAACGCAGACAGTTCTACCCGACTTGCCATCCGACCACAGACCGGTAGTGCTCGAATTCCAGGCCACGCCTGTGAGAGTAGAGCCTCCTGCGCCGAAGAGACAAGTGTGCTGGGAACGCTATCGGGAAGAGCTCGAAGCTAGAACGCCCACGCGTAGTATGACAACTGTCGATGACGTCGAAAACATGGCGGCTGACGTCACCAGATGTCTCCACATCGCCATGGAGGCGTCATCAACAATTGCGGAGTCGAGATACAGGAGATCGCCACTACCTCGCCGCATAAAAGAGCTCATAGAGGAAAAAAGGAAGACACGATTGCAATGGCAGAATACCCGCTGCCCGAGTTTGAAAACACATCTCAATACTCTGGTAGCGCGCGTTAAGCTCGCTTTAGACGACCACGCCGCCCAAGCATGGGATGCGCACGTTGAGAGCATAGGTCATCACACCCCCTCGGTACACAGACTGTGCCGCACGCTATCCTCGACGCCAAGAAAGCCGCACCCCCTCAAGGGAGAAGACGGGATGTTGAAGTTCACCGCGATAGATAGGGCCGAAATTTTCGCCGCCCACCTGACGAAACAAATCCCAACCCTATAACGGATCGCCAACACTACACAGAAGTTATGTGCCATCAGACGACTCAGGGAGCGACAATCGTTGTACTGCGCGTGGTGTAATGAAGGGGCGGGTGGTATCGGGTTCCACTATTGTCGCTCCCTGAGTCGTCTGATGGCACATAACTTCTGTGTAGTGTTGGCGATCCGTTATAGGGTTGGGATTTGTTTCGTCAGGTGGGCGGCGAAAATTTCGGCCCTATCTATCGCGGTGAACTTCAACATCCCGTCTTCTCCCTTGAGGGGGTGCGGCTTTCTTGGCGTCGAGGATAGCGTGCGGCACAGTCTGTGTACCGAGGGGGTGTGATGACCTATGCTCTCAACGTGCGCATCCCATGCTTGGGCGGCGTGGTCGTCTAAAGCGAGCTTAACGCGCGCTACCAGAGTATTGAGATGTGTTTTCAAACTCGGGCAGCGGGTATTCTGCCATTGCAATCGTGTCTTCCTTTTTTCCTCTATGAGCTCTTTTATGCGGCGAGGTAGTGGCGATCTCCTGTATCTCGACTCCGCAATTGTTGATGACGCCTCCATGGCGATGTGGAGACATCTGGTGACGTCAGCCGCCATGTTTTCGACGTCATCGACAGTTGTCATACTACGCGTGGGCGTTCTAGCTTCGAGCTCTTCCCGATAGCGTTCCCAGCACACTTGTCTCTTCGGCGCAGGAGGCTCTACTCTCACAGGCGTGGCCTGGAATTCGAGCACTACCGGTCTGTGGTCGGATGGCAAGTCGGGTAGAACTGTCTGCGTTGGTGGTGTGGTCAGACCTCGATATAAAACGATGTCGATCACATCCTGCGATCTACTAATATGATGCGTGGGCTCGTCTGGGCCGACGATCTCATACTCGTGGTCTTCTGAGTGTTTGAGTATGCGTCGGCCCAGCGCTGTCGTCTTTGCGGAATTCCAGTGCGTGTGTTTTAGGTTCATGTCGCCGGCGACGATCGTCGGATCCGGCGACTGAACTATTAGGTCTTCTAAGTCGGCTTCAAGTGAGCCGGCTATTTTTCCAGGAGGTCTGTAGGCGGCATACAATCTCATAGTACGACCTGCATAGTTCACCAGCACCCCTAGCGCATATAGTGACTGGTAATGCTTATATGGGATGTGCTGATGAACTATTCTGTTCCTGACGAGTACTGCCAGCCCCCTATAGGCAGCCCCGGCGGTCGTTGTCTCGTCCTTCCTGTAGGTTGTATAACCTGGGATTTTAAATACATCCGTGTGTTTTAAAAAGGTCTCGGATATTAACATTATGTCAATGCGTCGTTCCCTGAGGAAGTGCATGACTAATTTTTTCTTCCCTTTGAGGGACTGGGCGTTCCAATGTGCTGCTATCAGAGGTGTATTATCCATTAGGGAATAGAATATCTACGAGACCTCTGATAGCAGTGTTCTGACCTCCGGCACCGTCCTGCACGGTGAGAAGGCCCTTTATCGTCCCTACAGTGCGTGATAGTACATCTAACTGATGTGTTAGCTGTGTTGTCACTTCACTCTTTTTTGTCTTTTTAGTAGTAGAGGTTTTCTTTTTTTTGCGCTTTATACTCGAGCCTTTTTCGCGGTGCGTCGGCAGATTGGCCGGCGCCATAAGGGATGCCGGTGCCGCCTCCGACACATCGTTTCTTTCAGGCAGCGTATATGCCTTCCTACCTGTCCTGGCTACCGTGCTCGCCCTTTTATTGCGCGCCTCCTTCTTTCGGACGGGACACTGGTTGTAGTTTGCGGGGTGCGGCCCCCCACAGTTCGCGCAGGTCGCGGGTTGGTCTCTGGCGCGATCGCAATCCGCCGCGAAGTGAGGTCCGCCGCATCGTACACAGGCCTGCTTCCTGTGACAATTGTGAGAGCTGTGTCGGAATTGTTGGCATTTATGGCACTGGGCGGGACCAGTCTTCCCGCGCCAGGCCTCTACCTTAATCCCTCTCATCTTTAACAGCTCCTCCAGGTTGTAAATACCAGGGATTAGATCCGGGGTTCGCTTTAAAGCGGCGTAAAATACGTTGCCCGGGCGGTCGCCTCGCGCCCGGATGTTTCTTACGACCTCCGGTTCGTATCCCTTTTTTTTTAAGGCTTCTATTATCTCGTTCGATGCCGCACTCGGGGAGCGACACCGCCTTTCTGGCCTTCTGAAGGACGTCCGCATAGGTGACGCCCTCGTTACTTGCCTCCTGCCGCAGTGTGATTAGGACTGCTGCCGAGCGGGGGGGCGCGAGCCTATCTTTAGCCCTACGCCTGCGCCTCCTTCTCCGCTTGCCCTCAGCCTGATGCGCATTCGGCGCTTGGGCCGCTGCTGTCTTCTTCCCCGGCTTGGACTTCGGCGCGTTCGGGGCTGGGGCTGCTGCTGTGGCTGCCACAGGTGCCACCTTCTTCTTTTTGTGGCGGCGCACCACAACCGACCAGGCCTCCGGGTCCGGTGGGGCCGAGGCTACTGGTCCCGAAGAAGTGCCCTCCCCAGTATCGGCCTCCACCGTGGCAGGTCGGCGCTCCAGGATCCTCTTCGCCGCTTTGGCAGGACCAGCATCTGCCTTCCTTCGGTCGGCCGCCAGTGGAGGCCTTACGATCTTCGGCGGCAGGAGGCGATCCTCTATTCCGGCCAGTCTGGCATTGAGCATCCCTCCAAAACTATTTAGGAGGGAATGCTCAAGCGTGGCGACCGTCGCGGCTAAGGCGCTCTCCCATTTCTGGGGCTGCACCGGAGGAGGCGGCGGAGGAGGAGGTGGCATCGCCTTTTTTTCAGCGGCCTCCCTTTTCCAGGCGAGAATCTCCACCTTCAGATTCTCCACCTGGCTCCGGAGGTTGCGAGTGTCTCGCTGAAGGCGCCTAGTCTCCTCCGCCTCTGTGCGGAGGGCCAGAATTTCTACGACCTCCTGGAGGGACTGTGCAGCTACCTTCAGGGCCTTCACAAAAGGCCCCGACAAGTGGGTCGACTTGCTTGCCACCTCCAGGATGGTACCCACTTGTCCCTGAGCCATCGTCTTTAGTCGCTCTGCGTCGAGAGCCTCCAGGTTGACGACCGGAGGCTTCGAGTTCTGCGAGGAGGGCTGCGGGATGCAGGGCTCCTCATCATCCTCCTGTCCGCTCTCTTCCGTTGCTGTCCGAGTGGAACAGCGGGAGAGAGCGCGGTCGTAGGACCCGTCAGCCTGTCCAAGTACAGAGCGCTTGGAAGAGGTGGAGCGCTTCGTGTTATGCGCCCTTCTTTTGCCAACTGCAGAAACCTTCGAGGGGTCCGCGCCGGCCTTCACGTCTGAGCGCGCATCCTTGCGCGCTCGCTTCTTAGCGCCTTTCGTGTCTACGCGTTTGTAGACACGTTCCTTATCGCTTGAATCGGAGTCCTTTATCGGTGCCGTGGTCAAAATCATGGGATCACACAAGATTGTGCCCCCCCCAGAGAACGAGGGGCAGCCCGAGCTTGAGGGCTCGGGGAGGGATTCTCCACCCGCGGAGCGGGTGGTACCCTCCTGGGGTAATAATATTCCAATTCGTGCTTCCATTTTAGCTCCTTTCTAACGTCAAGTTTGCGGTA
>MU159226.1:0-50720 GCA_015888305.1 Antheraea pernyi | reverse complement strand
GTGGGGTTTTAGTCTGTGCGAGTCGGACATAACCCACCCTCTCCCCCGGGGGGGTGGCGTATCCATAAGGGATTTCCCTACGATAAAAAAAAAAAAAAAAGCACATTCTTTTTTCAGTAATTTTTAAACACTATTAAAACATGAATTTATCACTGCCAGACAATTTTGTTATTGACAATAATGTTCCCGATGATATTCTTTATAATGTGTATATGTGCACGTGTGTGAGAGAGGTGATCTCATATGTGAGTACAACTGATGTGGCTGAGTCACTGTATCGCGATAATAATATCTCGGGGGTCCATCCGGGGACGACCTCGGCTCGAGATATCACTGAGAACCACGTTGTGTGCGGGAGCGAAAGAGGAATCCTTCCCTCACGGCGACGTGGGGGTCAGTTACGCGTGCGTGGGCGCAAACACGCATTTAAAGAGATCGAATTTAAATTTATTGAACGGCGTCGGCGCCGGAATCTAAAAATAGACATAACAAAAATTATTATTATTACTCGGTGGTTTTAGGGGAAGATAGACGTAAATACACGGATTTACTCTATCTTATATGAGTTATTTATTTTTGAACGGTGGCACGCGCGAGCCCTTGTAGTGTAGCTGCGATGGCTGGAAATCTATGTATCGCCGTTACGGTACCTAGTAGCGGATTTTGGGCGGACTCTTCGTAAACCGAGGTCTCTGATATCTCGTGGAAGATAAGTAATTGAACTGGGTAGTCAACTTGATACTTGATAGGGAAAAGGAAAAGGCGGCGGGATCCTGTGAAGGATTAGCCGCCTGGGGTCTGGGAATCGGCTGAGACGCGGGCTTAGGAGCCCACGGAGCCTGAGGGGCCCGGTAGGGGCGGGGGGCACGCTAGTCGTGGGTACGGATGCTGCCGGTGCACGAGATGTGCTCGGCAGGCTCGGGAAGGCCTCTCGGGACATGAGAGGCAGAGGTCGTGCGCGGGCGGGGGTGGCGGCCGTCCTAGACGGCGACGCCTGCCTGGGGTAGCGAGAGCACTTTGTGCGTGGGGCGCGGGGACATCCGCGATAGTTCAGACTGTACAGACAGACAGACATTTTGTACAGCGGCAGAGGGTCGTGATATTGAAAATCGCTTTTCCTTCGTGGATGCGATCGAGGACTACTAAGACCATATCGTATGGTGCCCTGGTGCGCGGGGAGCGCATGCGATGTACCTCACGGACAGGGATATTCTGGCCGTTGAGGTCGTCGGAAATGTCATATTAAATTATTGTCAATGTTGATTATTGTAATTCATTGTAAGTTCCGTCAGTCTCTAACAGATGGAGCTTTAGATCAGTTTGTTGACTGAAAACTATAACGATGTTGAGTGGGAGTCGCTACCTTTACCTGAATACCTACGGCGCTATTCACGTCAGAGGTGTAGGATATGCCTACAGCTTCCAGCAGGCTAGAAATGTCGACCCAGGACGCCTTGTCCTGGATCGTAACGGGTGGAGGTGGACGGGCTGGCTATGCTATTGACCTAGCAAGGTCTTAACAGCTTCACCGGACTACTAAAATACTTAGAAATAAGTACAATGTGTTTCTACTTATGAACATAAAACCCATGACAAAACATCTGGCCAACAAATAAGTGCTTGTTTCATTATCTTCTTCCCGAAATTAAAGATTTTACGCGATTATCCCATATAAGGTATAGATAATCCATATTTCTATACATTAAATATTTTCTTTATATAGTTCGCTTTGTATATTTTACTTGGTTCCAACACAACAAACAATTGATCCGTAATAATATATAGTACTAAGTAGTGAGTCATAAATTATGTGGAAATCATAAAAAAGCCATATGAAATAGACAAAAGAATCGCATGGAATAAAATCAACGGCATGAAATGAATAATTTAAATAATTTATTATCTAGATAGAGTTTCAATGAAAATTTTGCAGACCATTCGTCATGGAGATGATAACTAAATTTTTAATCTTACATTAATAAGAAAAGTGCGGCATAACAATGACGGCGGTTACCTGGTTTTATATTTCACTTCTTATGAGTACTTGTAGTGCAGGTTTATATGTAAATTTAAATATAACCAACGTCATGAAGTATCAAATTTCATATTATGAACACGGTATGTTATTTTGCTATGTAATTTTGCAATATTTAGTAAATCTATCATCTTAAGGCGGCCACATACCTACATACGAAAATCCGTTTCGGGATAACAATACATATAACGTACATATTTCACACACGTTTATTTCCGTTTGGAACAATAAGGCTCAGTTGAGATACGACGACCATTGAGTCCAGATTTTCTACTTGCGATTACATTGTTGTTGTATCTTCCTAAGAAGAAGAAAATACGTCCCCGTTACTGGATACATCCATTCAACACTCTAAGATTGCAAAATAGTCAATATTATATAATAAGGGCCAAATTACGAGGCAATCCCAAAAACTGACTGACTGGTATTCCTTACGGAATTAACGAATGTGTGATGCGACTCGTATCCAATCTATGAAAGAGATGCATTCGAAACAGTTTTGTTCCGTGCGAGATTCCGAACGCATAGGCCACCTTTACGGAATTTCGAATCGGACAAAACTACGAACGGAAAACTACTGTATGTTTGTGATAGGTCCATAGATTTGATCCTATCGTTCAGATTCTATTAAATTCCGTAAAGGAATTCCGTATGTATGTGGCCGCCTTTAGATATCAACTGTAATTGCTTCGTAGATATGCTTGCATATATTAGATTTTTTTTTTACTTTATTTTTGTTAACCAATCTTTCACGTTATTATTGTCATTGTCGAGTAGTTAATAATATTACAAGTGTCGTGTGATCATTTCAACGTTCCAACAAGATGGTAGTTCCCTTGTTAGTACTTTCCAGGGAGTTTTTGTGGCATCTCAGAACTCATCCTCTGTGGCATTACTTTTTATTCACTTCACTTATGCGCAATAACGAAACTATATTACGTAAAACACCACCCATATTACAAAATATAGATAATATAAATTCCACTACACGACAGACTAAAATCCCGCCAAAAAGTCTGCTTGCATATTAAAGTCGATCTACTTTTTTTTAATTTTGGTGTGGCCGTGATTCTAAGTGGTCATTGTTGTATTATTGAAATATAGAGTTCTTGCCAAACTTTTTGACTTTTCAAAATACAATTATGCAGAATACAAACTTAGTTACAAATACGTGTTATAATATATAACATCGACACAATTTAAGGATAAACAAATGTCAATTTTAGATTCCTATAGTGATATTTTAACTTTGTATTGTGTTAAACTTGACTATATTACACGCAAGCCTGAACTTATAGCTATATTCAGAGCGAACCAAAATATTGACGAGAGCTTCGCGTGGAATTTGTTTCATTAATTAACCTGCTTTGCCAATAGTAAATGAAAGGTGGTACCTTATATACCGGCTTTGAGAATAATAAATGAAAGGTAGCCTATAATACATTCGTGTTCTATTGAGCAAATTATATCAGAGTTTGAAATGTACCAAACAATAACATTTGGAGCCAACCTGATCTTATGTACCTGTAGGAAATTAACCTTACACTGTGTCATGATTTTATTTGTGAAGGATAATGACAGCTTTTTTTTATTATGGAATAAAAAAAGGAAGTCACGTAAAAGGAGAGGAAGTCTCTTTCTCGTATGATGGCGTCGTGCCGGCTTTTAACCCTTTATATACATTAGACGTTACTGTAAGTAAAGAACTATCATAAAAATGGTAAGTGGTTTTACAAGAATATTAAAAAAAATGGTTTCTTTTTAGCCAGGAGGAAGCAATCTACAGAAAAGATATTCATATTTAAGAGTTGAGTACGTTAGTCCTTTGTCAAAAGTGAACATAAATTTTGATACGTCCAACTTTACTTTAACCTTCTATGTACAATATCCCTTCCTAAATATACCTATCGGTATTATCGGATATTCTTTACCCGTATAAAAATAATTATTATTGAGGACTTAGACACATCTTATATAATTGATCATTTAAAACGTAAAAAGAAAAACATATTTTTAATTTGATGTTGGTATTATTTAATTTACTAAATATTTATAAATAAAAATATATACCAAATTCTATAAAACCTTTATTATTAATACCGACCAACAATAGTTAAGCCGTCGATTGTAAAAAAAAATTAAAATAACAATGTAAATTACCATTTTTAAAGGTCCAAATATTTAAAGGTTGAATATACGGGTGACGAAGGATTAGCAAAGCAGGACATCAGTCACGTGAACGCATATTGATGTTGTCGTGACGTTCTCTGTCGGTCTCACGGTGATCACCAGAAACGCGTGCACCAGCTGAGGTGCCAGCCTCATCATGTTCTCGCTTTCCTGAATGTGGTGCCGAAGGGGCAGACTGCACCAACCGCCCCATTAAACTGGCACTCTTGTCCTTACGCGGTCTCGTCCATTCATGCGACAGAACGCGGTCGAGTGTTAACCGCAAAGTTATATCGGGTTCCAATATGTGTCGCACAATTGACTTTGCTGCTGCTGATACTGTGTCACGGATCCTGGACCTAAACACCCAATTACGCGACATTTGGTCTTTCAATAGCTTACGAAGGTTTGAATCGTCAAAAGGCATGGATGCGTTAAGCATAATAAAAAGAATGATGCCGAGAGACCAAACATCTGCAAGCTTCGGGTTGTAAGGCGTTCCACTCACCACTTCTGGAGCTGCATATGCTGCTGACCCACAATATGTCTGACTGAGTACGCGTCTATTTTCTCCATCAGTGCAGAATCTTGCAAACCCAAAATCTGCTAGTTTCACATTAAACCGTCTAGAAAGCAATATGTTTTCACATTTAAGATCTCGGTGAGCAATATTCTTGATGTGGAGATACTGTAAACCACTAGCCATTTGCCGAAACCATAGTTTAGCTTGATTTTCTGGCACCACACCATTTTGCTTTATGAAACCTAATAGATCACCATTGTCAGCAAATCTCATAAATATGAAGACCCTTGGACCTCGCTGCAAGATACTGTGTACTTGAATTATATGAGGGTTTTCAATTTTAGTCAGAATGTCAAGTTCGCGAGGAAAAAACTTCTCTAAAAAATCACGAGGTGCTTTCTCTTTATCGAATATTTTGCAAGCGAGGTGCATCCGCTTGGGGGTTGAGGCATCGCAGTACTCAGCCAAGTGGACGGTAGCATATGAGCCTTGACCTATTTTCTTTCCAATGAGATATCCTCTTTGTTCCAAGGCATTTACCTCGGAGCTACGAGGGCTGAGGCGCTCAGCCATTGAGCTCTATAAACTTTATCCTAACCCGTTTAGGATACATTGGACATCTCACTACTGCCTATGTGTAAGGTACTTCAATATCGCTGCTGTCAGTTTTATTTTTCTGATTGATATAGCTCTTCCACTTAACTCTCATACAAGAGAGTAAAATAATGATATAATATATATATCGTTCTTATTACGCACAAAATTTTAATAAAATATTACATCACAAAGAATTTGGATATAAAAAACGCATTCACTACAAAGAATCTTCCAAAAAGACGTATCTGCTACATTTATGACTTTTTCTTTTGTTTTTATAATTATATTTATTTGATATGGGTCTTGTTACTTAAATTACAAAAAGGTTTTTATTTTTATGGGTATTATGTTTTGTATTGCTGTGTACAATGGGTATGAACTAGAGTTACATTGATTAAAAGCAAAGAGAGGAAATATAAAAGAAATAAATTATTATAGTAGCAATTATTGTGAAGGCGAACGAACTAAGTTCAAATTGTTATGTACCTCCATATTTTTATAAAAATGATAGTTGACATTGGCAAATGCTTTTGCCATGTAAAACGAATTTGACAAATAATATATCTATATGTCATGATGAAATGTCATTTTCACGTTATGATTTTGTGAAATTTTACATCAAATTCAACATAAATAGAAGGCATACGCCTTGTATATACAATACATATATACGCCTACATACTGTTTTTATTTTTTGCAATTTATAACAAATACATATACAATTTAATATCGATTATCAAGATGATGAACCAATATGTAAAAGAACTGGAACAAGTAAGTATATGTTTACTGTTATTAATACTAAAACAGTTTTTAGATTATGTATTATTATAAATCTTCCGGTTGTCTTTTTCTATTTAATGTTAATTTTTTCTATTTTACGATCGAAGAACTTCTTATAATAATAATTAAATGACGATTAAGTTATGTAAAAATACAAATTGAACTGTTGTTTTTTATGAATAAACTAAATATGACGAAAAAAATTCTATATTTGCAATTTTTTCAGGACCCGTTTGATCCAGATGAATTTGTGGAACGAATGGTAAGGCGAAGCATGCAAGAATCACGATTAAAAGATGATCAATTTGACCCTGAAATGATACATGACATATTTACACAGGCAATACAAGACTTAAAGGTATTCAAAGTTTTCATTACAAACTGTGATCTTGTTGCCAATAGATCTGAAAAGGCTTGATTACAAATAAGAAATTCATTCATATTTATGGTAATAATCCTTCATACTACAAACTACAGATCATATTGCCTACTAAAACTAAATAGGAGTCTGACCTCATTTCTTACTTTATTGCATTATTTATTTTAATTATCACAATGTAAACTGTCGCCAACCTAAGAAAAATAACTAATTAACTTTATCTATACTAATATTATAAAGAGGAAGTTTGTGATGTTGTAACGTTATAGGTGGTAATCTCAGGAACTTCTGGTCCGATTTGGAAAATTATTTCAGCATTATATAACTCATTTGTCAGGGAAGGTCATAGGTTATATATCATCACGCTAAGACCCATAGGAGTGGAGGTCGAATGAAGAATGTTTCAAAATCGAGGTATTTTTACTCTTGAGACCTTCATGTTAGCGTTAACCCAAAGTAATTATTCCACGCGAACGAAGTCGGAGGCAGACGCTAGTTATATATATATTAGCAATAATTACATAGTATAAAACAAAGTCCCCTTCCGCGTCTGTGTGTCTGTCTGTTCGCAATAAACTCAAAGTGTACTGAATAGATTTTCATGCGGTTATCACCAGTGGATAAAGTGATTCATGAGGACGGTTTTGGTATATAATTTGTCAAGGTTTTTTTTATTATCAGGGCAGGACAACGTCTGCTGGGCCTGCTAGTTAGCAATAAATATAATTATTATATGCATTAGTTGTTACATAAAGATGATACCTATGAATAATTGTATACTAAAACTTTCTGAGTAATAAAACTCACATAAAACATTTTAAAAATTTGTCACATTTTTACTGAATATATCATATACATTCATATTTTAAGATGGTTAGAATATAGAATATGATTACAAAAACTTAAGATTTTAAAATTCCTTCATTGTAGGTACTACAAGAAAGGCAGGAAAGGAAATGTGCTAGATTGGAACAGGCTGTGCAAGAAGAAGAAAAGTTATATGGAGCTAAATTAACTGAAATTATGGATCAACATATGGTAACGAAACTTCTCATTGATATTCTATAGGGATTTTTTGTACACATTTAACCTGTATACTGATAATGCTATTCATGGTTATGGCTTATGCCTGGTTTCTGAGATATTCGGTGAAACTACCAATAGTTGTTGATTCAACAAAGTTATTCATAAGATAACCTGTCAAATGCCCTGTTGAGTTGTATTTACATTTATTGTATGTTTATGTGTTCAGAAACGCAATTTGACAAGTTATCGAACCTATAACAATTACAAATTACAATTAAAGTACTTCAGAAACGGGGCATTAACAGTTTAATATTATTTAATATTAGGTTTACAGCTTTAATTTGCTCATAAAAATTGTTACTGTAGTTGTTTATACTATTGAAATCAAAACAAGTTTATTCATACAAGCAAATATATTTCTAAAATTAACATAAAGACTTTAAAGAAATTTATTACCTTTCTAGTGGTGTTGTAAGAGTATTGAATATATAACCCACATGTAGGTGGAGATTTTGTGTGGCTTTTATTCCACCATTCCTTGAATAAAAGCATGTGTGAAAAATGCAATTTTAAGGAATATGAAAGAACCATTTATCAATATAAAGGTAATCTTATAAACAGCGATCACAGAATTATTGGTGCTATAAATTAAGTTATTTTTGTATATAATCTGGTGTATTTCTACAAAATCTTTAAAAAAGTGTTATTTTTCCACAAATGTCATTTTTTACAAACCATATTTAATTTTAATTAGATATTTAAATATGAAAATTGTGAGAAATAAATCAATATCTATACTTATCCATGAATTTTTGGGTAATGATGCTCCCAGTACAAAGGATCCAAAGGTGTGCAACTGGGGCCATGGAAAGTGAGCAGGAGTGCCACAAAACTACTTTGTTTTATCTTCTCTTGAAAATAAGTAATTTCAGTTTTATCATATTTGAATAATTTTGTCAAAATGTATATGATTCACAAATGACATTTAAATAGATATGCATAATTATTACTTCTCTTCATTCCAGGAAGGGTATGAATTATGATGGCTCTTAATTTATATTATTTTTAAAAATATCTAAGATCTCAATATTCAAGTTAAGTAAAAGAAGTAATTTTTCAGCATTGTGTAGGTGTCTTTAGTTCCTTGGATGAAAGAATGTCACGGTGTGGAGGTCGTGCACTTGATGTTGGTGAAAAGCTTGGTGCAGCAAGAGCACCCAGAGCTCGTGCAGCAGCTGCAAGAGATTTGTTATCACATTTAGCCCATTTCTTGAGCCCTGGTCCAGTACTGACAGACCTATTTAATGATACAAATAAGGTAACAATTTACATAAAAGATATTACGACACAGTTTCACTCTAGACTATTTAATACCAAATAATGCATAGCCAATATTTTGGTAACTAAGGAACTCATAGCACCCCAAGTTCAACCATGTGCACAGCTCGAAAAGACGATCTCTTCACTTCACAACTGTTATATTAATTATTGCTTTCTTTTTAAATATTCATAAGGCGGCATCTTGATTGTGATCATAATGAGCTATTAGTAATCTTTGCAAATTAGTCAATTGGCCTTTCTACTGTAGATATGAATAATTAGTTATTCTAGACCAGCAGCTCTCAAACTTTTTCACTGAACGACACACTAACATACTTTTTACAAGTTAGCGACACCCTTATGTACTTACATGCAAAAATTTTGATGGCACAAAATAAACAAGAGTGAGAATTTGTAAATCTTCGCAATACATTTGACAGGTGCTTACGACACACGGTGGTTGAGAGCTGCTGGTCTAGACCATGTCACAAATATGTGTGACATACACATAACTTTATTAACTCAACTTTACATTTTCTTGCAATTAAGTAAAAAATATATTATTAATATAGATCCTTGATTTAAATAACACAATATATATAATTTAATCTTAATATTGAATATTATTTATCATTTAAAACTATAGATAGATGATGTCGAGATAAAATGTGTATTGTCCTGCCTATATAAAAATTTTGCAACCGTTTTGATTATGTTATAGTAATTGTTTCTCCTAAACTTTAATAACATAAGTCACTTTAATAGTTAAATTAAATAAGGTCACATTTTTCTTTACCTGTAATAATTGACATATAAATATACATTGATATTTATTAGGTGTTGGCTTGATGAGGGATCAGGAGATCACATATTTTTCAACTATCGCAAGCTCTTTTTTTATTATTGTAGCACGGCAAAATGACTGCACTACGCCTGATGGTAAGCACAGTACAATCCACAAACAATGGCGACCACAGAGTGACACACTACCCATCGCCGGTCGCCGCTGCCTGCTAAAAGCTGGATATGCACAGGCTGATCCCGAAACGCGACCCGCAGAAGCGAATCACTATGACGGGCGTTTTTCACCATATACATGGTGGCCGCGACTCAGTCAGGCCGTCAAACCCTACTACCCCGCTTTCGCCATTGTCTCGTTCGTTATTCAGCAGGGTGCACCACATGCAGGTGAGGTTAGCTTGGGAGTTTCAAGTCTTATAATGTTATTTGACACCCCTTATAACTCAAACCTCTGGTGCCGGTTCCGTATATCATATCCTCTCTGCTAATGTCTCCCTACTAATATTAATACACTACTTACATATGTTTATTCTACTTTTATTGAAACGCATTTATAGTCTTCATTTATCATAATAATATTAAACTGTAATGTTATCTATGTTTATACTTATATAATTATGCTATGTATATGTATGTATACTTCCAATATATTATTGTATATAATCTCTGTGGTACTCATAACACAGTACATATCCCCCTTTGGTGATTTATCTATGTTGACATGTTGCTATTTTAGATTATTTTACCTTGTTACACTGAATATTTGTCAATTCGGTTTAAAACGTGGATTTACCATACCTGACATTAGCGAAATTGCCTACATAGGCAGAGGCCATACCAAAAAGAAAAAAAAATCATGAATCCTGATATTTTCACTTCAGTTATATGAAGCGGCAGATGTCATTCAAAAACTTCACACAATCGCACAAGAATTACCACCGGATAAGTTTGAGATAGCTAAGAAAAAAATTGAGGCTAAATATGATGAAATTGAGAGAAACCTTATCGAGGAATTTGTAAAAGCTCAGAACCAGGGTAATATGGCGAGAATGAAAGATATTGCTAACATTATGACTAATTTTAAAGGATATAATCAGTGTGTTGATGCCTTTATAGAGACTAGTCAAATGGTAAGTATTACACTAATACATACTCCATATTTTTACTATATCTTAGTTTGTGTAATAGTTTAGTTCGTTTCATTCCAATATACACGTATTCATTTGTGAATCATGCAATTTCGAATGTTAGAATAGTTAGCTAGGTCAGACGCGACTTTTTCCAGGTAACAGCCCAAGCCGAGGTGTGCGTGCACCCTTATGTATGTTACCTAAAACCCAAATCGGTTGAGTGCCTTAAGCGCCAACCTTAGTAGTCCGGTGAAGCTGTGTAGACCCTGCCAGGTCAATAGCGTAGTCAGTTCGAGAAAAAAAAAAAAAAGTTTGTGTAATCTATCTATACTATAATAAAACTGTAACAAAACCAAATCTGTACATTAAATATTTTTTGAAAATTGTGATCGGGGTAGACTTTTTTATCGATATGGAAGTCAAAAATAATCCTTTTACGATTTTGTCTGTTTGTCTGTCCCTGTGAACACGTATCACTCTAAAAGTACTGAACCAATTTTGACGAAACTTGACACAGTTATAACTCATATTACAAGATTACATCTAGGACACTTTTTCTCCTATAAAACACAAAGGGTTCTCCAGGATAACGAAAGACAAAAATTTGTTGTAAATGTAACTAGACTTTTTTGTGACACCTTAGTAGAAGAGCCAGCAACGTTGGAAGAACGCGAATTTTAGAAAAGCTGGTTCTTTAATATGACTATATATGATGCCCTTGCATATGAAGTGCAATGAAGTGTGAAAAAGTTTTAATACAAGTCGAAAATAGTTATGATACCATTCAGTGTATCATTTATCATTTTTTATTTTATGAATATATTTTATCGTTTAATTTACAATTTAACTCTATCAACTTGATATTTTATAATGTGAACTATACTGACTGTATAGTAAACGTCTACAGAAAAGTGAAAGGAACTTCGTTAGAAATTGGTGGTCCATAGACCTCGAGAGCTTTTTTCACATTACCGCCAATATATGTAGGTTAGTTTTTATTTAAATTGAACTTGGTAGATGATGCTACGAACGGGTTCTAGGCTAATTTTAAACGATTTCCATATACCGTCCGGGTATATGTTTGAATCAGTCCCTTGATACTTTGGATCCACAATTGGAAACGGTAGGTGAGGTTACATACAATAGGGTTCTAGGTTGATTAAAATTTTTCGCGTTTAAAAATACAATTGAAACCGGTGATAACCGATTTGGTGCAGACGAAGCTGCACGGGTGAGCTAGTGTATAAATAAATGCTAAAGTCAGTCGTAAAAGCTACTCTCTATATTTCAATTTATTTTTTAAATTTACTTTTTAGACTCACTTGGTTCTTATTAATAAAAACAAAATCACAATATTCTAATATAATATACATAGAATTATTAAAGTTGTAAGAGAGTACGATTGTTATTAGTACTACGCATTACACGATGTGTTTTAATGGACAATCGGTATGGTGCGCATGCGGGTGACGAGAAGTAACAGATAACCTTGTTTACAACATAACTATAAGCATAGTATATTTTTCCTTTCGATTATTTATTTTTTTCCTCTGTGTGTAAAATATACTTTTAGATAATAAACAACGCAGACAAAGTCGCGGGAGTCAGCTGGTCATTTTATGAAGAGAATACTTGCTGTAATCTAAAGCTCTTGTTTAATAACTGTAAGGTTCTCTGGAACCTACCTTTGTTATGTGTAAGCTGGCATTGTGGATTACGTTACCCGGTATGATGTTCCCCAGGGTTAGGACATGGAGACTTTTTAAAAAGACATTGAAATACTCTCTTCAAGGCTGACAACGCAGCAGTTTGGTCGCGCCTGGTGATCCAATTGTCAATAGGTGATGGTTGCCATTTACCGTTAGATGGGCCATCTGTTTGTTTGCTGCCCTTTCGTGTAATAAAAAAAATATTATTTTGACAATTATGAGCATTGATATCCTTAAGTCTGCAAGCTTATTATTATAAAGGGCTAAGGCTAAGTTGGCATTTGATGTCTATAAGTAATTCTGTATTTTTTTAAATAAATTTCATTTTAGAACACTTTGCTTGGAAAAGACATATTCTCTGCTGTCCTACCACTCTGCAAAAGGAACTATACGATTATAAGCAATGTATTCCCGAATCCTGATCAAGTAATGAGCAAGTTTGTACTGAATATATTTCACTTGAAACTGCAAAAGTATATACAAACCAAGCTCGCAGATAAGAATGATGTGGAGAAATATTTAAAAAATCTATATGAAATGTACACCAGGTATATTTAACAATTATGACATTTTATTAGTATTAGAATATATTTTAATTAATAACCATTAAAGTGTGAGTGGTTTGATTAGTTAAATGTCAATTCGATGTCCGCAGGTTAGAACCCTGGCATATAACATCAAATTTATCGATATTCGCGTATATATACAATTTTTTTTTTCCCTAACTGACTACGCTATTGACCCAGCAATGTCTTAACAGCTTCACCGGACTACATACTAATATTTTATTTAGTTTCTATTCTGTAAGTAATTTCATTTATAATTTCTAAGTGTTATAGAGTTTTTTATGGCCTATCAGCCTTTGTATCATTAGAAGGGAGTCCGGTATAAAAATTTAGCTAACTTCTGTTCAAAAGAGTTTATTGGATGTTTACAATTGTTATTGCTAATTTTTATACTCTATCAATTGTGAAAAGATATAATACATTGTTCTGTAAAAAAATTGTTCAAAATTGATCGAGTTGTTTTTGAGTTAAATCCGGATGTAAGAAAGGAGAGCAGATATAAATTTTTTAAGGTACGCTTTATTAATATTTATCAATAATATAAAAATAAATATCATCATCATCATTACCCTTATTCCACCTAAGTAGGGTCGGCACAACATGTTTTCTTTTTCCACTCTCTCCTGTCAAATGTCAACTCAGTATTCACACCTTTTACGCACATATCATTTTTCACGCAGTCAATCCATACCTTTTTCGGTCATCCTCTACTCGTATATCCGTCCATAAACATACTAAAAATAATAATAATATAGAATGACGTTAATTTCTTGAAAATTTACAATTTTTAGGAGAAATATGTACGGAGGGAACTTCAATTTCTTTAATTTGTGCCATAGATCTGTGTATTTATATAAAGAAAGCACTCACCAGTTTTGATGAGGGCCGGGTCAAATTTTTTATTTTATTTCTTATTGTAACTGTGCCTGATGGTAAGCACAGTACAATCCAAAAACAATGGTGACTATCGAAAGATGCGTTATCCCTCGCCGGTCGCCGCTGTCATGCCGGCCTGCGTGAGCGAACAACCTCCGTCCGTGTCCAAAGGTGACCAGTGTTAATCATGTTACCGATACTCGAGCCACGGCGAAACTCATTCACTACTGTAGCGTATCATCATATATCAATAGCGTAGTCAGTTCAAACATTACACGCATACTTAGTCAATCCAAGAATCTTGAGTATTTCAGCACTCAGTCAGTATGTGAGGAGCTTGTAGCCGCAGGGCTCGTGCCCGCGGACGGGAATACGACGACGGGCGATCTCAGACGAGAGCCTCTGGTGACGGGCGCAATGGCCGGAGCTAACGACGGTTACCCGGCAATGGAAACGCGCCGCCTTAAAGCTGTACTCTCAAACGCTCTCAACACTTACTACATCGATAAACAACATGTTAAGAAACAGATCCAGGGAGGAGGGTAAGTATGATCTTCACACTATGAGATTACTTTTTTTTTAATTATTTTGCAGACTCATGGTTCGGACCTTTTTTTGCTTTCGGTTTAATATGTTATATACGTCAAAAATGTAGTCTGTGGGCAACTATTGGGTTCTTTTTATTTATTACTAGTGGGCCCGGTGGACGCTGTCCCACCATGATAATAAAAAAAACCTTGATAAATGATATACCTAAACCTTCCTCAGGAATCAATTTATCTATTTGTGAAAACTGTGTGAAAATCCGTTCGGTAGTTTTTGTGTTTATCACGACAGACAGACAGACAAACAGACAGACGTGGCAGAAGACTTTGTTTAGCACTGATTATGCAATATCAGTTTAGTTGGAAATAAGGTCCATTTACATTGTCATGCCAAATAAATGTAGCTTTAAGATTGAATTATATTTCCATTTTTGAAATGTTTTACAGAAGTGTTTTGTAACATGGGGGTTATTTTTATTATGAAAAAAAAAATTACTCTTTGGTCCTCCTTATATAATGACCCAAGGACTATAGAGTTCCCTTCTTTCCGCTCCTAAATCCCGCCCTGTGAATGATTACATATTTGTACAACTTAATTTGAATTAATATAGCTTCCAAGAGTTGCGACGTGACCTTCAAGCAGTTATAGGAACTAGAGCGAACATCAACATAGCTCAAATAGAGAACTACGGTGGGGAAACTTTCCTCAGTGAGCAACTAGCACAGAAGATGCTGAACGATACAAAAATATCCTTCATGAGATGTAAAACTGTAAGTCTGCTATTAAACTAAATATAATTGATTAGATCTGTTTTTTTTTCGAACTGACTACGCTATTGACCTAGCAAGGTCTCAACAGCTTCACCGGACTACTAAGGCGAGCGCTTAAGGCACTCAGCCGATTTTACTTGACAACTAGCTCAAGGGTGCACGGCACATCTCGGCTTGGGCTGTTGCCTGTTACATACAATTCGCGACCTATCTGAGTTAAGCTAACTATTCACACATATACGAGCTGTTGAAACATATATGTGTACCAAGCATACATGCCTCAACCTATAACTATATTACCTATTAGATCTGTGTATGTTTGTGTAATATGTTAACGATGGTGACGTCTGGAAGTGACATCTGTGCATCCATCAAACACAAATGTGACTGTATGTCTATTACATAGTATAAAACAAAGTCCACTATCGCGTCTGTCTGTATGTCTGTTCGCGATAAACTCAACAACAACTCAACGAATTTTCTTGCGGTTTTCACCAATGGATAAAGTGATTCATAAGAAAGGTCTTGGTGTATAATTAGTCAAGGATTTTTTTATAATCAGAGCGGGACAACGTCTGCCAGGCACGCTAGTATGTCTATAAAAATATGTTGTGCTATGTTATGCATAAAGAAAAGATAAACCAGTTCGAGTTTCTTGCCGTTTGTTTTCGATGACTGGGTCGTTGGTTGTTTTGACGTTCATAAATGCCTTCTCAGGGCCTAAAATGAATAAAGAATTTTTTGATTTTGTCGTATACGAAAATTAGTGACATCCCTAGTATAAAGTATATATTTTTTTAATAAAAATTATTTTATTTTTACAGCTGTGTACTTCAAATGAACTTCCCGTAACAACGGTGGCTTTACTAGAAGTACTAATACAGCATTTACTAATAGAACATGTGGATTATGCGTTGGATTTAGGACTACAGTCCATACCTATTGTGGAAAGCAAGTCCCCACCACAGGTAACTCCAATGTGAAAGCATTGCATAATTATATCAGGTGATCCTTCGCAGTACTCTAGGATATGACACTTCATGGTCACATTTAACATATAAAATAATAATAGCAAAACAAATACGAATAAACTACAAAGAGAGTCTTAGTTAAAATTTGTTCTAAAACTTTTAAAAGTATGGGAACCATAACGTAAAAAAGCCACGCTTAAATTCAATGAACAATTTTAAAGGGTCGCTTTTCAAGGTTAATCATTACGTAACTGCTTGTCGTGGGAACGCCGCACGGTCGAATAAAGGAAAGCGAGTGCTGGTCGTGGCCCGCAGTGAGCGGCATGGCGTGATTCATTTGTTTCCGTATTTCTTACACCGGTTCGTTTTTGCGTAAATCATCTCATGTTAAGTGTATATCAGTTTTGTGTTCCTCCAGATAATTAGGGCAAATATTAAGCACCTATTTAAATTGATTTAGAACTAGAAACGACTAATGATTGTCCTGTAAAAATATTGCCGGCGTCTAACCTAACACCCAGTAATGAATCTTTCTATGAACAAAGAAGGTATTCTGGTTTAGTTGGTGGCGTGTTCGGACACAGCGTCGATGGACGTAGGTTCGAATCCTTACATCTGAGTCGGTGCTTTGGGTTGAATGAAAACGTGATGAAATATAATATGTTGTTTTTGTTGCAATTTCAGATTCACTTTTTTGACATTGTCAAACAAACAAATAAGATTGTCAAGATGTTTGAGGATCATTTTCAAGAATCCGTATTACCTTGCGTTAGGTGAGTTGGAATTATCAGTATATCTATTTTTACAGTTCTCGTTAAATCCTCTATATCGGCGGTAACTGGTAACGTATAAAAGAGGTTTATTTTAAATTATGGATGATGTCATTTTTATACCTGTTACATTGTTTTATTTCTCACATCATGTTGTAAAATGTCTGTGATATTAAATGTAAATAGTTAAAATATATTATTTTCATTCTAACTTATATTATAAACGTGAATGTTAGTCTGTTTATTGGTTACGATATCTCTCTTTAATTATCTGAACCAGTCATCATAAAATTTTGCATACATACGGTCCAAATCAACAATAACGCGGACGAAACCACTGGCAAAAGCTGATATACAAAAAGTTCCTATGGAACAAATACTCATTTATACAAGAGCATATGTGTCGTTTAGAATCAAAAGTGGTCAACTCCACTTTGCAATTTTTATGGGTATAGCCAATTTTCCATTTTGAGCTTATTGCAGAAACTGTGAAACATTTAAGTATCTGTAGAGTTTTAATACGATTAGTATAGAAAGCTAAAAAAATAAAAATGTATGCTATAGTACAATAGTTTAAAGTTATGAGACTTAGAAAATGCAAAGTGGAGTTGACCACTTTTGATTCTAAACGACACATATATTATTTGCCTTGTAGTTTATCGTCAAAACAAAGTGAATGTATTCAGAGAAAGAGCGTTATAATGGAACAGCTGGAGAGTAAATTAGACACGGGACTGGATCGTTCCATAGCGGCTATTGTCAGCTGGGTAAAACTACATCTGCAAACGGAGCAAAAGAAATCTGATTATAAACCCGAAGGAGACATCGATACTATTGCTTCACCTGTACGTAACTATTACAATATAATACAGCACTGTTATTCTTATGTAAGGTCAATAATCTTTTAATTTAGATTTATACTAGATGAATGTTTAGACAGTAGCAATATTTATAGACTGCACTCGATTCTCGTTTTAAATCAATTTAAAAAATAGGTGCTAATGTTTGACTTAATTATCTAGGAACATACAAAAGTTATACTCAATCCTCTAAGCGCCTATGTTAAAGCACAGTGTTAATGGCCGTCGAGTGATGTGAAAGTGAAACCAATCAACTAACAAAGGACAATAATTTTTCGAAGCTTAAACAAACAAAAGGGTTTTTTGTCCGTTTTATTATCGAAAGTTATTAACTCCGGGTCGCCGCTCGTAGGTTTTATCGCCGGTAATGCGACCTAGGTTTATTTAAATTATTATCCATACTTTTGAAATTCTTAGAACAAACTTTACCTAACATTTGTTGTCTACCTTTGTTGTCTATTAGTATTTGTTTTGCTATTATTATTTTATGTGTGAAATGTAACCATGAAGTGTCATATCATAGAATAATGCGAATGTCTAACCTTTCACCTGGTATATAGGTAGGTATATGTATATCGGTCATACAGAAACATTCTTTTTTATTTTGTAGGTGTTTAGGATTTGACCACAACCTCACCTCATGTTAAATGATAATGTATTAATAAACGCTAATCCAGAATACACCTACAGGTGGTTCTCGATAGATGTTCCGCTTGAGAGTGGTGATAATTTTTTTAGCGAAGCGATAAATAAACTTTAAGGATTTTAATTTAACCTATTTTACAGATAGTTGAAGTAATAAAAACATAACAAAATAAAACTTAAAAATGACTAATACTAACATAAAAACTTATAAGAAATAATAAAATAGAAAAAATAAACATAAACTACAAGTAACCACGGGTAGCATAAAACTAAGGATAAAATGACTAGCTGACTCCAACGACTTTGTCTGCGTTGTTTATTATCTAAAAGTATATTTTGCACACAGAGGAAAAAATAAATAATCGAAAGGAAAAATATACTATGCTTATAGTTATTTGTTGTAAACAAGGTTATCTGTTACTTCTCGTCACCGGCATACGCACCATACCGATTGTCCATCTAAACACATCGTGTAATGCGTAGTACTACAGTCCCTGGCCATATTATTAGACGCACCATAAGATCTTATATAAAACGTTAATTATCAGGTGATACTGTACAGATGTATTGTTTTTATGAGATACAATGTGTATTTACTATATTATTAATAACGTGTCTGTAAAATTAATAAAACATCGTCATTATAGAAAAAATATGTATTTATTAACTCTCGAACAAAAATGAAGAAAATGTAATGAAAAGATAATATTTTGTTGATCCACCTTTGGCTGCTATGAGAGCTTTAATTCTGCGCGGCATGCTATCAATGCAAGACTGTACTGTGTTCTGCATTTGAGGATGATGATTCCAAACATGAATAATCTTTTCTAAGAGCTGAGTTTTGTTTGTAATCACCACTTTAGTCAGTTCTCTTTTTATGAATAAATTCATTCAAATTTCAATTTCAAGTCAGTCAAATTCAACTCCTGAATATAAAAGTTCATTAAATAAATACTAATCAACCTTTAAATATAACACAACTGTTTATAAACTTCGTCGAAAACATCTATTTTGTAAAAAAAACAACGGTGCGTCTAATTGGCCAGGGATAGTATAATCTTATACTAATCTAATAAAGTATAATCTTCACACCAGTTCTTAAATGGAATTTCAAAAAATGTCAAATTAGTAAAAAATGTATTTTAGTAGTTTTCTACAATTGTAGTTATCTGGCAACACAAACACCATACACACTTAGAGCTAATCTATTAAATACATACCTTTAAGAAGTAGTCGCGTTTTAAATTTTCAATCAATCTTAATACAAATTGGTATATGTACATATTTTAATACCGAAAATACTTATGTTATCCATTTTGTAACATTTTTTAACTCGGATGTTTATTATAATAAATAGCAATTCAACAAAGAATCGATTACCAAATATATGTAATCGCATTACTTCACAACGGCTGCACCTATTTGGCTAATTATTTTGTTCTTGTGTTTGTTATTGTTAGGATAACGTTTATATAAAAGAAAACTCGTAAGGAAATGTGAAAAATTTGGATAAAAAATTCCATATATAAAAACTTGGGTGAGATAGTGAGACAGAATATTGTAGAGAAATGTTCAAAACTATTGTCAGAATTGACAGCTTGGTGTTCAGTTGTCATTCTGTTGTATTACTGTAAAGGGAAGATTTAGTCTCATTTTTATCGTTAGCGGGCAGTTAGTTTTACACCAGATGTTAGGTTGGTTGCTTACAATATTATAAGAAATTCCGGCAGCTTCGCTGGAGAACTACTTCCTCTAGGTTTTGCGTGCTTCCTATCTTGGACTAGATCGTCCTTTAACGTCAGGTGAGTTAGTGGTCAGACGTTAAAATGTAAAAAAGTATTTAAAAAAAGATAGCAACAATCCCATACGAACTGAACAGTACCGCACCGCAATAAATTATTACTATCCACATTTCAAGAAGGTAATTAATCAATCAATCAAACAGCATTGTTCAGGAGGTTTTGTTTCATCCCACAAAGGACTCCTTACACAATGCCACCGGTATTGTTCAAGGATTTAACATAGACGCGTAGAGAATTGCGTATAATTTTTGTATTTTTCTAGATAAATATGTAGAATATTAAGCACCCATTTTTTTTTCATTGATTTAGAACGAGAATCGAGTGCAGAGAATTATTGCTACTGTCTAAACTTTCAGCTTGTTTATGGATATTTTATTATATTTTAAAAACTTTTTTTTTTTTTTTTTTTTGTCTTAACAGCTTCACCGGACTACTAAGGCGAGCGCTTAAGGCACTTAGCCGATTTTGTTTTGGCAACCAGCTCAAGGGTGCGCGGCACACCTCGGCTTGGCTGTTGCCTGTTCATGCAATTCGCGACCTATCAAAGCTAACCTAAGTTAAAGCTAAACTATTCATACCAATAAGAGTTGCTGAAACATATATGTGTACCAAGCATACATATCTCAACAACTCCTATGTGTATTTTGTATCGGAAAAGATTCTAAACTATTACAAAGCCGCTATGGTTTTGGGTCGCCTCCATCCGTTGCTTTGTTATAGGAGTAAGATGTCCCTCAGACACAAGCTCACTTTGTATAAGACGTGTATCCGTCCCGTGATGACATATAGCAGTCCCGTTTTTGCGCATATGTCGAAAGATAATTTTCATAAGTTGCAGGTTCTTCAAAGCCGCGTTTTACGTAAAGTGACCGGTGCCCCGTGGTACGTCCGGAGAGTTGATCTACATAGGGACCTAGAGATGCCTTCTATCTGGGCGTACGTAAAATCACTTACGATTAGTTATTTTGAAAAAGCCGCGAATCATCCCAGTCAATTGACTACTCTATTCGCTAATTACAAGATGTTACAAAATATTTAATCTTTGAAGAAGTCTACTAACCTTGTAAAACGGGCACAATATTAGTATATTGTAGTCAGCACTTCACGAAATGTTTACCGTAACAGCACAAGAAATAAAACGATTTTACACAAATTGATACACACCACTTCTTTATTTATATTATTAATTCTTCCAAGATATAATTGAAGAATTTCAAGAGTGAACAACGTTCAACCTTTGTTTATTTACAAAGCGTATTGCGCGGTTAGCTCGATAATAATTAAAAAAAAACACGTAAATACTTGCAACGATATTTGACAGACGACAAACGTGCAAATGTCGCGATGGCGTACCGTAAACTGTCGTCAACAAGGGGCCTGCCGCCTGCGTCGTATTCAGCCCACAGACGAATGAATTTCCCTATTAGTAGTAAGAAGCATTATACAAACAGTCTGCATCAACGCTATTCGTCTTAACCTTCCCACCCGATACGCTCAGGTGTGCCACAGGGCTCCATACTTGCGCCCTCGCTTTTCAATCTGTTCATCAGTGACCTACCTCGGTCTAAACGGGTCGAGGTAGGTTGCTATGCTGACGATACCGTTATTTACACTTCCAGCTTGCGGTCAGACTTTCTTAGGAAGCGCATCGAAAAGGCCGTTTGCACACTCGGTGAATGGTTTCGTCGATGGCGCATAGAAGTTAATCCTGATAAGAGCGCCGCGATACTCTTCGATCCTTTACGACGTAATAATAACCTCGAGCCCATCAGGCTATAAGGAACCGATATACCTTGGGCCGACGAGGTCAAATATCTCGATGTTACATTAGATAAACATTTAAATTTCGAGTCACATATAGATAGAGTACGAAACAAAGCCACTATGGTCTTGGGTCTCCTTCATCCGTTGCTTTTTCATAGGAGTAAGATATCCCTCAGACACAAGCTCACTTTGTATAAGACGTGTATCCGTCCCGTGATGACACATAGCAGTCCCGTTTTTGCGCATATGTCGAAAGATAATTTTCATAAGTTGCAGGTTCTTCAAAACCGCGTTTTACGTAAAGTGACCGGTGCCCCGTGGTACATCCGGAGAGTTGATCTACATAGGGACCTAGAGATACCTTCTATCTGGGCGTACGTAAAATCACTCACGATTAGATATTTTGAAAAAGCCGCGAATCATCCCAGTCCGTTAGTGGTATCCGCCGCAAAATACGAACCCGTACCAAACGCTGCGCGTAGTAAAAGACGTCCGCGACATATTTTTACCGACCCTCCCGACGAAATAACGGCAGTGAACGATCAGTACCAGCCTGTCTCTCTAAACAGAGCGTGCTCACGCCCACGCCCGCGTAACCACAGATCACGCCGCCGTGGTCTGGGGGTAAATTTCGCTCCCGCACACCAGACTAGGCCCCCCTCGGCAGCAGGGTATGCACTGGTAAATGACCTTATAAAAAGTAATTTAGGTTTTTTATTCGCCTTCAGCCGCAGTATAATATCCGTAATGCTTGAACTGATTTTCACGGGACATTCATTGGCAGATAACTCATCTTATAAGAAGTAACTTAGACTATTTTATTTTGTTACTCAAGACTTCGTCCGCAATATCCTACTATCTCCTAATTGGTTGGACCGACTTCCACGGGGCTTTTACGGACAGATAACAAGCGGGCTCGGAAGACGTTGTCCCGCCCCGATAATGAAGTGAAAATCTTGACAAATTATACCTAAACCTTCCCCATGAATCATCATTCTATCTACTGGTGAAAACGGCATAAAAATGGTAGTTTTTTACTTTATCGCGAACAGATAAACTGACAAAAGGACTTTCTTTTTAACGGACTTCGAAAAAGGAGCAGGTTACTATGTTCGGTTGTATGTATTTTTTTATGTATTTTAATCGATATTTTAGTCAATTGTGAACTGATTTTAATGATTCTTTTTTTATTTGAATTGGTGCACTATGTAGTGATTAAATGCTACTTATGTATTCGTCCGTGTGAAATTGATCAAAAATATGTTACAACCGAGTGAGACGTGTGCCTTACTGATTCCAAGAATAAATATACAATTGAAAGTCATATATTTATAAGTAATATGAATGATATCATATTTTTGGTCAATTTGGTGGACATATTGTTTTATTTACCGAGTTTGCTTCTACATAACTAAGTCATTATAGCAACGTATAAGAATAATTTAAGTATATCGACAATACGGGCATATTATATCTATATAATAAAACATTTAAGATATATAATGTATAGCTTATAATTTTCATTACTTTCTTATATAGTGTTAGTGAGCACTGAGCGTGGTATATAGTATATTGAAGTTCCAGGTATGTTGCTGATGATAAATCCCATCCCATTCGATATACTATTGGTATTCATATATCTAATGTACACGTTACATGTTACAGTAGATGGCATTCGTATCGTAATTACAAATGTTTTTGAAAAAGTATTTCTGTAATGTACACATCCACTCACAATTTTACAATTCTTTAATACATTTTTAAAAAGCGCGTGCGGAGCCGCGGGTAGCAGCTAGTTAAAAATATATTTGTTTCAATAATTTCTATGGGTGAATGGTCAACATTAAACATTATTAAAAACGGTTTATAAAATTCTTTAAATATTTTTAACAGGCCTGCTTAGCTGTTGTGTCGTATTTGAACACAATGATGGATAAAATCCACGCCGGACTTGAAGGTGATAACTTGAGTGCTGTCACTCAAGAACTAGCGATCCGACTGCACCGAGTCATATACGATCATATGCACAACTTCCAATTCAATTCAGCTGGTAAAATAACATTATTTTACAGTTTTAACTATACTTTTTTTATACCACGACGGTAGCAAACAAGCATGCGGGCCGCCTGATGTAAAGCGGTCACCGCAGCCTATGGACGCCTGTAACATCAGAAGCGTTACATGCGCGTTGTCGACCCTTAAGTAACATATTTATTTTCCCCTTGAAGCACCCCATACTGTAGTCTATATACTATACTAATATTATAAAGCTGAAGAGTTTGTTTGCTTGTACGCGCTAATCTCAGGAACTACTTTTCCGATTTGAAAAAACTCTTTCAGTGTTAGACAGCTCATTTATCGAGGTGGGCTATAGGCTATATATCATCACGCTAAGACCACTAGGAGTGGAGCATGAATGAAGAATGCTTCGAAATCGGGGTAGTAAACAAAAAAAGTAACTACTCCACGCGGTTGAAGTCGCGGGAAAAGGTTAGTATCTTCATATAATATGAAGTTATGAAAGTTGTAAGAAAGTACAATTTTTATTAGCATTACGCGTTACACGAGGTGTTTAGTGGGACAATCGGTGTGGTGCGCATGCGCAGGTGAGAAGTAAAAAAAAATGTAAGCATAGTATATATATGCTAAGATCAATAGGAGCGGAACAACAATGAAGAATGTTTGAAAATCGTTTTTTTTTTCCTTTTGTGAGCTTCCGTTGCGTGTTAGCGTTAGCCCACAGTTACTATTCCACGCGAACGAAGTCGCGTGTAGAAGCTAGTCGATTAATTTAACTTCTCGCATGCGTACATAAATTCACACTCCTTTGTATATGTAAAATACTTGCCAAGTTATTTTTGGTAAAAACCAAAGTAAAGGGTGTGTTGTTTTTATTTGTTTATATAAATACTAGCGGGCCCGGCAGACGCTGACCCGCCCTGACTTTAAAAAAAAAGTGCGTGCGTACAAAGTACACATGTCAGAAGTGAAACTTCTTTTGTGAACTAATTTATAAGTCTTATTTATATTTATACCAATCTAAAACTAGATTTCCGAGACTTGAAAAATAAATGTAAAATGTGCGTTTACTGCAAATGACGTCACTTCCGTTGCATATCTGCGTGACGTTACATCTGTAAAAGTTTTACCCTCATGCGCCTAAAGAGGTTTCACTTCAAAAACCTTGACGAATTATATACTGAAACCTTGCTCATGAACCAATTTATCCACTGGTGAAAACCGCATGAAAATCCGTTCAGTAGTTTTTGAGTTTATCGCGAACAGACAGACAGACAGACGCGGTGGGGGACTTTGTTTTATACTATGTAATGATCTAGAATTTATGTGCACAGGGGCGATGGTAGCGATCTGCGACGTGAAGGAGTACCGTTCAGCGGTGCGCAGCGCTCACTCGTTGTTCGAGGCGCTGCACGCGCTATGCAACCTGCTGCTCGTCAAACCGGAGAACCTGCACCAAGTCTGCGAAGGGGAGACATTGGTCAGTTTATATTTTCTCGTTATTGGTATTTAAATACTAGAAACAATGACAGACTGGTTATCCCACGTTTCGGGCTCACTAAGACCCGGTAATAGTTTTTTTTTAGGTAATAGTCGTAGGTTTTATAAGAAAATCCCAAAGTACATTACCGATTTGCCATTATTTTTTTCATTTTACACTCTACTAGCGGGCCCGGCAGATGTTGTCCCGCCCTGATTATGAAAAAAACGTTATTTATATACGTATACTAAAACGTTCCTCATGAATCATTCTACCCACTGATGAAAACCGTTCAGTAGTTTTTGAGTTTACTGAGAACAAACAGACGTGGTAGAAGACTTTATTTTATACTATTTAATGATATGTTTTTACCTTTTGACCACAAACTCATCTGATGATAAATGACTACGTGATCTAATATTTATTTATTTACATGTGGATATAGCAACAGTCAAGAACGATAATACAATAACAATAATAAAAAATTTGTAAAACAAACTGAAGACCTAAAACGCTTTATCACATAGAAATTTAACTTAACTTACACTATTGATAATAATAAAAAAAAATTATATAATAGTAAATACTGCAAAACATTAAACTTAGAGAAAAAAAAAATAGAATAAGAATAAACGATAGAATAATAATATGATAAACACGTTAATTCTAGAGGAGGATCGGCTGTCAAATACAGCTGCCAGATCACAGCAATAGGTGATTGGCGATTTTCAATTCGAGGGTGGTAGCTAGTCATGCGAACTTAGAAAAAGTCCTACCAATACGCTATGGACTTATCACTATGTTTTCCTTCACCGGAAAGCTCTAACTTACTCACTAGGATTAGAACCTACCATAGACGCGATTTCCGAACACAATATCAACTAAGCCAATATCGCCTCGATAAGTTAATAATCGGATAGTAACGAAAAGCAGCATGTCAAAGGCTATTATAGGGTGGATCGATATGTGAACCATGGTGATGTCTGGAAATGACGCTCTGTATGACCAAAAATGAATGTAGCTAGCTATGCTTTTAAAAATATGTATGGTGAAAAGGTACACCAGATCGAGTTTCTTGCCGGTTCGTCTCCATGACTGGGTTGTTTACCGAATCGGTGGTAGTTTTGACGTTCATAAGCGCCTTACTAGGACCTAAAATAAATAAAGTATTTTTAATTTTGATTGAAGGAAGTCAAAATGGCACCTTCAAAAAATCCCCCCATTCCAATAAAAAATGATTTTTCCATATCGGTTTATAAATTACGAAGTTCTGAGGTAACAAAAATTAAAAAGAAAAATATACGAGCGAATTGAGAACTTCTTCTTTTTTGAAATCGGTTAAAAAAGTGAATTATCATGAGATGTTTAAGAACCAAAACAGAAGATGGCTATAAAAATGATTTTAACATAATAAAATATCAAACATTCAAGCTATGTACTGCTAACAATGTAATACGTAGAATGAGCAGATAGATGGCGTTTAAAATAGTTCTAACTGATTAGCGACATTATATGTTTTTAAGTCTTTTAAAGTAAGAATTATAATTTAAATATGTTAAATTATGTTTATTTATTAGAAAAATAATCTACAACAGGAACATAAAATGAGTAGTAGAGTGTCCGTTATTTACCGAGTTGATTTTTTTCTTGTCACGCTATACGGTACATTGTTCGGTATATGGTCATAAAATTTAGTTTACTCTAATATAAGAATCTGTGGGCATAAAATATAAAACTAAATAAAAACTATTTACTTTTATTACAAACTAACACTATCTCACTAGTCTTTGGAAAAATGTAATATTCTTAATAGCTATAAAAATTTGAACAAATACATAGTTGGGCCAAGCTAAAAGAAGAAAAAAAAACATATTAAAATGGTAAAAAGCAAATCTAACTCGCTTGAGATGGCTCAACATAATGTATAGCAGCTTTTTTTTTTCTCGAACTGATTACGCTATTGACCTAGCAAGGTCTTAACAGCTTCACCGGACTACACAAGCATAATATAGAACAGTGGTTCCTAAACTTTAAAGATAATGGAACACCAACCAAATACTTTTTATTTTATGGAACCCCATATCAAATGATTACAAATCAATACTTAAATTTCTGTAAGAATATTTTTTTAAGAAATGCGTAATAATTGAATGTGTTTCGCGCATTGTCTCTGGCTGCGTGTGGTGCTGGGCCATACATAGTCCGAGCTGAACGCTTGCTAACTACCACATATTTTGCACTATTTGAAAATAATATTTATAACCGTGTTATTATTTAATAGCTAATAATAAATAGTTTTGGCGGAACCCAGATGACTATTCTGCGGAAACCCTAGGTTCCGCGGAATCCAGTTTGGGAATCCCTGATATAGAATGTCATAAAAGCATACTCCTAACTATAAATATTTCATGTAATAAATGCAATTGCATCAAGATTTGCAATCGCTTTTAGAAGAGCAATAATAAAAATTACCCATTTCGTTGTCATATCTCTTCTATACTGTTGTACTTCCAATTGTTTTTCAAAGTCGCTGTCGTTTTCATCCTCATTGGATTCAGAGTCGACCTTCGAATGTGTTCGTATATTATTAGGCCATATAATAGAACTTACCAACAATTTATAAAGATATTAAATAATAATATTCTCAATATTAATATTAAAAGGACATAATTGTAGGTATCACTATCCTATATCCGTGTCTGGTTGACGGACCGATGTACGATTTGTACACCTGACGTAATGCGTAATGAATGCACAAACATTCATGATCTGCTCATTTGAAGTAGGCCATGAATCATGCAGCTACCGAGAAGAACAAATCGCCAGAATTTTGCATTAAAAAGAATAATGATAAGTATACCGTCGGTCTGAGAGACCAAGGCGCGGGTATATGAAGGTTAATGCACGATAATGCTTGTCCTCACATAGCGGCGGGTATGACCTTACTGAAGTCTGAATCCAAGTTTTGATGTGGTCAGCATGCTCTCCAGACATAAACATATAACATGTTTGAGATAGACTAAAAACAAATTAAACAACGTAATCCAACATCAGCTAACCTAAGAGACCTTAAAACTGCATTGGTTAAATCATAAAACCTAATGCCAAAATGTTTCATTGACAATTTAATAAAAAATATGCCCAGACGGATGCAGACAATTTTGATAGCAAGATAAGGCAATATACTAAACACTGTCACCCATTATGAAAAAAAAAAACAGTCTCTAGAACAACACTCAATTTTCATAATGTTAGGACAAAATTCTTACAGTTAAAATTCTGAGCTTGCTGACTCTAATTTGTTTTAGTTTCGTTTAGTCATTCTTTTTGTGTTCAGAATTACTTATCTAATTAATTGATTCTATTCAGCGAATTTGAAAAGCTTATATTGTACATTTAAATCTGTTTTCATATTAATTTGCCCCTTTTTTATTACATTCCTCTAAATATGTTCATGAGTGTATAGGTACATACACAATTAATGAGATATAAAAAACTATTATATAATTCAACTTCATAACTTAATCAAAAATTGCTAAAACATTTGTTTACGCGATATTATCGTAGACCTTCCTGACCCGTGAAATAAAAGTAAAAACGATTGAACGTCATACGACATTTAATGAGTCGTTCAATGAAGTAAGGTCGAAAGTGATGTTACCAATTCACACGTTAATACAAATTGCTGTCTCGCTTTATTTACACAAATCGTTTACACATCTCCATTCTGTGTACGTTTAAGGGGCATTTGTTTAAATATAATTAATGTCTGTCATTATGTTATTTGCTTTGGAGATTAGAAAGCGTGATGTCATTTAGAGATACGATACATAAAGTACATCACAATGATGGTATTGATTTTATCATCATATCTGGTACAGTCAATAAAAGTATTTAAACTATATTTCGTAGTGTAAAAGACTTTTACTTTGAAATTTAAAAGTTTTTTTTTTTTTCGAACTGACTACTCTATTGACCAAGCAAGGTCTTAACAGCTTCACCGGACTACCGAAATTTAAAAGTATGCTGATATGAAATATCTAGTGACGCGGTTCAGTAAGAACTATTTTCAACGCCATCTATCCGTTCGTTCTTAAACTATACCCATATCTCATGGTAATTCACTTTTTAAACAAATAAAAATAAAAATGTTCTCAATTCGTTCGTATACTTTTTGTATTTATTACCTCAGAGCTTCATTCTTTATGAACCAATTTGTAAATTTATATTTATTCGAGGAGGAATATTTTCAAGTCCCATTTTAATTTCATTCGCATTTTACCTTGGTTTTAAAAGATACACCAAGGAACTCTTCAAAACTGAATTGACGTACAGTCAATGAGATATTGGTAGTTTTATGGCAATCCAAGTCTAGATAGGTACCAACAATACTTGAGACACTTTTAGTGATTTTGGAGTACGTTTTTTTAACTCAATTTTTAAATCTGTTTTTTTTTTATGTCATAGATGGCAAACGAACAGGTGGGTCACCTGTTGTTATGTGATCACCACCGTCGATGAACACTAACAACACCAGAGGATTCGCAAGTGTGTTGTCGCCCTTTGGGGGAAAGGGTTAGGGGAGGGAGACGGAGAGGGAGAAGAGGTGGGCCTCCGGCGCTCTTACTGAACGAACGAAACGCAACAATGCAAGCACTGTTACTTCACGTCGGTTTTTTATGAGAGGGTGATACTACCGCGGACGAGCCGACTCATTCATGCTAACCAGTAGTAGTTTCAGCGTGGCTCTACCACCATTAAAAAATATGCTCTATGTTCAAACTTTATATTTTTATATCGTACATATAGAATAACGATTAAGTCCGTATCTAGTTTTATTATGTTCAACAGAGTAAATAAAATGTAAATTCATTCTTAGAAAATGACGCTAGCCATGTGAGCCACTTATAAATATTTAAATAAGCAGGAATTGCATCGCATGTATTTATATGTTTTTTTACAGGCCGAGTTGGATCATTCAATTCTACTCAGCTTCATTCAACTTCGGGCCGACTACAAGAGTCACAAGCTCTCCACTTTCCTGAAAGGACTGGCGTAATTTTTTTTTTCTTTATACATATTATAGTAAGTGTAAGTATGTACGTATCAGAGCAATTTATGTATTTTCCTTTGTTATCAAAACATCATATTATACAATATATTTATAAATAAAAGTTATATAAGAATATTAGTTTTTATTGGTGATTAAGATAAATTATTATTTCAACATAGTGAAGTCATGATAGGTCAGTGGTAACGTTTTTTTACCTGTCTCGCTATCCACTATAGTCTGACTGCTACCGCTGTACCGCGCCTTAGGTATGCGCGGGGTGGTGGAGAGTGGAAAGCAAAGAGTATGAACTCACATGAGATTCGTAGTGTCCGACAGATCTTACGATATCAAAGCACAAGTTTTTGAACCTATATTTTTACAAATATAATTATATGCAATCCCTGTTTTTGTCCAATATGATTTTTAGATAAGTACAAATAAAGAACCAATTGAAATGTGAGGAGTCTTTAATTCTTGAAAATATGAAATCTTTGTATACCATTTGTTACATGAAAAAGAAAAGAAAAGAAAGAAAAGCGAGTGACAAATCAAACCAAAAAATTAAAAACTATTTATTAGGAAAATAAATTTGACTATTCAGACATAGATTCTCGAGATAACGCAAAACCCATCTTTAGATATTTTATCTCATGTGCGTCTTACACAGTCTGTAACAACTGATTCGACCCCCCGTCTCACCGCTCGCGTACCTATGGCGCGGTATAGCGTTTGCGGTCATACTATACCCTCAAGTTGATAATCTGTACTTAAGCACCTATAAGTATATTCCAGCAGTTGCATTAGCGCCGATTACCCTCTTCGTCTCCTTCATCCTCCCTTCTTGGTCCTTATCTATGTTATCTATCACGATAATTTAGTATAAAGTTTAAGAAAACGATTTATAATTACGTAGAAAAGTGGTACAATCGGTTTGGTGTTTGTTTGTTTGATTGCACGCGCTAATCTCGGGAACTACTGGTCCGGTTTGAATAAATATTTCAGTGTTAGATAGCACATTAATCGAGGGAGGCCAAGACCAATAGGAGCAAAGCACTAATGAAGAATGTTTCAAAATCGTTTTTTTTCTCGTTTTGAAAGCTTCCGTTGCGTGTTAGCGTTAGCCCCAAATAACTATTCTACGCGGACGAAGTACAGCTAGTATAATATAAATGTGAATAAATGTTCTCGTATCTTATAGTCTATCTATTGAGGAAGGGAATAAACAAACATCATGTTCATTAAGAGCTGAGCAACTGCTATACAAAGTGTAGGTAATTAAAAGCGCAAAGCGAGAGCAATTGTTAGTGCGGGCGGGCCGTGTGACGAGGTATCGGTGGCAGAGGGCGAGCAAAATTAAACGTGAGTGAATATTATACACAGCTAGTGTATAGTATAATTATGTTACCTATATATTTTTCTGTATTATTATAAAGATGTACAGTTTGTAAATATAACCATAAAATCATCCCCTGAACTATGCAAACTGATATCTAATCCAACTCTAAAATATATTGCACTAGTAAATAAGTAACATAGGCGATATTTCATTAAATTTTAATTGTAACAAAAAAAACTGCGATTAAAATGACTACTTTAATAAAGTCGTCTGCGGTTGCTACTCAATACACAAATGTGTTATGTACCGCTTATATTAGACGCGATATTATATTTATATCCGAATCATAATCGTTTATGCAATATATAAATTCACGTCAACACCGTAACGTAAACAGAAGCGATGTGTGTTGATTTAGAAATGCGTGGATATTGGAATGTATCGCTTCCTATTACGCTGACGTGTGTAATCCACGGCTGTTATATATATTAGAGTTAGTTCGGTGGTGATGCGACCGGCACGCCGCGCCGCGCTGCTCTCATATCACGTATAATGCTTGCATAGCGCGTTATCAGCGATATCTATACGACATGGCTCCACTACGTCCATTCATAAGTTCGCCCCACCATTCGACGGCAAGTATATTTGAATGAACGCGGCTGTGTGCGTGAGACGCGGGCGCACCTACGCTTGTGTATCGCAATCGACACAGTGACGATCCAGCCGGCTTGCGGCTCGTACTGTGTCTCCCGTTGCACGGTACCGTCGCGATACACCTCCTATAACAGTGATATGCCCGCAAGTTCAGTGTATAAACTTTGATAACGTTATTGCCGAGTGTCGTAGAGATATCGCTAATCTGGATAATATCGTAAAAATCGAGAGGTAAGCCGGTCCGACGTATATGTTTATTTTCATTCAAGTCCGACGCCTACGCGCCGGGCTGTGTCGCGATTTGTTAGCGACGAATTTACATGTTAAAAGTTCATTCATTGGACGTTAGGGTTTATTTGTGTTATTATCGGGCGTGCGATGTGAATGGGTGATTAGGACGCGTTGTTATAATTAATCCGAGATACGCAGTTGATTCATACTGAAGCGTGAGGTGTTCGCTTGGTAATAGTTTTTTGAGAATTCTTCGTATCGTGGTGCGATCGGTTTGTCGGACGATCGCGTTATCTAGGTGAGACGGGGCCGCGTCCGCTCCATTTCAAGTGGCGTTTTTATCCCGGCGCTACCTGAGTCGAGTCGAGTGGACTCGGTTGGCCGCGAGCTAACTCTGCTAATGGCAACGCGGGGCTATTACGTACAATGTAGGTGATGCCCAACCGCACCTACGGACGCTTCGCAATCAAAGCTTTTGTCTATTCTCAGCGGTGTAAAGTAGGCATTATTTTTAAACGCCTTATGAAGACATCATAATTGTATACATATCTATACATTTCGCAATATATGAAATAATAATTAATAACTGACGAAAAGATAAGGAGCTATAAATCAAAATGTTACGATCGTGTTTACTTTTGTGCAGCGGTGGAATTCGTTCCTTGCACTCAATTTTCAGTATCAGCCTGTATATGAATAGTCTGATTAATAGCCATATAAAATGAAAAGTAAAACAACGGTGACGTAATTAGAAAATTGGGATCACGTGTTTATTAACTCATAAGAACTGACTAATGTCATAATATGAAGGAACTATGATAAAGATCTGTGTAAATGTTTATTATCATTGTAATTGTTTGCAGGGAAATATGTTTTAGATAGAATTAAATGTGATATTGGATATATAAATTAAAGTAAAATTGTTGAATTTTGCATAGTTATTATATCTTATCAAAATTATTAGTAATCGATAAACTGTACAACTTGATCAGATAATATATTTCCCAATAAAGAAATTCAAAATTCCAACTAATAGGTACATTAGAGTCATATCTTTAAATATCCCTATAACGGTTTTATATCACAGAACTAAAGACCCCAGAACACTAGGTGTTTATACTCGCCTTCAAGTAATAACTTAGTAATGTTACTTAACAATGTTAATACTAATCCCTATAAAAACGGGAATACAATAACTTTAAACGCCTGCATAACAGTAAACCTCCCAAAGAACAATACATTCACAAAAAGATACTAGAGTTAATTTTTGTTATCTTACTTTCAAGAGATATCTGATACCAACATTGTTAATATGTTTTACCTATTTGTAGGTAAAATCCCGAAACAATATAAATAATGCAATTTCTCTATTGACGTGATAACGCCTAATCGATGAACGTCGGCTGCACGCATCAAAATAAAATCGGCTGAGTGCCTTAAGCGCTCGCCTTAGTAGTCCGGTGAAACTGTTAAGACCTTGGTTGGTCAATAGCGTAGTCAGTTCGAAGAAAAAAAAAAAAGAAGCCGCCTGCACGCACGAAAAAGCATGACTCATTGTCACGTTCCGCCTGAGCCGAGCGTGCAAGAGAGAGCGCGAAACGAGCGTCAAAGAGGCGCGATCGGCCTAAGCGTTCGGCTTGTGAGGCATCTATCTATATATAGAATAATTCAATTCCTGAAAGTATACAATTTTTCATCAATATTTTCTTATGATGTTATCACGTAAAATTATCGTCGGTAAACTGACTTTACAGACAACCAATTTATTTAAACAAAAATCGCAAGAATTCTGTAATATTGTAACCAGTACACAACTGACCTTTAAAGTAAAAACCGTTGGCAGTTTGAAAGTAAGTAATAAAATGTTTCAATAATTTTTTGAAATGTCTGTCTGTTTATCTATCTGTTTATCTGTTTGTATGAACATACATCACTGCTAAAGTACTGGGTTCACAATTAAAGCACACAAAGAAAATCATAAAGCATATCTACGAGAATAACTTAATCGTTGTTTCCTTAAAATCGGTCCACTCTATCAAAAGATATTGTAATTTTAATGACGACGCGGCGTAAATACGAGAGAAAGGTAAATAAGTAAATGGACTTAATACATTCAGATGACCTTTATTAATTACAGTTTTTTTACAGAAGGTTCCACTCGGACGAAGTCGCGGGCACAGCTAGTTTAAAATAAAATCGTTTGGGAGTATTCAAAATTATAACCAATATACAACTGAGTTTTTAAAATACCATTGACAATCTGTGAGACTATAAATAATACGCGACTGACTTTTTAAAATAAAATAAAAACATTGGCAATCTGCAAGATTCTAACGAATATACAGCTGATTTTTGTTTGTAGCACGGCAAAATGACTGCTTTATGCCTGATGGCAAGTAAGCACAGTACCGACCAAAAACTATGGCGACCACCGAGTGATACACTATCCATCGCCGGTCGCCGCTGTCATGCCGGCCTGCGAAAAGCTGGATATGCACAGGCTGATCCCGAAATGAGACCCGCAAAAGCGAATCACTATGACGGGCTTTTTCGCCTTATACATGGTGGTTGCGACCCAGTCAGGTTGTAAAACCCTACCACACCGCAACTTTTTCAAATAAAAAATCATTGGTAGTCTGCAAGTTTTATAAGCAATACACAGTCGACTTTTTAAAATAAAAACCCTTGGTAGTCTGCAAGATTATAGGCAGTACACGACAGACATTTTAAAATAAAACTGTTGGTAATTTGCAAAATATAATAAACGCCCTGATTATGAAAAAATGACAAATTATATACTAAAACGTTCCTCATCAATCACTTTATCCACCGGTGAAAACCGCATGAAAATCCGTTCGGTAGTTTTCGAGTTTATCGCGAACAGACAGACGCGGAAGGGGACTTTATTTTATACTATGTAATGATATACAATCGACTTTTTTAAAAATAAAAATTAACTAATTAATTATATCTACATTCGAGAATATAACACACCTTATGGTAAGTAAAATACAGTCAAAGAAAGTCAGCGATCGTCGAGACAAGCATTTATAGAATATCACCCTCATCCTTTCGACCTGTTCACGTACTATACATATAAGTATGATAGGACCTGGTGGGCAAGAGTCCCACCAAATCCTCCAAAAATAGGTTAAATCCACCAAAAACCAAAGACGTTCAAAATTCATGTGAGATAGCAAAACAGAAATTCAAAAACACAAAAAAAGGTCAAATCATTTATGAACAAAAAATTACGATCACGATCATGTATGTGTACACATATATTTAGCATTCAGATATTTCGATTTCGCATATGTACCAAAGTTTCTTTGAAAAAAGAAACTTAAAGCAAGAAATTCTCAAAACTAGTTTTCATCCAATATCTATTTACGATAGATGACGAGCGTAATCTAATGTTAAAACCAACTTTATAATCATTGGCATAAGTTTTCATTTTCTTTCACATGCTTACTTGATGAAAACTGTTGGGTTACTTTTTCTTTCAATTCAAATGTAATCCGCATATATATTAACTAGCCGGCCCGGCAGACGCTGTCCCGCCTTGATTATAAAAATATATCTGACAAATTGTATACTAAAACGTTCCTCATGAATCACTTTATCCACTGGTGAACCGCATGAAGATCCGTTCAGTAGTTTTTATTGCGAACAGACAGACAGACAGACGCGGTAGAGGACTTTGTTTTATACTATGTAATGATATGATAGTCGAATGTCTTGCCAGTTTTTGCCAAAGGTGCTTTTTATCTACTAATTGTTGTTTGAGTTCCAAGGAGTTCTAAGAGTTTTTTATAAACTCGTATACAGGAAATAAATAGTTCGTGTACTACATTGAATACAACCGGGAAGAAAACGATGAGATAATGTACAACACAGATTTATCTAATAAAATATGTAAGACCACGCATTGAATTTTCAACGCTGTCTATAGCGAGCGGTTTACTTTATGGTTGCATCGTCATAAATCACCGCAATGGTTATTGGTGAAATAACACATGATGCCACCGGCCGCGGCCGTCAAGGTTACTACTGTTTATTTTAATGCGTTTTGTTCGTTGAATCAAATTTTTCCTAGGTTGATTTGAATTAATGTTTTTGTATATATTCAAAAGAGGTTGCTATCTAAAATGTAAATATATTTCTATACACTATTTTCATTATCATCCTAACCTTATTAGATCAAAGTGTCACGATTAGAACCACATTCAAGATTTCAAGAGTGCCTTTTTTATATATATCATAAGAGTGAAACGAACAAGTGGGTCACCTGATATTAAGTGATCGCTACCGTCCATAGACACTTGCTACAAGAGGGGAGTCACAACTGAGTTGTCAGCCTGCGTCTGGGGGGAAAGGGGGAGGGGAGGGGAGGTGGGTTTCCGGCGCTCTCACTGACCGATCGAAACGCAACAATGCATGCGCTGTTACTTCACGTCGGTTTTCTGTGAGAGTAAGTACCCCGGGCGTGCCGACCCTTTCATGCTGAAACCAATAATAGCTTCAGCGTGGCTCTACCTCCTGTATCAACGATGGTCGAGCCTAAAGTACGAACATCACATCCATTTCGCTTAAAAGGGTGCCTTGCTATTGTACCAGTTGCCAGCATACGGGCACATGATACGTTACCACTCAGTCCCCAGGATCTATTGGAACTATATTGCAGTCCTTTTGAGATTGGATATATAAAACTACTGACTCTATCTTTATCATTACATATTAGATAGACTGCATGCATGTCTGTTACTTCAAAACAAACGAAAAGATAAATTATGCATTATACCAAGTGGCAGTGATATCCGTAATAAATTATTTATCAAATATTTATTAGAATGTACCTACTACAGTATAATTCAGTATTGGTTTGTATGTATGCTTTAAAATACTATGGAAATCATGTTTGCAAATATTTACAGTTAGTTACACAATAGTTACAGTTTACATAACTGTGTTTAGTAAATGTTTAGATAAATATTGCTATTTTATTCTTGTAACCCAAGAAGGCAATAAAGCGAAGTAGTTATTCAGCTTATATACAAATACACTGCTTGATTCAAACTAGAATTACCCTAAAGCTGTCTGTAACTACGTGGTTCTATTTTGGTAGCGATGATATCACTTGTGTGAATAAAGAAAAAAGAATAATTTCGTCCACGAATTCAAAAAAGAAAGTATCAATATAATCGCAATAGCAAAAAATCGATCGTCCAATGTTTTTTTATTTTTGGGATTACAGTTAAAAATGTTATAAATCTCGATTAGTCTCATCTATTTTTAACCGAATTGAAAAAAGTGGTTTTCAAATCGGCTATATATTGGCCTTAACAACCTCACCAACACCTATCACGCCGCCATGATTAGGCGGTCAACGTCGCTCCCGCTCACCCACCCCGGCCTCTCTCGGCAGCATCTCAAGCCTAGGTTCGATCCCCCGGACGGGAGCCCTCGAGCATGCTGCTAGCTAGCGTGATACAGTAACACTGCACGAACTAGTTTCCTGTACACACCACACTGCACTCCACACACGTGCACACTTACACGGTACATACACTGGTTATGTAAGGGACCCTTTTTCCATTTTGGTTAGTTAGTCTAAGCCAAAATTGCCAGACTCTATATACATGTACGCTTTAGTGCGACACATATGTACGTACGCATATATGTTTCACTAAAGTATACATGTATAGTTGATTTAACTCAGATGGTTAGTTTTAGTTCGATTCGCATTGTATCCAAGGCAACAGCTCAAGTTTCGGCCACTCTGGCACCCTTGAGCACGTTGTCATTCAGCTGGTGTATGTAGAAAAAATTGTAGGTGGTAGAGCCAAGCTGAAGCTATTACTGGTTTCAGCATGAATAGGTCGGCTCGCCCGGGATACTACCACCCTCTCACAGAAAACCGACGTGAAGTAACAGTGCTTGCATTGTTACGTTTCGTTCGGTCAGTGAGAGCGTTGGAGGCCCAATTCCCTTCTCCCTTCCCCGTCCCTTCTGCCCCCTTCCGCCGCCCACTCCCCCAAACACAGGCTGGCAATGCACTTGCGACCCCTCTGGTGTTGCAAGTGTCTATGGACGGTGGTGATCACTTAACATCAGGTGACCCAACTGTTCGTTTGCCTCTTATGATATAAAAAAAGGTAATAATAATGTTTTAACCGATTTAAGAAAATATATATATTGGAAAGTGGATACTTTTAAAGTCCCATTTTCGTTAGCATTGGATCTTGAAGTTCGAAGAAACACCATGTCCATGTTACTCCTCAAAATCTAATGGAAGATGTATAGTTATTGATAAATTGGTTGGTTTATGACAATCAAGGTTGTGCCTAGGTAGGCTAACTATATACATGAGACTATAGTCAAAAACGGTCTGGTGCATTTTTCTAGAGTAGATTTTTTTAAGTCGCTTTTATTTATGTTAAAAATTGTCTCGATAAAACTTTGATATGAATAAGGTATTAATCTATGTCCGTCAACTCGTAAGTAAATAATAACAAATAGAATTTACGAAATGAGCTCGTTTTAACGACGGTTTAATGTAAGACATTAATTACGTTGATTTGGTTTTAGTTTTACTTTGGACATCAAAAATAATCTACACATACAGGTTTACATGAAGCTACGTATGAATAAGATATATAGTTATCTCATAATGATACAATAACGTTTGTTATGGAAAACGTACATTGCAGTGCGCTATTATCATTTTATCAGGCACCTACCTGAGTGTTATCTTGTTAAACGAAGGTCATAGGCGTTCCTGGCTGCCTGTTTAATTCCAATTTTCAATATCGACTTAGCTGTTTGTCAAGTTAATAATGAAACTGTTAAGGTATATTTTGGATAATAAAAAATATATTCATAGAATCTCCATAAAACAGAAATTAAATTTTAAATCATCTAGAATTGAGACAATTTGTATAGTGATGGTGCTTTTCTAAGTCCCCCTGGCTGGCTAACACCTTCAAGTTGAACTGCACTTAAGAACTAGCCCGTTCTTGACCTATTTATTACCTATTACACCAATAGAACTAAGCTTTTTTTAAAGTTGTACATGATATTCAAATATTATAATTTTTTATGACTTATTGTAAAAGTTATAAAAACAATATAAAAAAATACTTTATACTTTAACAAACCACAATGAATATCAAAGCACTACTATCAGAACGTCTAAGTTATCGAGAAAAGACAGCAAGTAACTTCATATGGCATATTAAAGATATCTCTGTTTCTAGCATTTGACCACAGTATACAAATCATAACATACTGAAAAAAGAGGGAAGAAAATACTTACTATCGCATGGAAAATCTACAAAAAACATAAAAAGAGATCTGCGACAAAGAGGCCAGATGAATAAGCTCACTAAAAATAGGAATGCGTTCTCATTTTTTACTACCAATTGCAACTAGTCGGTAGTACAGGTAGTGTCTTCGACTTGAAAGTCGGTTAGAATATGCATACCACACTATGGTCCAACCATGAACTTTTCATCAATTTATGTGTTTAATTCAGACTCATTGTAGAATCCAAATTTGTCCCTCAACTCAAAATCCAAGTACTTACTGCCGCTAAGCAGTTTTCGCTTCAAGATCTATGCGCTTTCAAACAACGCTAGATTCTCTTGATCTTGATTTATAATATTTCATATGCTTCAAGGCACAGTTCTGTTCTGTTATAAACATCCTTCAATGATTATCGTTTAAGTATCTTTGATATTTATATTTCATACAAAATATAAAATTTTAATACATATTTACAACAGAGGTAAAATATCGTTCGATCAACACTATAATTTATATCCTTACGTATATTCCTTCGCCTGCAGGCGCTCATTTTATCGAAACAGTAAACAAAAAAACTGTCGATCAACATCTGACGAGCAGTCACAGCTGAAGTTCGGTGCACTATCGGACGTCAGAGGGGTGTAAGGAAGCGGAGGGGTGACATCTGCGCTAGCGCAGGTCTTTAGGGTTGACATATATTATAAGAATAAGAATTACAACCCTATTTCATAAATACAACCATTAAAAAAATATATATAAAGTTTTATTTAATATACATTCCTATTTAATAACGATATATGAATATAAACAAGTTACGTAGTTTACTTAAATTATAAAAGCTTAAATAAACTCTTCAATTCCAAATATATTGCAGTTTTTTTATATTTACAATATAATGAAAACACACATTTTAAATAATAGCAAAGGTTGTTCCTTGTTTAACAGCTTATACATCTCAATGTACGTTAAAAATAATTATATATGTGATCACATTTATTATGTAGCTCTTATAAATGTTAGTTTTTTGATTCGTAAGATTGCAAACATGTCAGAAGTAATACTTGCATGTTACATTTAATGATAAACAACTGCAATAAAATAAAGCGTATCGTGAAGTGAAGATTTAAGATATATCATAAATAAAGGCATTTATTTGCGTTGCACCAATAGGTAAATGAATTCTGCATGTATTGTGAAGATAAAAATATTATTTTTAATTATTATATCTGTAGTACGTAAATGATATATCATTTATAAAAATAAACGGGACAGTTTAAGCTCTGTGGACAAGATAATCATAGTTTATGATTTATAGATAAATAAATATTTGTTTTTGAGATAAAATGTGCAATTATCATTTATTATTTATATGCTAATAACAAAATTAGATAATAATAAGAATAAATTACTTTTTACAAATATACTTACCAGACCTTTTTTGGATCATGCTAATTTTCTAAGTTGTAGGTCCATAATTTTTTTGAATCTCAAAAAGTGCAAAAATGTAAGCCTGACTACCTGGCAATTTTGAGTACTTGTCGGAACGAAAATCACGAGATATTCATAGTTTTAGGTTGATTCCCATACTAAAAAGGGCATTAATGTATTCATTTTGCTTTTCAATAGAGAGATCAAATAGAGTTTAATTTTTTTTCCATTATGATTTTAATATTTTTATTGGTCAACGCCCGTCCACTACAGAGGCAAACCACCGTGCGACGCGGTAACTGTTCGGAAAGGTTGGGACAACTTTGATCTATTAAAAAAAAAACATAAAATTTTATAAAGTTTACCAAGATCGATTCTTTTTAATTTTTTTCAACTCGTTCATTTATTATGGCAATTTTTCGATATTATCGAAATTTCCTTTAAGGACGCCGCGTGCCCCCGCATAAAAAGCCCTGATAATTACTATAAATAATTACATATAATATAATTAATACGGTAGAATTATTTTTAAATCATGTATCTACTATCTCCATATTTATACTTAACAATTAAGCAAACACGATGAATAAATATACAACTAAATTCTGTATAAGGGGAATATTTAGGACCAAGTAACAGGTACGCAGCCATTGCTATTATAGGATACTGTATAGCTCCGAGATATTAATATAAATTATATTCATACGGTTGTAGCAACCCTTAATTTTGCATGTGTGTGTGAGGTTCATTAGGTCTCGTTTATTTATGTGTGGGTACAGTACACCTTGCACGCAACGGTATCCAGTCCCGAGCAGGTAGAAACGTTCTCTGTCTGCTGACATTATTCGGGACAAATCTCACTTTTACGACGGCGAATATGGGTTCCTACAAATACGAACGAACTGGGTTAGGCAAAATATTATATCATTTTGCGAAATTATATCTATAATCGACATCGGTATGTATGTTTGTACATGTTGTTGCAATTAGACGATAAGATAAATAATCGTAATGATTTATTAAGTAGATGTAGTGATTTACGAAATACGTAATTGTAGCATAGGTAATAAATGGATAGCAGTTTGTTTTTTGTTTAAGAAACTTCATGAAGTCTGGAAAAACCATAGTAAAAAAAATCAAAAATACTATATTTAAATTAGGCTCTAAGAAGGCACTTATGAATGTCTAAACTACCACCTGCATAATAAGCTATTTTAGGCAATGATATTATAAAAAGCTGTAGATACGTCATAAACGCTTCAACAGCGCCTTCTTAAAGCTTAGCTAACTAAATTTTTTTGACGGCTGCCCCGTCAATCCGCCCGCATCTAAGCAACATATAACTATTTCTTTTTCACCACCGACATTGACAATATACCATCTTACTTCAAGACAGTGTGCCGTTACAATATTATTTTACGTATGTGTGCGTTATCGTACCTTTTGTTTTGTCAAAATATCATGTAAGTATCTTGAGCTTTTTATACTATCATTACGTTATACGTGAAATATGACACAATATTGCAATATCAAACAAAACAAAAACTTATACTTTTTTATAGCAAAACATACATATCTTCGCTAAGAAATAACAAGAAAAAAACCTACGTATGACCCAAGGTTATCCCGTAAAAGCTGTAATCTACAAATGTTGGTGTTGATTTATACCTGTTATTTTGTAGCAAATATAGAAAGCAATAGCGACAACAAGCAAGCAACACAACGTAAGTTTATCGACTATATTTGGCTTTAAAGAGCAGTTAGAAACAATTGAGAGACGCGAGAGGAGTCGACGTGCAACACTATATAAAGATTTTAAAAGTAATATATTTTGATAGCCCATGGATACATTGTGTGACCTTTGAAGCTCCTATCAAGTATTAAAAACTATAGAAACTGGATAATACGAATAATCAACATACCTAATATCATTACATAGTATAAAATAAAGTCCCCTACCGGGTCTGTCTGTATGTCTGTTCGCGATAAACTCAAAAACTACTGAACGGATTTTCATGCTGCTTTCACCAGTGGATAAAGTGATTTATGGGGAACGTTTTGGTATATAATTTGTCACGGATTTACTTTTAATCAGGGCGGGACAACGTCTGCCGGGTCCGCTAGTACTAAATAAAATATAAAATACAGAATAAAATGTCCGATACGTAAATATATTTTAGAGCTGTCGCTATTGTTATATGAATATAATATTAGACGTTCGTCGGGCATGCCAATCGCACATCGTTCCATACAAAGCTGGCACAGTAACAATTCAGTCCAAGAACTAAATATAGCACAAAATAAAACAACTGTCTCTTGCCCTTCATTCACAACCCTTATTATATCACTTTTAAACTCAAACGTTATGGATTTAGTGTCCATTTTCACTTGCATCACGTGGGCAGTGTAATTAGTTGACGCGATCGTCTGCGCGGGCGCGCACCAGAATTTTTAATTATGCATTAATTAGTAACGATCAACGCAAACTTGTATAACCCTGATTACTCATTTATATTATTTAAAAAAATAAACAAAATAAAATAAATTTGGATATTAGAACCGTTTTGAATATTTTGAAATCGAAATGTGCATAAAAATAACTAATATTAATAAATGACATGAACAGACACTGTGTAGGTACATCGAAGAATTACCAAGATTCGAGTAAAAGTCGATATATATTTAAAAGAACCTTTTAATTAGGGCATTATTAGAGTTCATATAAATTACTAGGAAACAACGTAATATCTATTGAAATTAATGTAGCGCCATCTAGTGGTCAATTATAGTACAATGAATAGCATAAGAACCATATCCATCAAAAAACAGTTAGGGAGTGCCAAGTTCACGATTACACCTTAATTTTTAAGGAAAATTTTATACAAATCTTTCTCATAGGCTTGGACAAAGAAATAGTTAAATGACTCATATTCATAAGAGGCCACGAGTTATTTAAAACGCTTTTGCTTTATCACTGCCGCCTATTTATGTAAATCCATAACATAACAGTATACATTGTAACAACCTATCAGTAGATACATAACTAATTATTATACTGAAAATGCATCGTGCGTACACTCATATTTTGAGGTCGTCGACTCACTGATAAATTTTATTATATATATGTAAGGCTGCGCGATGCGACAACGTACCCAACTCTTCGTATCAGATCAACCCACGTCCTTTGACTAGACATGACATTTTTAACCATTATTATATATGCATGTTATAGATAAAATTGACATGAATGCACTAGCTATACCCGCGGCTTCGCACGATATTGCTATTGCTCATTTATATTATCTACTAGCCTCTGCCCGCGAGTTCATCCGCGTGATATAGTTATTTAAGCGCTGACGCTAGCATGCAGCGGAAACTCTCAAAAGGAAAAAACCCCAATTTTGAAACATTCTTCATTAGTGCTCCATTCCTATTGGTCTTACCCTGATTATACATAGCATATAACCTTCTTCAATAACTAAGCTATATAACACTGAAAGAATTTTTCATATCGGACCAGTATTTCCTGAGATTACCCCCTACAACGTCACAAACTCACAAACTTTACCTCTTTATAATATTATTATTAGTATAGATTATATTCTATTATCCTACGAGTCATCTAACGCAAAAGACGACAAACAAATGCTATCGACGATTCACTTAGAAGGAATTTAAAGTAATAATTTTACAATGAAAGGTATATCTTTATATATAAATTTCTTCTGTACTCCTCCTAAACGTCTGGACCAATTATGATGAAATTTTGTATGCGTGTTCCAGTGTATCTGAGAATGGTTAAGATTCACAATTGGACCCGGTAGGTGGCGCTGCGGTTGAATTTTAGAGTTTCTTATTGTCAAGGCAGGACAATATCCGCCCGGCCCGCTAGTAGTAATATATATACTTACAGATAAATAAAGTAATACCTAGGTAAGTAACTTATGTATTAAGTTAATACCTGCGAATTCGTCTGCGTGATTCATGATCTTAATCATATATTTTATATACAGAGGAAAAACATAAACACTACACCGCTAGCCCCATTTCTTCACGGCAAAAAAAATACATATCGCTGAACGTTTATGCCCATCGTAATGTCTTAAAACTATAATAAGTCGATGATGTTAAAAGAAGCTATCGTTATAATTTTTAAATAAAGACAAAACAATATAAAACTAAAAAAAACTATTTAGTACCTTGTTCTTGAGTGATTCGCGCACGAAAATATAGCCATTACCATTTTATTCATATAGATATACTGAAAATGCCAATTATAAACTATGGAGCGAATGTAAAGAACTTTTAATATTTTGCCCATACCTAACGATTACATACAATTGAATTAACAAATTCGTTTCGTGTTCGCTATATTGTAGAAATAATTCGAAAATGCAAAAATAAAAGTAATTAATTAATTTAAAGAGCGAATTACACTAGATTATTATCGATAATCGAAACGACAATCGGTATGATGCAATACGGTTATCACTACATTAACGTGCTAGCGAGAAAATAATATAATAAAGAAGTTTAGAAATAGTAAATGTATGTGAATTCCTAGAAATTTGTTTAGATGTACAAAACCTTTCAAACATCATTTACTATTATAATGTAATTGTGGTGTTTACTTAACATTTCGAACAATAATAATATATTTGAGTACTGACTTACTGTATAATCTTTCGAAAATGTATAGAATAATCGTAATAGTTTTAGTGCGTATCTAAACATATAACTATATAATACTCTATACTTGAGACTAAATGATTGTGTTTATACAGCGGCATTCCTGCGTACCGTTATATCAGAATATATTTATAATCCCGGTCTACATTATCTGGTTTTCCTCAGCCCGCCTGCGTTTAATATAAACTTCCGCAAATATTTTCTTTCTTATACTAAAATTTTGACAATAATTTTATATTGTCGTGAATATAGACAATGTGCCTTTCACAAGATAAAAAAAAAGTGTGTGTGTGTACTTATGTACACGCGTTAGAAGTTATACTTAGTCTTTGGCGTAACAAGATAAACTCTTTTCAAAAATTTTATCTTTCGCCTTATTCTACGTTTGTAGAAAAAAACGATACTAACAATAGAAAAATGGTATTTAGTACATTGATAGTTTTAATACAAAGAAATACAAACAACAAATATAAAGAAACAAAATGTTGACTATAGCTAACTGCAGGGTGTCGGTTTTTCGTGACGGTGTGCGCACGCATCGTAAAAATTTACTCTCGCCATTTTCCCCTAACGCGCCAAAAGAAGTATTACTTTAAAAATTAACGTTTTAAAATCTCAACAAATCATAAACAATGTTTTGCTGAAACATTAAATATAAGTTTCTAGAAATGTGTCATAAAACACTATAATTTTCATATAAAAAATTCAACTACTTCTATGAAGTGTAAAACAGTTTCTATGAAACACAAAAATCATATATCTATTGTTTATAACATAACGTTATTTAATAAAACAAAAACGTATAACGTTAGATTCAGCAATGCACAGGGAATCCAGTTTCACACGTTAGTCACAGTTATGAATGGCTGAAAGGGGAACAGCGGAGTGCGAGCGAGCCACCGTGCTAAATATAGAGTTCAAGCAACAGGTGGTCTTTACTCTTCACCCTTCCACCCACGCAGACCGACACCAAGAATTAACTTATACACATGCATCACCCGTAGATTGTTCGCAATTTCACGAATGATCAAACATTTATCGAAATTAATGCTGGTAACATTGCTTTGGAAGAATCCATTGTCGTTTATAGGAGTCATTGAATCAAATCGAATCCCTATTTATTTATTCCTAGTACCTGCATTATCAGTATTCACCAAACATCTTTGAAAGTGAAAAGATCCACGCTTCTCCAATTAGTATTCATTTACATAATTAATTGGTAGCCTTGTTTAATCAACGTTTAAAAGCATCGGTAACTATTGAAAAAGAAACAAACAAAACTTTAGTAGTATTGAAAGGTAGTTTTAATAATAAACATAGGTCTGATTATTATTCTTTGGTAACAACTTCTACGATAATTTTGTTGAAAATCAATGTTTATTACAAAGTTCAATAAGAAAATATGTTATTCTGTATTGTCATGTGTAATATTTAATGGATATATTTACGTATACCAGGTGACTGTTTAAAGTTTAACACCCTTCAATCCCCGTAGTTCATGGTCACATCTAACGTATAAAATAATAATATCAAAACAAATACTAATAAACAACAAATACAACCTTAGTTAAAGTTTGTTTTAAAACTTTTAGAAGTATGGGAACGATACTTTTAAACGTAAAAAATCACATCTAGGTTCAATGAACAACATTAAAGGGGCGCTTTTCAAGGTTAATCATTATGTAACTGCTTATCGTCGGAACTCCGACGATAAGCAGTTACATAATGATTAACCTTGAAAAGCGCCCCTTTAATGTTGTTCATTGAACCTAGATGTGATTTTTTACGTTTAAAAGTATCGTTCCCATACTTCTAAAAGTAATTAGGTCAAATATTAAGCACCTATTATTGAAATTGATTTAGAACGACTAATGAATATCCTGTAAAAATATTGCTGGTGACTAACCAGTCGCGCTGTATATGTTGTAAGAACATTACAAACCAGTTGAAATATATACCTAAAATCACATGTAGATAAAGAAATTTGACAGTTTAATATTGACAATCGACATGCAGAAGTATATTTCCAAAGGCAGATACATATGTAGTAAATGTATATCGCTAGCTATATTCATTAGAATTCAAAGTCATATCAAGATCAGATCAGATCAAGCCCAGCGAGTGTTTTTAGAACTAGCTCCATTTTTTCATGAATCGCCGTCGGATATCCGTCCATGCCGCCGATTGATCCGCAATTATCCGTGTCGCATCTCACCTACTGAGGAAACGGAAAGGGATGTTAGTATTTTATTTTTAAAACTATCCTAAGGCAAAGGGAATTTTAACCCATCCCCAATGATACACTTCAAAGTGTTTATTATTTTATGAGTGGAAGTTGATGTCTATAGAATTTTTATTGTTTTCAATCTTTGGCGTTTGTATTCATTTGTAACCCGATAAGAATATCAAATATAGCACACACAGTATATGAATCAATTGTAACATAGTTTATTGATCGTGTCTTCACACAAGACACAGAAAGTCTATTCATCCCTTTGTTACAAACTACTCTTTCACCTATACTGGTAGTTGAAACTCGACCACAATAAGTAACACATTTAACACACATAAGTCAATGTATATATATATATATAATTATTTGTATTTATTTTTCTGTATGGAATAGAATAAAAAAAATTATTTAAAAGTGTTTTATTGGTAACACTATATTGTCAATGACTACTATATTAAAAGGCTAGCTGTACCCGCGACTCCGACCGCGTGGAATTTAATGTAAAAAAAACAGTGACTAATAATATCATGTGAATGAATTAAGTCCATTTACTTATCTACTGTTCTATCGTACTTAAGTCACGTTGTCATTATTATTACAATAACTTTTGATAGAGTCCACTGATATTAATGAAACCAAGACTAAATGTTACTCGAGGATATGCTTTATGATTTTCTTGGTGAGGTTATATCGTGAAAGAAGTACTTTAGCAGTGACACGCGTTCATACAAACAAATAGACTGACAGAAAGACATTCCTAAAAATGATTGAAGTGTATTTTATTAATTATTCCAAGAAACCTGCAAATTTTTTTTTGCACAAAAATCTAAAAAGTACAGACACGTTCGATTTACCTTTTATTATATTATGTATAGATGAAAAAAATCGGTTGACCAAATAGAGAATTGTGTTGAAATGTTTTATGTATACCTCTTTATATAAAGAACATTAAGTTTGTTATCTATATGTACTTGTTTTCTACGCATATCATTGAAAAACCATATGTACGTGATTTATGCTCAGAGGAAAAAAAATTTTATGTCACTTCAGACAATAATTATATTTACAGCTACATATTTAGATACCAACTTATGGCAATACTAATAGCAATTAGGCAGCTGTTATAAATACAAACATGAATATTGTTAATCAAGACACAGTACTGAAAATTATGAACTCAATTATGTTCTCCGCTTAGTACTTAGTCATTTACTGGGATTGAATCTGCGACCTCTCGACTTAAAAGTAGATGTTCCTAGCAGTGCACCAGAAATCATGAGGTTAGAATGGGGTAAAGGCTCTCAATTGATAAACAAAACTGAATCTTATGTATTGAGAAAAGAAGCGTACTTAATTCATCATAGTAGTATGAGTAGAGAGTTGTAATGCAATATTCAAACAAGTCACTGATTAATACCAAATCGCCAAGACGAGTTAAAGGGCAGTGAGTTTTCTTGGAAGCCGCACAAGCGTCTGGAAGTACAGCTGCACGTGCGCCTCGCCGCGTCGGACGAACTCGCACTGCGCCGGCGCACGACACACCCACACACACGTTATGTTCATTCAAAGAGCTTTTTATATCAAACTTTCATTGTCAACCATGAATGAGATTTTTGATGATTTGAATACATCTAGTATAAGATGACGACAGTTTAATATATCGCCGTATTATTGAAATCAACAGTGTATGACGCGGAGTCAATGCACATTTCTATATTGTATGTGGTTGATACTTGTATACGATTGTATAGTATCAGCGGAATGTTTGTATTTTATAACCTACTAGCGTTTGCTCGCTACCTCATACAGCTCGCTGGTAATGTGGCTTTGTATAGATCAACAAAATTTTAAAATCTGTTAAGTATTTTTTAATTTATCCATATAGATTTGTAGATGAAGATTATAAGAATGTAAGAGTACACAATAATGTTTAGTTTGAGGCAATTCTGATAGAAATTGTAGGTTGGAAAATATGTTAAACTAGAACGAAGTATTAGTACGCGAGCAGAGCGACCAAAATGAAATGCGATTGGCTGTAGTCCGGTGAAGCTGTAAAGACCCTGTCGGGTCAATAGCGTAGTCAGTTCGAGAGCAAAAAAAAAAGAAATGCGAGTGGAACCGCCAAGCACAATTAGTTTAGTATATGAAGAATCGCTGAAACAGTGTATCACGCTCAACGAATATGCATTTCAATGATAAATGTGATAAATAATTGTTATTATACTTGTTGTAATAATTGATTTTTATTTA
>MU159225.1:213418-275065 GCA_015888305.1 Antheraea pernyi | reverse complement strand
ACGAAGTCGCACGGGTCAGCTAGTTACGATATAAAACTAGATAACAAAACAGCGACTGGCTCCCATCAGTCATCAACATAAACTTAATTATTTCTGAGTGAAATAATTCCGTAAATCGAATAAGTAGTTACAGATATTAGGTAACTTTAACAAACGTCTAACTTACTTTAGCTCTTTATAGTAGTAATGTAGATAAAGTTCTAAGATTACGTATACCCGTATCTTCATACTAACAAAGAACTCTATAAAGTTTTGCTTTGCCTCAACGCGAGTTTGAGTGTGGGCGAGAGATTTTTGACCCCGGTGTCATAATAAAGATTCAGTTAATCCACATTCCACGTTCGTTATAAACTTTATATTATATTAACATTAAATATATTGCAATCATGTTACCCTGTAGTAGGTTTTAAAATACACAAACGGTATTAAGTAAAAACAAGAGGAGTCTTTAATAAAATTAACGAATACACGACTAGATTTACTATTAAATTATTATTAAATTAGAATTAGGTATAGACTTATTATTAAAGAGAGATATGCTAGATATTTATGTTTTACAAAAACATTGCTGTTATTTTTTTTCGGTTGCCATTGTACTTAATATAACAATCACTGTCGGTGGTAGTTGCATTATATTACTTAAAATAATTTAAAATATAGATGTGGAAAAGATATACACAGTTATAAATACAACATTTAAATTCTCATCTAGTGTAGGTTTAATAATAAATGTGTTCAAACAATTAAATTTAAAACCCACCGAATACATATGTAGGGACATCGGTAATCGGTCGGTAATTATTTTATCACATATCTATACTAATATATAAAGCTGAAGAGTTTGTTTGTTTATTTGTTTGTTTGGTTGAATGCAATGATCTCAGGAACTTCTTCGGGAAAATCTTTCGGTTTTAAATAACTCATTTATCGAGGAAGGCTATAGGCTATATATCATCACGCTAAGACCAATAGAAGCAGAGCACCAATGTAGAATGTTTCAAAATCGGGCACTTTTTTCCTTTTGAGAGATTTCGTTAGTACTTAGTAATAATATTTGTTCAATAGGACAGGCGAAGGAATTAATCCATACTGCCAATTCTCTTTCATTTCAATTAATCAATTTTCTTGCATGTCCAAGTTACAATAAAGGCATAAGCGCCAAATCTTCTATATAATATGTCGTACATTATTTTATCCATCATTATTATCTTCTTAGTCTTCATAATCATAAAACAAAATTGTTCAAATAAAGATTTCGTTAGCGTTAGTATTATATACGTTGCCATGGTAACGCAAACATTTTCGAAGTTTATTTTGTTTTCCTATGCTTTTTTTTTCTACTACTTTTATTTCCAATTTTTTATTTGTTCTATATTACGTATTATAAAAATAAAGTTTATGTATGTACAATTAAAATAACAACTTTTTGATAAATGGATATGGCTACAAATGACCAAAAAAAACTTTTTTTATACTTTGTCTATATTTTTATATTATTATATTTTGTCTGTTTGTTTGTTTGTCCTGGGTAATTTCCAAAACGACTGGACCTATTTTAACGGGAACTTAATTTTTACTGCCAGATAACCGAAATTATAGCGGTTGACATATTATTTGTCCGCGGCTTCGTCCGCATTACTTTGGGCCGATTTTCACGGGGTATTTACTGGTAGATAACAGACCTTAAAAAAGAAATTAATAATCTCAGGAACTACCAGTCCGATTTGAGAAAATCCTTCGGTTTTAAATAACTCATTTATCGAGGAAGGCTACAGGCTATATATCATCACGCTAAGACCAATAGAAGCAGAGCACCAATGAAGAATGTTTCAAAATCGGGCACTTTTTTTGCTTTTGAGCGATTACGTTATTATTATATACGTTGCCATGGTAACGTAGTAAGTAGTAGTAATAATATTCGTCCAATAGGACAGGCGAAGGAATTAATCCATACTGCCAATTCTGAAGTTATGTAGTAAGTATCAAAGCTAACATTTTCAAAGTTTTTTTTCCTATTCAAATAGTTCATAGGCGAAGGAATTAATCCATACTGCCAATTCTGAAGTTATGTGGTAAGTATCAACGCTAACATTTTCAAAGTTTATTTTGTTTTCGTATTCAAAATTTTATACTACTTTTATTTCCAATTTTTTATTTGTTCTATATTACGTATTATAAAAATAAAGTTTGTGTATGTACAATTAAAATAACAACTTTTTGATGAATGGATATGGCTACAAATGACCAAAAAAAACTTTTTTTATACTTTGTCTATATTATTATATTTTGTCTGTTTGTTTGTTTGTCCTGGGTAATTTCCAAAACGACTGGACCTATTTTAACGGGAATTTTACTTTTTACAGCCGGATAACCGAAATTATAGCGGTTGACATATTCTACTTTATTTGTCCGCGGCTTCGTCCGCATTACTTTGGGCCGATTTTCACGGGGTATTTACTGGTAGATAACAGACCTTAAAAAAGTAATTAATAATCTCAGGAACTACCAGTCCGATTTGAGAAAATCCTTCGGTTTTAAATAACTCATTTATCGAGGAAGGCTACAGGCTATATATCATCACGCTAAGACCAATAGAAGCAGAGCACCAATGAAGAACGTTTCAAAATCGGGCACTTTTTTCCTTTTGAGAGATTTCGTTAGTAGTAGTAATAATATTCGTTCAATAGGACAGGCGAAGGAATTAATCCATACTGCCAATTCTGAAGTTATGTAGTAAGTATCAAAGCTAACATTTTCAAAGTTTTTTTTTCCTATTCAAATAGTTCATAGGCGAAGGAATTAATCCATACTGCCAATTCTGAAGTTATGTAGTAAGTATCAAAGCTAACATTTTCAAAGTTTTTTTTTCCTATTCAAATAGTTCATAGGCGAAGGAATTAATCCATACTGCCAATTCTGAAGTTATGTAGTAAGTATCAAAGCTAACATTTTCAAAGTTTTTTTTTCCTATTCAAATAGTTCATAGGCGAAGGAATTAATCCATACTGCCAATTCTGAAGTTATGTAGTAAGTATCAAAGCTAACATTTTCAAAGTTTTTTTTTCCTATTCAAATAGTTCATAGGCGAAGGAATTAATCCATACTGCCAATTCTGAAGTTATGTAGTAAGTATCAAAGCTAACATTTTCAAAGTTTTTTTTTCCTATTCAAATAGTTCATAGGCGAAGGAATTAATCCATACTGCCAATTCTGAAGTTATGTGGTAAGTATCAACGCTAACATTTTCAAAGTTTATTTTGTTTTCGTATTCAAAATTTTATACTACTTTTATTTCCAATTTTTTATTTGTTCTATATTACGTATTATAAAAATAAAGTTTATGTGTGTACAATTAAAATAACAACTTTTTGATGAATGGATATGGCTACAAATGACCAAAAAAAACTTTTTTTATACTTTGTCTATATTTTTATATTAGTATATTTCTCTGTTTGTTTGTTTGTTGCGAGTAATCTCCAAAACGGCTGGACCTATATTTACGGGAATTTTACTTTTTACTGCCAGATAACCGAAAATATAGCGGTTGACATATTCTACTTTATTTGTCCGCGGCTTCGTCCGCATTACTTTGGGCCGATTTTCACGGGGTATTTACTGGTAGATAACAGACCTTAAAAAAGTAATTAATAATCTCAGGAACTACCAGTCCGATTTGAGAAAATCCTTCAAAGGGAGCTGTGGGCGATGTGCAATGCCTCACAGGGGACCTACAGTGCCTAGGGGGAAGCCCTAACACTTCTTTCTTCTCTTCAGCCGGCGCGGCGACACGACGACACGGAGAGAAGCACGCAGACGCACCGAAAAGTGCGATTTGACGTACTGATAAGTACGGTTTCCTCTGTTCTGAAAAGAACAGGTAAACGACTGACGACAGACAAGATAGAAAAACGACTGACGAAACGAGATAGAATACGTACACAAATTCTCGATACGAACAAAAAAGAAAAATGAATTTACATTCGCGTAAAAACAGCAACTGATAGATGACGTCACGTAAAAATGTAAACAAATTACGTATCGAGAGCACTTGCGAGCGCGCGTCCGGTTGCCACGAACACAACAATCGGACTCTCCGCCTCGCGACAGTCTGCCTTTTTCCTATGCAAAAAGTTTATACTACTTATATTTCTATTTTTTTATTTGTTCTCTATTACGTATTATAAAAATAAAGTTTATGTATGTACAATTAAAATAACAACTTTTTGATGAATGGCTAAGGCTACAAATGAACAAAAAAAAATTTCTTTATACTTTGTCTATATTTTTATATTAGTATATTTCTCTGTTTGTTTGTTTGTTGCGGGTAATCTCCAAAACGGCTGGACCTATATTTACGGGAATTTTACTTTTTACTGCCAGATAGCCGAAATTATAGCGGTTGACATATTCTATTTTATTTGTCCGCGGTTTCGTCCGCATGGCTATTTCCAAAATGGTTGGACCGATTTTCACGGGGTATTTACTGGTAGATAACAGACCTTATAAAAAGTAATTTAGGTTTTTTATTCGCCTTCGGCCGCAGTGGAATATCCGTAATGCTTGAACTGATTTTCACGGGACTTTCACTGGAAGATAACTCACCTTATAAGAAGTAACTTAGACTATTTTATTTTGTTTCTCAAGACTTCGTCCGCAATATCCTACTATCTCCTAATTGATTGGACCGACTTTCACGGGGCTTTTACGGGCAGATAACTAGCGGGCTCGGAAGACGTTGTCCCGTCCCGATAATAAAATGAAAACCTTGATAAATTATACCTAAACCTTCTCCGTGAATCATCATTCTATCTACCGGTGAAAATGGCATGAAAATGGCCGTTTTTTAGTTTATCGCGAAGAGATAAACTGACAGAGGGCTTTCTTTTTAACCGACTTCGAAAAAGGAGGAGGTTACTATGTTCGGTTATATGTTTTTTTTATGTATGTTAATTGATAGTTTCGTCAATTGTGAACCGATTTTAATGATTATTTTTTATTTGAATTGTTTCACTATGTAGTGAATAACTGCTACCTGTGCATTCGTCCGTGTGAAATTGATCAAAAATATGTTACAACCGCGTGAGACGTGTACCTTACTGGACTCCAAGAATAAATATACATAATTGAAAGTCATATATCTGTATGTAATATGAATTATATCATCTTTTTGGTCAATTTGGCGGCCATATTGTTTTATTTACCACGTTTGCTTCTACATAACTCAGTTATTATAGCAACGTATAAGAATAACTTAAGTATATCGACAATACGGGCATATTATATCTATCTATAAAATAAAAGATTTAAGATATATTGTTCAATAATGTATAGCTTATAATTTTCATTACTTTCTTATATAGTGTTAGTGAGCACTGAGTTTGGTATATAGTAGGTTAAAGTTCTAGGTATATTGCTGTTGATAAATCCCATCCCATTCGATATACTATTGGTATTCATATATCTAATGTATACGTTACATGTTACAGTAGATGGCGTTCGTATCGTAGTTACAAATGTTTTTGAAAATGCGTTTCTGTAAGGTCCATTCACAATTTTACATTTCTTTAATACATTTTTAAAAAGCGCGTGCGGAGCCGCGGGTAGCAGCTAGTAATATATATAGACAATGTATAGCAAAAGAAACCTTCACAAATTTAATGAAAATAAGCAAAGTTCTTTAGTTTAAATCTGGATACAGAAGTAGTCTTGTAAATTATAGACCAATTTCTATACTTTCGTTGTTAAGTTTTTTTTAAGATTATGCTTAAACAATTATTAGAATATTTCAAAGTGCAAAAGTTTCTAGATGGTCAACAGTTCACTAAATTGAAATCTACTACTGATGCTAGTGCAACGCTTATAAGTCGCTTATTGTAGAGGAGTCCTAATAATAAGCCAGAGAGGAGACGCAGGATTCAATTGCTGTGTTCTGTGATCTGCTTAAGGTCTTTGACTGCGTCGACCATAGTATGTTTATTCTTAAATTAAAACATTATGGTGTTTGTGGATCTTCTCTTAACCTTGTAGTCTCTTATTTAAAACATTGCTGTCAGAGAGCTAGCATACATGAGGCAACCTCTGCGGAATTGCATGCGTTTGCACGAATTAGCGTACCGCAAGGCTCTATTTTAGGGCCGTTTTTATTCATGACATGTGTATAAATTATCTGCCAGTATGTCCTTTAAAAAGTTAAACCCGATCGATTGCCTTTCGATGTTTCTCGATGACTGTGTTATTTTCAAAATCGGTGGTAGTTTTTCATAAGTAACTTCTTAGGGCCTAAACAGTATAAAGTTTATTGGTTAATTGATTTTGATTAACAAAACCGGAGTTTTCGTCGAAGGAAAACATCATGGTAGGAATTTTCAAATGTCTGCCTTACTAGACACTCAACATGAAAATCTTTCACCAAGCATCTACACATGTTTCCATAGTCGTACAGAGTTGGTATCACTTTGAGTCTAGTTTATATCATACTATAGTAATTTAAAAGTGAAGATGAGAATCTGGTCAAAAGCTAAATATAAAAAAAGTAGTATTTATGTAAGATCCGTCAAAGTTAAATATCTATGTAACAGATCGTGATTTGATTTCTCCCAATATCTACATTACACTTTTTGATTTGAGTTGATTTTAAATGACGATTTAGTGATTAGTGTGTTCCGTCAGTGCGTCGATGGATTTCGCTTCGAATTCTTCTGAATGAGTCGGGGCTTTCGGTGAATGTAAACAGCATAATGAAACCATTGCATGATAGTAGGGATTGACTAAGGCCGTCTTTTTTTAATAGTAGCACGGAAAATGACTGCACTATATGCCTGATGGTAAACACAGTACAATCTAAAAACAGTGGCAACCACCGAGTGACACGCTATCCATCGCCGGTTGCAGCTGTCATGCCTGCCTGCAAAAACCTGGGTGCCTGGCAACCTTTTGGTTGAAAATCTGTCGCCAGGCACCTTTAAGTGAGTTCCTGTAACTGCATCTGAGAGTTCCTCTTGATTCAGCGTCTTTACTATCTCAGACTATATCATAGTTTAACTTAACGTGTGGTTGTGACCGTTATAAAACCTATCTTTAGTTCATACTTCTTTACTAGTATTATAAGTTTCTTTGTTTGTTACGTTTTCATGCCTTAAGTACTCAACGGACTATCATAAAGATTTGCGTAGATGCTGTTAAGAAACAGAAAAGAACATGGGGCACCTTTTATTCACAAATAAGAACAGTTTCCGACGGATAGGTCAAATATACATTAATACGAGCGGAAGACGCGAACAAAAGCTAGTGAAACAAAAAGAGAGACTTTTTAAATTAGGTATTCCTAAAACGATAATGGTTATTTTTTGAAAATAAGTAATTTATTACCTTACTAGCAGGCCCGGCGGTTGATGTCCCGCCCTGACAATAAAAAAAAACTCTATATAAACCCTAATAAATTATATACATAAATCACTTTATCTACTGACTTTATCAACCGCATGAAAATCCGTTCAGTAGTTTTTGAGTTTATCGCGAACAGACAGACAGACAGACAGACGTGGTAGGGGACGTTGTTTTATACTACGTAATGATGATAATGGGATGATTGTTTTGTGGTTGGACATTTTTATTATTTTATACCCTGGAGTGATAAATCGTAATAATCTTTGAATTATATTCTATAGCTTTTATCTATCAAACTGCACCCGGGATCAAAAATACAATCTATCTATGCTATAACAGAATGTATAACCGTTTTGTCTGTACACTGAACATATTTTTCCACAATTGGTTGTGGTTAAAGAGTATAACAGAATACATTAATAAAAGATCTAAAAACCTTATTTCTGTGTTGAAAATCTACTAAAAATACTAGATAAATTGACGTGCAGATTAAGCATAACTCGGGTTAACGAGGTTTATTTCATCAAAATCGGTTTATGCAAAGGATTATTTAAAGATTTTCTGTTAAATTAGTAGGATACATAAAAATTAATAGACGCTTGAAGGTTATGAATTTTCATCGTAGTACTACGATCAGCACAACGTAGTATTGTAAAGTACAGATAGATGGCGCTATCCGTTGTTTACCTGAAAAATATGTTTTGAAGTTATCGTCAATGATAGATGAAAGTGCTGTAATCTTTTATTTACTCATAAAAAATAATGTCAAATTTTCTTGCCTAGTATATAAATTTTGCGATCACGCATATGACGTCACAATTTTATTAGCCTATTTATTTATCTATCTGTAAGATACTGTCCATGTTATGACAAAAAAGTTAAATACGTATTACATACTTGGTTTAAAAAAGATTCCTAATAAATTCACCGCGCTCACCTGAAGCAAGTTCGCGTTATCCTTATTCACAAGTCTTTTTTTTTTTTTGGGTGGGGAAAATCCTACATAGGATACGCCTCCAGCTGTCGGGGGACAAGGGGCAACAGCGGGAGGGTGATGCCGCGACTTGTACCGGCTAAAAACCCCACCGGCCATACGGCGCGAAACGTTGCCAGGGTTTGGATTACGCGACCATTCTCCGCGCCCTGGTCACGCGCTCCAGTCGCCCGCAGATGGTCAGCGGGTCGACCTACGTCTCGAAGGAGTCAAGCACCCTCGTGCTTCCTCCTGAAGCAGCGGCCGTGGCCCGTGCTTCGCTCCACGGGTTCCCATCAATGACAGCGGGCGCCCCCACCCACTGTCGGGAAATTGCTCCACAGGTGTGATACGGAAGAAATCACACATCGACAACGGGAAGGTACAACTTAGCGGTACCTAACAGAGACAAAGACAAGTAAGAACGAAACAGACACAAAGAGAGAAAAAAAAAAAAGAGATAAGACAAAGTGTAAACAAGGCCAATTGCTCCGAGACCAATTTCACCAGACCCGAACGACCCCAGATAGACTTACCCCGGACCAACCGACCCACACCTTCCCTACCCTTTTATTTTTATCTTTTTTTACACGCAATGACAAGACACAACAAACCAATGACATACAAAAGCGAACACACCGACCGACCGACCCAAGACCGACCGACCGAACAGACCGACCGACCCACGACCGACCGACCAACACAAATACACAAATAAGACAAGACACACACAGACCAAGCAAAGACGAACGACCACCCGACCAACAACCAATTGACCCCCGACCAATGGACCCGAACCCAACTGGCCCAAGACAGACCGACCAACACAAAACACACAGCCAAGGACAAAGACAAGACAGACCAACAGCCGAACACGGACCTCTACATATGGCAGATGGAGTTGCCGGGAGAGTCCGCGAGAACGACGCCGGCCTATAGTGCCACAAAGCGGGACAAAGAAAAAAACAAAAGGACTGTGAAGAAATAGAAGTACTTGCCTTCCAGGCCTTTAAACGGCAACGGGTGCGGCTCGGACGACTTTCACTTCGGCAGATGTTAGGGAGGCATAAAGTCAGAGGCAACCCTCCTACCTCTGCGTCTCGCTCTACCACGTCGCATAGCGGTGGCTGTTGGCTCCCGTTATTCACAAGTCTAACCTAACGTAACTAAAGCGAGACAAAAGAGCAAGATGGCGAACGTTCAGCGACTGCGGTGCATTTAATATGAGACCTTTTTAAAGCAAGAGTTCAATACGTATTTAACTTTTTTGTAATAACACCGTGTGAGTTTACCAAAGTTTTATTTTAATGTATTTTGCGATACATAATTGTCATTTCAGCTTTGCTGTAACGATGTGGTGACTAGCTACCTCCAAAGATACTAAAATAATGGGTGCTGCATAAACTGAAGTAACAATAAAATACAGGAAGAAGTAAAGGAACAGTGTTAATAAAATAAAAATCGGGATAAGAAAAACTACAGCTCATATAATCGAAGTTACACTTTCATTTCATTAACAATGATCACAAAAGTTTCAATATTCTTTTGTTTACGCACCGCATAGAACATTCCGTTGGCATACAACGTTTTATTGTTTTTTTTTTAAATTATTTATTACAATGGAACGAAATAATTTAAAATAAATTTAACTGGAACATGATTTTTCATTTAATCAATTATTTATATTTACATTTAAATTCGCAAATAAAATTCATATTTACATGATTACTTTATACATAATGTCTTAGTGATTTTTTTTTGGCTTAATATTTACAATTTATATGTTTATCAATCTTAAACAACATTTTTGGTCAATTCTTATAGTAAATAAATAGTTTTAATTTAAAATGTACCTAAAATACTCACTCGCAAAAGTGTTTCGATTTTCTTTTAATTATAAATCTTAATACATTGAGAAGACTTTTGAGACAATCAATTATAAACACTTTTGTGAACAAGCTACCTATATAATACTATTATATCATAACAGACTAAAAAGCGGCTAGACCTTTAGAAATTCCTCGTAATGGGGGCAATTTATTAGGCTACATCTTTGATAAAACGTATATTATTCTTGTATTCTGATACAGTTTATAACAATTACACATGTTGAGTGATTGAATTTTTAATAATTTATAGCAGGGGATCCCAAAATTTGTCAGTCCGCGTCGCACTTTCGAATTTGGTATCATCTTACCACGGCGCGCTCGGTGCTTTATCCTAGCTGGCTACAAAATCGATAGAAATTACACTACAAAATACAAAATACTAAATAAAAAATAATAAATTACAAAATACAGTTACACTTGCTAGATAGACACAGATATTAAAATATCCACAAAAGGGATCTGTGTGTGCTGGGAATTTAATGGTTTACGTCATATTTAACTCTAAGTTAAGCTACCGAAGCAATGTTAAGGGAAGTGCCTCACGGCGCCCCTCTTCACTTTGTACGGCGCAACAGGGCGCCGCGGCGCACACTTTGGGAACCCCTGATTTATAGAAAAAACATGTTACAAATATTTTCAAAATCAATGATTTTCATGTCTATTCGTATAGGTAATAAATTCTATATGGCAGTGGTTTTAAAACATCTGTAGACATATTCGAGGTAGTTACAAACACTAGGGAATTATAGAAATTTTAAAACATCGACTATGAAAATTTTTAGGTAAAGTTTTAACATGAAGAATAAGGTAAATGCAAGAAATATTAACTTCTATACTATTCATACTCCTATCAAATATGCTAATTGGTGTTTTGTATAATATTACAAACGATTAGTTAGAGTATATTACACTTACCTTATTATTTATTTTCAATTAAATAATAAATACATTATCATATAATTGTAACAATGTGAGAGAATTAAAAACTTCTCAAACAGGTTTTGAAAGAATTATATAAGTAAGTATATTTAATTTTTGGGTACATGATATTGACACTTTGAGTGTTTAACGAATTTAGGGAAGTTTGTGATAAAGTAAATAATATTATTATGACGTCACTATGAAGGATTTATTCCCAAAGAAAGACTGTAATTGCGAAGTCTGTGTTGACCGTTCTCAATTTAAAAGGCTGCATCTCTTGAAACGTAACTAGCTACTTGATATTTTCATAGATTATGTATTATTATGGCGAATAAACGAACAAGAAAAAAGAAAGAAAAACGATTAGGGGGTATTAAAAACCAGACAAATGTGAAGTGAACTCGGTATTAGGTTCCTGAAGCGAAGAGATATTTTTTAAATATATACCACATTTCATATATATAATACGCAGTGGAATGGAAGTCTTAGTGCGTGAGATAATTTTCGTACTTAGTAAATTAAAAAAAAACTACCCGAATGAATTTATCAAAATATTTGGTATCAATTTTAGAATCTTATTTTTAATATAACATTAAAAAGCAGACTAAGATTGTTATAATTAGACCGTTCCTTTTATTCAAACAATACCAACATTCAAAAACTGCTACTGAATTACAAGAAATTAATGTTGCTTCACTTTCAATCCTCCATTCAAAAATATTTTATTTTTAATAATTAAATCTACATTCAGTTAGTACAAAGAAATATCAAAAGAAGTTTAATATATTAAATCAGTGTTTTTCAACGTTAGGGTCGCGAAGCCTCTTTAGAGGGGTCGCGAAACTTTTATAGCGGAGTTGCAATAAGTTAAGGAAAGCTACTGCAGTAAAAAAACAAAGTTTAATTTGTTTTTTAAGGAAAATGTTAATTAAAGTCGTAATCAATTTTGTATCAAAAATAGCAAAAGTGACTTATGAGAACTCTTATGTCCAAACCCTAATTATGAAAATGAACAAATATGTTGGATGAATATTTGTCACAAAATAAAATACATGAAAAAAAGGCAACGGGTTGGGGGCTCGCGCAGTATTTCTTCATACTAAAGGGGCCTCATGAAAAAGGTTGAAAAACACTGCGTTAAATGATAAACATAGATTCCTTTATGAATGTGCATGAATAATAATAGCATAGTAAAAACTATTTAACTATGAATACAATTTTGGTTAATATTAAAAACAGATGTAACAAACAAATATACAAACAAATTGATCCCATTATGTATAACTTATGCCTAGGTACAGATATTCACTAAGTGCTATGTCCATAATTAGATATATTTACGTCACCTATTTGCATATTCATAAGTTATTTAAGATAATAAAACTGAATTATCGAAATTTCGTAGTGTTTTAGGCACTATTTAGACAGCCATCAATCTTAATGTCTTATTCGAAGCTTTACTTATAACTATTCTTAGAAAATTGTTTACAATCTACATGTCAATAGGCAGGTAGTAACAATCACCTATAATCTAGACAAACTGTGTATACAGGTCCGTGTGTAAAATGCAAAACTTTATCTAACTTATTCTGAATAATAATTAAAAAATTAAAATCAGTTATTATAACCGCAGGAAGTCTATTTCCGATTACATTATACCTTAATATAGTTAAATCTGGCAAGTGATATACTTTGTTCCAAATCGTGGCTTCGCTAATTACATCTATACAAATGATATAAACACTAAATATACACTAATAATACAAGGAACCAAAACCAATTTCTATAGTGATTCGTTTACACTATGTGTATGTTAGATATATAATTAGAATTTATTTAACTACATCAACCATTGCAAACCTACGTGATAATAATATATTATTCGTACTATTTTTTCTGTTATATAAAGAAATTTATCAATTATTACAACATTACATTAAATAAACTTGGATATTCGTTGTTAAAAAATGTTTTAACGCAAAGAAATATAAACGCCACGTGATCCATATAAATCTTGTAAAAACCACTTTGCTTATAAAACGGTGTAATTTGGTTCCTCGAACATTAGATAAAACTTGAACATACGTTTTGAACCTATACTAATGCTGATAATGTATTCAAAATATCTTCTAATATATTAGCTAAAGCGTTTATAGATAAAGCATTTTGTATGATCACATCAGCATTTCCTCTCCGCCGTATATCTTTCACTATCTAAATAATATCACTAAGGAACAGTCTGTGGCACATCCGAAACTGGGGAACAGCGAAGTAAACTACGGCTGACCTTACCTCGCACGCGGCGTGGTCCATCGGTATCCCGGAAAAATTATTTTGCTTTTGAATCTATACTTACATAATAACAAAACTTTTCCATTACCAACTGTGTAAAAAAAAGTAAATAATTAGTTTTACACATGGTTCAATTAAATGTATCGTTATTTGGTCTCACAATAGATATTTAGATTAATAAAGTTCCTTCATTCTTAGAGGCAATCTATGTATTATTTTCTCAAAACATCACTTCTGTCATTTCATTGAATGTATGTTAATTATAATCATTATTATCGTTTACTAAAATGTATGTAAGATCAATATTTTAATCATGCCGCTTTTAATTCCGTTTAGCATTAAATCGGCTACGGTAAAGTCTTGTTTAATATTTGGCAACCACGGTTTTGTGACAATTGTAGCTATTTTCGATACCCTGGTATTCAAAATAAAATAATTTTTCCGGTAATCTCATTGGGGCGTAGTGATAAAGGGGGGGTCAGAGGACGGGCGCCGAGTTTCGTCGAGTTCAGCACAGAAGTTCGGAGTTGGAAGGCGGTACTCAGCTGGGCAATGGCGGCCGCGACGCGTGCGGAGCGGGGCTCGACGGTTGCGGTTGAACTGGCGTTGGTGAATGTGTTGTTGTGCTCTCAGGGGCCGAATGTGTTCTCCCCGCTGGTTGCAACACCGGACTCGGTGGCCATGGATGTGACGCTGATGCTATTGTTCTGTAAATATATGAAAATAACTTATTACAATTTTACACACTAAACTCAAGAAAATTCTTATTTCACAGAAAGAAATTAAATAAACTTCTATATTTTTAGAACTTTTTTAATATGAAATAATCTTTCCATGGCCACCACCAGTTTCGTGAACTACAAATGATTGTTTTTTATAAAGATGAATATTATAATTTAGTGTTACTTCTTATTTATATTACTACTAGCGGACCTGGCGGACGTTGTCCTGCCTTGATAATAAAAAAAACCTAAAAGTCAACCGCAACGCCACCTACCGGGTCCAATTGTGAATCTAAGCCATTCTCGGGTCCACTGGAACACGCACACAAAGTTTTATTAAAATCGGTCCAGCCGTTTAGGAGGAGTTCAGTGACGTACACACGCACAGAAGAAATTTATATATAAAGATAATTTCAGACGTTTGTCACCATGCCGCTTATTTTTTATTAGCCCAAAATTACAAAATTATATTATTATACAAAATGTTTAAAAAAAAAATTCAATGAAATATTCATATTGATAGAGAGTTAACTTAAAAAAGTGAAATTAAAATAGTCAAGTTCATGTAAATGTAACTAATATAAGAAAACTTTTGAATATAATGTATTTAATTGTTTTGTAGTAAAAAAATTACCAAGGATTCTAAAAGAAACTGCGCTATTTTTTTAATTGAACTACCTATATTTAGTTATCGTTAAGTCGTAAGTTATACCTAAGAGTTGTAGATAAATGTGTTTGCGAACAATGTATATACTAAAATACGGTCATAAAACATGTCTACGGACTAAATAATGTATGACCTATATCAGACAGATAGTAAGAATGTGTGAGTGCCACTAGTATGGCGGTAGGGCTTTTTCTAAGTCCGCCAGGCTAGCTACCTCCCCCAAGTTGAAAGTCTGTTGTCAAGCAATAGTTGGTGTGCTTCTGCAGCCGAACTTCACAGCCAGTATTGAATAATTCATAAACTGTATAATAGAAGCAAACCTTGCATAAGGCGTTATTGTGGATGAAGGCGGCGTGGGAACGGCTGCGGTGTCAGGATGTAGAAAATTTTTCCGTTGTTCAGCGCGTTCCCAACACTGCTGAAGACAGCGGGCCATAACGTCTGGTAAACTATTTACTTGCTCCTGTAACACGATTGTTAATGATGTGAATAAAAAAGAATACTGTGAGTTGACATACGATAGAATTATTACTTACTTACACTTAGTATTCTATTTAATTTCTTAAGAAAATGATTTGAATACACTATGGAAGAGATAAACACTAGTTTTCGGCATTATTTTGTAATACTTTAATATATATTATATATATATATATATATATATATATACAGAGATAATAATACACAACACAGAATCTCTACTTCTCGCTCTCTTTGTATGTATTTCAAGGATAAAAAACTATATAGAAACACATTCTATCTCATTCTCGCACTGTCTAAGCCTATATATATAACTAAATAAACTATATATATAAATTTATAACTATCTCTTTTTTATTTGATATTTTCGTTTTGTAAATCCAATTCACACCGGCCCAAAAGAAATTTCTCTTTAATTCGCTTACCAGTACCTACTGTATTACAACTATTTTGAAGATTTTTAGTTTTGATTTTTTTTTATGTCATAAGTGGCAAATGAACAGGTGGGTCACCTGCTGTTAAATGATCACCACCGTCCATGGATACTAACAACACCAGAGGAGTCGCAAGTGCGTTGCCACCCTTTGGGGGAAGGGATTAGAGGAGGGAGAGGGAGAGGAGAAGAAGGGAGGGGAGGTGGGCCTCCGGCGCTCTCACTGACCGAACGAAACGCAACAATGCAAGCACTGTTACTTCACGTCGGTTTTCTATGAGAGGGTGGTAGTACCCCAGATGAGTCGACCCATTCATGCTGAAACCAGTAATAGTTTCAGCGTGGCTCTACCACCATAGGTACTTGATGTACCTACGTAGTGATTTGCCTATATTGTTTTCTCTCTGTATATTTGCAGTCACTTATTGCTATTATTTACAATTGGGTTTTTGAAAAAAAATTTTTTTTTTTTAAATGGAAAGATCATATATAAGTTTTATAACAAAACAATTTTTTTTTTTGCAATAATTAAAAAGTTATATCAAAATTATAATTAATTTTTTAATCTAGTACCGAAGACGCGCCGACACCTCCCGAACAAATCCGAGTGACGTCATAATGTTAGTTGTCACTCGTAGTAGTATACAGAGATAATAAGTATAGTGCTTTGAGCTTTGATTTATTTTATTCTGTCATTGTTAAATACTCAAAAATATAAAACAATGTCAAATCTCAAAAGTTACCGCTCTTGTTTTGTACCATTATGCACAAATACTACAAAGACAACTCCGGAAAAAATGTTTTTGAATGTTCCTCAAGGCGAGAAACGTCGAAAAAAATGGTTTCAAGCAGTCCTCCGAGATAATCCTAAAACAAAATCGAACTTTTTTTGTTGTGAAGATCACTTTGATGTAAGTATTTCATATTCATATTGTCATTAGTTATTTTTCATGTAAATGCTTAAAGTAAAAAACTAAAGTTCACTCAGTTAAGTCTTTTGACTGGGCTTCAAATCATAACCATTAAAATCACAGCTTAAAATTTTTTTATACAGATTACTTAAACTGCAATAAATTCATAAATCGTTATCTGATAACTAGAATTCAGTTTTATATTTTTATAATGTTATAACCTTTTAGGTTACGCATTGAACTATATTAATATTTGTAAAGTAAATTTTGTAGTTTTATTTCTTTATTATAAAAGCATTTAAACAATACATATGATTTGTTCTTTTCCAGCTAAAGGATGATATGGAAAATTATATATATTACACAACAATGAGAGGTAAAGCCAAAATTAAAATTGATGTAGTGCCACACAAGTTCGAATGTCAACCGAATCGTAAACGAAAGGGGACTTCAACGATTCAGGTCATTTAAAAAAAAATAGGTGATCATAAATATGTCAACATCAGGAATACTATCAGAATTTGCTTTTATAAATCCTGTATCACACATAGCTGAACGAAATTCACTTTAACAAATCGTTTTTTAATAGTAAATTTACAATGTTTTTGACGAGTTACGTATAAAGGCTGTAAACGCTGCACTGTTATGGAATTGCTATAACATTATGACGTCACAAGTATGGTGGCCAAACGTGGTGACTTTTTTTTTATTTTAACAATTTTTAATCGCTTATAATTAATTGAAAAAAAAATTTTTTTTTTCTAATTCCAAATTGTGGTATATTAAACTCAGAACATTCACTTTTAATTTTAGGAATCAAATTTCTAATAATTGTACTCTCATAGAAACGGAACTCCTAAAGGAATTTATGAATGACTTTACCTGTAATGAAGTAAGTTTCTCTTCTAAACTAGTCAGCCTCTCTTCTATCGTATCTTGCCTTGTACTCATATCCGAGACAATTTCGTAGACTGTATTCTGGGTCTGTAAGAGAAAGGGGTCCTGATATCAATGGCCTTGCCGTTCAACTTTCACTGTAGATTCTAATTATAAGCAAATGTGTTTAATGTGTCTCTGAATCTAATAAAATCTGTCTTGTAATATCGTTTGAATATGTGTATCTATGTGTATAAATGTAGGAATGTTTGTACATGTTTATTGTATAGATATAGTAATACTTTGCTTGTAATATATATACATCACTTAGCGCATCATCTCTAAATCTAAATTTAGATCAAAATCTAATACATGCATTACTAATAAATTGTAATTCGGGCGTGAATTTTGAAATCGCATGCGCGAAGCAAATGATCATGAATTTTTAAAATAAATTTTTCACATGCTAATATAACCTATTTATGAAATTTATTCTACTAACTGATAATATTTGAGTTTTTACTTCTCGTATCTCCTATACTGTATAGCAAAAATACTACTGCTAAATATTTTAGTTTACTCTATTTCTAAAGTGCTGTCTACCTTCTAATAAATGTATCAACATAAGTGTAGCATTAGCATTAATTATGTGTAAAAGAAACTAACATACCTTTGCCATATCTGTAATCGTGTTAGCATTGTCCATAAGTTTTCTTTGATCCATTTTAACTTTTCGTAATCTGAAAAAGTTTTGGATACAAAATTAAAATAGGGTATTCTTCAATATGCACTCTAAGTATAAAAGTCAGGGCTTTTGGTAAGAAAACATATCGTTTGGTGGTAGACTATTTTATAAAGTCCCCCACATAAACTACTGTACCGTGAACTGGTACTAAGTACTTATATTGTGTTTCGGCAGATGCATTTGACAGTCAGTCTCTCTAAATTAAGCATGTTACTTTAGCTATATTATCACTTTTAAAAATATTTAAGATTGAAATGAAACCTTAAAACCTATGGATAAAAAGATCCATTTGTTTTGAAATTACTTCTTAATAGTCACGCTACACCTTCATTTTATACGTGTTTCTATATTGATATATCTGTATCAATATTTCAATTTTTATCTCTTACTTTATTAATCATCGAATTGGACCTTAACTAGTACCTTATATAGTAATTATAGTTGTTTTTGTAGAAATATTCTCCATTTTTTAATGAAAAAAGATATATCTATATTACCATTGTAGTACTTTATTGATTACACCTTGCATGTGTGCAAGAAGTATGCTACACTCCACATAAAAGAGAAGTATGGTATATTTCACAAAATTGAGAAGTATTCTAAACTCCACACAAAAGAGAAGTATGCTACATTTCACTACATTGAGAAGTATGCTACACTCCACACAAAAGAGAAGTATGCTACATTTCACAAAGTTGAGAAGTATGCTACACTCCACACAAAAGAGAAGTATGCTACATTTCACAAAATTGAGAAGTATGCTACACTTCACACAAAAGAATATTTTTGCTTACACTGGAACGTAATAATACACAAGTAAGAACTTACGCATAAATAGCTAACAAAAATTTTCTTTGGTGAGTTCTCACACGGCCCGGATGAACTCTTTTCACAAGTCTTGTGTGTTTATAAATTAACCACGTCTCACGTAGTACGTTTGCCGCTGCATTTTTCAGCTGGAATTTGATCGAAAATACTAAGACTTCGAGGAAAAATGCTTAAGCACTGAAACTGGCGTAAATTTCAAATAACGCAAAAGCATACACACTATACATATATATGTATAATAATATGAATTTGCGATCTTTACTTATAATATATTATATGAAGAATCTCTAGCAAACTGTAGAGGAAGAATGCTCCAATTCACGCAAAAGAACATTTTCGAGTACAAGTGAAAAAATGTGTCTATATTAAATGAGGAGATAACTCTATAGGGTAACTATATTTCTACCAAAAATAATTTCGTATATGCACATAAAGGGAATTTGATTATATATGCGTTTTTTCATTCCTTATTATTATAGTATCCTGCTTTATAATTCCCTTTTAGGTTATACTATGTACTTCACAACTTTTTACCCTTATCCTACCTAAGTAAGGTCGGCATAACATGCTTTCCTCTTCTAATCCCCCCTGTTAGATGTTATCTCAGTATTCTTAACTCATACAAATCATTTTTTGCACTATTCACTTCTTCGATCTTCTTCTACTATATCCATCTACCTTCATACTTAAAAATTTCTAGTTACATGACTTTCATTTCTTCTCATGACGTGCAGGTACCATTCTAACCTATTACTTTTCAATTTCTCTGTCACTAGTGTTACTTTCAAACTTCATCTGATATACTCATTCTTAATCTTATCCATTCTAGTTACACCACACATATATCTTAACATTCGCATCTCTGCCAAATGTAATCTTCTCTAATCCATCACTTTCGTAGTTCAATACTCAGATTCAACAGCATGACTGGTCTTTCAATCGTTTCATACACCTCCCCTTGTGTTTTAAGAGCATCCGTGGGTTACGACAAGCTATCCCAGACACCTTTCACTATTTCATCCACACTGCATTAATTCTATTCCTCACGTCTTTGTCTATATGCGACCGCTGTTTTGAATCAATGGACCGAGATACCGATAATTAAAGCAGGCTGGTAAGGCTATATACCTAGCTACCTAGTTCCTAATTAAAATAGAAGTAAAAAGGGAACTTTTTTAGTACCTTATGTAGATAAAAATTTAACTGTCGTATGTATTTTAATATTTTATAACTGGTTAAAACGTTTTGATTTTTCCAAATTTAAAACATCATTGGCTCTACTGAAAGTATTTATAAAGTGTTTACAGCAATTATTTTTTCTTCTACAACAGTTAAATGCCGTCGTTATTGTTTGATTCGGAGTAACCTGAACAAAAATCAAATTCACTAAATCTGAAAATTGTATGAAAAGTTACATTCTTCCTCTTACTACATTATTGTGCTTTAATGCAATCAACTGCGTTATCTATGGTGTTTAAATATTCTTAAGCATATGCATTAAAAATATTTTTATAAAAAGGTTCATTGTTATCGCATTCCTAGCCGGTCATTTCATCTTACCTTAGCCGTATCCATTGTCTGTTAGTCGAGTAACAGTCACCTTACCTTTTTAGTTAGCTGTGTCTCCATCATGAAGTTATGCACATGCTTCTCAGCTCTAGTTAATTCTAATTTTCTCGAAGCAACCGTGACTAATAATGCTGTACATCCAGCCCCCTGTTAATTAGATTAACAACAATTTGTGGTGAACATATATTTCAGTAATACTTACTCTTTTAGTAAGTTGTGTGTCCATCATGAAGTTATGAACGTGCTTCTCGGCTCTAGTTAATTCTAATTTTCTTGAAACAACCGCGACTAATAACGCTGTGCATCCAGCTCCCTGTTAAGTGAATTATCTTAATGTAAAACGCAAGCGAACGTGTAGAAGCATTCAAGAATTTTCATTCCAATAAGGCAATTTTGAAGCCTAAAAATCAAAAGAAACTATAATTATTCAGCTATGTGCTATTTTATGATATTTTAGTATTAGAACAGAACAAGAGCAGCAGACAGGATTAAATTTATTAATTTCTTATTATATACGACTCGTGTCGTAAACTTTTATCTGTCGTCCTTTTAAATTGTTTGATTTTTTTTTAAACATTTAAGTGTTATTTAAACAGTTATAAATGTATACTATAAGATACTACTACTTAATACTATTATTTACCTTTTTGTGCAAATAATGCAAATAAATGAGATAATGAAAGTAGATAATTAGACAGGAACTGATAATACAAATTATTAATTAATTCAAATCATACTTTCATTATCTTTCGTCTTCATCATGAGAATCTTTAAATATTAAATCAAAATGCAATGGACGATTAATTTATTTAGTGCAATCCATCCAATAGGTGGACGTCAACTTAATTTATCTTTTAAGTATGTTTATTATAATGTTAAACATCTAAATAAATATTATAATAACATTATTTATACAACACTATATTAGGTGCAACGAGATTTATCATACATAATGTTATCGTTATATAAATAATTTTAGGAAAAGTGAGCCATTTTAAAAACAAACTTGTTGTGCAATCCAGTGAAATATTTAAGTGAAAGAGTACTAGAAACAGTAAGGAGAAATTAAGCATTCCATTCTACAAAATATATAATACTAATAGCTGGTTTTAACAGGGAAATGGACGTATATATACTCGAAAAACGATCGAAAACCGTACTAATAACATTATAACCTGCAATAACAGCTATTTTTCAGTGATATTATATTCCAATCAAAATTCCTAATAAAATATACAGTAAACATCGAGTGTAGCGTAACATGTGACATTCATTATCTGTGTATTTACGTGTGGGCACACTGATACAACACTGCAAACACATTTAACATAAAGATATAGACAACATTGTACGAATCTGTGAACATTAAATATCATTTAATTTTTTTATAAAACACAGTTACATTGAGAGTGCCCTTGACGTAGCATATCCCGAAGGTAAATGTGAAGCTTTTTGTTTGTGATGTGTTGGATTATACATTGATACAGGTGTTGACTGACTTGAAACAATTGATTTACATTACACATGGATTTTGTTTAATCGGCCATTCGAATATTTAGATTAATTTAAGCACTAATATATTTTTTAAATAATCCATACCCAAATCTAAGAAACTGACCCTAATATTCTTCTTTTTTTATATGACAAAGTGCTGCAAATTTTAATGAATTGTCAGTCAACACAAACATTTATTAATTTTGGGTGTAACTTACCATAATGCCCGTGCTAACGGCGATACCTCGGCCGCAATATGTGTTTGGCACTATATCACCAAAACCGACGGAGAGAAATGTTATTGCTATTAGCCACATCGCATTCAGTAGGTTAGCGTGTTCTTCATCGTGAAACCTGAATTATTAATAAATTTCAACGCTTAACTGATTTACCTGTCCACCCTGAAATTTAGATCTACCCAAGAACGAATAAACCCTATCACCTTTTACATTTGTACCGAGGTGTAAATAATAATATATAGAAATATATAACAATGAGTTTGACTGAAGAGTTTGACTTTGATTTATATGTCATATGACTTCAATATTCATTTTGTTAATTCCAACTACACATAAAATGGCTCACCTTTACCAACCTATTGATTGTTTTGCAGACGTAGCAAGTTGATTATTATGTAGGCACAATCCTTGCTAGGTCTCACCAAAACGAGTAGAAACCTCACGAAAAACAAGACGAAATAATAATGCTTCATAAAGCCAACTCAACTGTCCTACAATACATACCACCATACCGCAGGTGAGGGTAATGCCACGGCCGCAGTAAGTGTTGGGGACAATATCACCATAGCCGACACAGAGGAATGTTATAGCTGTCAGCCACATTGAGTTTAGCAAATTGGCATGATCTTCATCATGGAACCTGAGAGCCAAAATGGCCAACAAGAACCAAAAATAACCAACCGTTCTATCACATTTTACAATAAAATATGATCCGACGAAGATGATTTTCAATCGCAATAAAAGGGGGGTTTACATTAGACTTCCTTCGTGGCAAAATAATTACATAATCAAATACTAAATTCAAAAGATAATGTTAAATAAAATTCCGAAACACAACAGATACAGGCAAAATTGCACAATAAAATCTGCCATGTCTAAGAATTTTATATCATTAAATTTTTCTACACAGTTATTTGCGTACTAATACTTCATAATAAAGAATTTTAAAAACAACGTGCAGTCTAAACATTAAACTGGACTGAATACGAAATAATTATACTGATAGCCATGCGTGAATTGAACTTTTAATTTGCCATAAATGTAGAAGGTTATGATAACAGACGTAATAAATACTCGATAGATAAAATGACAAGAAGATAGAAGGAAACAATACGCAGAAGTGACATAGATTTACAAGCAGATCGCTTAATAGATTGGAGTAGGAAGAAACTTGTTTTTATGCGTGAAATTGATGGTGTGCAATGATTTGGTGCGCAATTTTCTGTCATAAGTTAACATCTTAATGTTTAGTGTATAGGAGCCATTTTGTGCGTAATTTTTAAATAATCGTTTACATTTTTTAATAGAGCACCACTCTCTCCAGTTAAAACATGTGGTATGACTTTAGACTTCTTGAAAGTGCTATAATAAACAGCGATGTTTTGTGAAAGCTGTGTTTTACATACAATCTAAATGTTGGAAACTACAATTTTTATAGAATCTTACATATAGAATTGTTTATTAACTAACAAGTGTGTTTCATGTTTCAACTTGGTTTTCACGATATTAGAGGAATCTACATTTGCGAAATTATTCAAAGTCAAACTCTTTAATTCGTTTGTGATGATTATGAACCTAGCGACGCTACTTATATTCTCTTAATATTTAAACATATAAAAATAAAACACAGTGGGTTTAAAAAGCGAAAACAAATAATATATACAACGCCACAGTACAAAAGCTGCATGCCCACAAAGGCAATATACTGGTGAAGTATTTCTCATTATCACAGTGCCCCACGATAGTGGGCTTGGAATTATAACGGTGGAAGCAAATCCAACGAAATAAAATACAGGGTCGACTTAACGAGAAAATTATGAAAGATTACAAATAATATGAGGCATAATTAAACTTGCCCAATTTGTCCCACCCAATATTGTGAACTATGCAAATAAAGTACTGTACCACCAACAACATATAACACCAATACTGACCTTTCACACTGCCTTAAAGTCCAGCTTGCTATTATCCAGAGCGATACCATAAATACTAATAAAACGGTACCAGGACAAATAGTCATAAGAGTCTTCAAAACAAATCTGTAATATTAAATGGGTTAGTTGATTTAATAATAGGAGTACAAACAGATAATTAATTAACAATAATAAAAACGGCTTTATTTAATGTTCTTAAGACTAAGTATATGAATTTCAATGATCTTACTTTAGAATTATTAATTATAATTTACAATAGCACTCCGAATTTACACGATATCTGAGGGACTGAGTGGTAATAGTGCAAGTCGAGTTCGCGAAGTCTGAATCCAATGTTACATATACTCAAATTATGTTTAACTAAAAGCAGTGATAAAAAAAAGCAATAATATAGAAGAATAATGTGTAAATTTAAGCCAAAGTTGTTTTGATTTGGAAATTTAAAAAATCTATCAACGGCTGTTAAAATATCGCTCTTTTTTATATCATAATATTTCCTCGCAACGCACAGAAATTGTTTATTCTCTTTTCCATAATAAAAATGGACATTCCACTGGAATTTATCTTTTCCTAAATGTATAATTCTTATAATTAATCTAAATCTATATTCCGGTTTATCCATACTCTTTTGCCAATTCACAAGTTTAAATTTTTTGATCGATAATTTGGTGATTCCAATGAATTTATCCTCCTTATATTTCAATGAGAACCATTTTCCTTTCATGTATGATACAAATTAAAATGAGGTGAATATGGGAGTCTTCATTTGAGAATCATAGTTAGAATAAATTACTCAAGCTATCATTTCGAGCATAAAATGATACAGAGTAGAGCATAGATAGCATAGATTTCTCATAAGCTGAATAACATGTGGGCGAGGTAGTAGAGTTTTGAAGGTGGTAGAGCCACGCTGTAGCTATTACTAGTTTCAACATGAATAGGTCGCCTCGCCCAGGGTAGTACCACCTTCTCACAGATCACCGACGTGAAGTAACAGTGCTTGCATTGTTTCGTTTCGTTCGGTCAGTGAGAGCGCCGGAGTGGGCCTCCTTTTCCCCTTTCCCTTCCCCTTTTTCCTCTCCCTGTCCCTCCTCTATATACATATACTCAAATTATGTTTAACTAAAAGCAGTGATAAAAAAAAGCAATAATATAGAAGAATAATGTGTAAATTTAAGCCAAAGTTGTTTTGATTTGGAAATTTAAAAAATCTATCAACGGCTGTTAAAATATCGCTCTTTTTTATATCATAATATTTCCTCGCAACGCACAGAAATTGTTTATTCTCTTTTCCATAATAAAAATGGACATTCCACTGGAATTTATCTTTTCCTAAATGTATAATTCTTATAATTAATCTAAATCTATATTCCGGTTTATCCATACTCTTTTGCCAATTCACAAGTTTAAATTTTTTGATCGATAATTTGGTGATTCCAATGAATTTATCCTCCTTATATTTCAATGAGAACCATTTTCCTTTCATGTATGATACAAATTAAAATGAGGTGAATATGGGAGTCTTCATTTGAGAATCATAGTTAGAATAAATTACTCAAGCTATCATTTCGAGCATAAAATGATACAGAGTAGAGCATAGATAGCATAGATTTCTCATAAGCTGAATAACATGTGGGCGAGGTAGTAGAGTTTTGAAGGTGGTAGAGCCACGCTGTAGCTATTACTAGTTTCAACATGAATAGGTCGCCTCGCCCAGGGTAGTACCACCTTCTCACAGATCACCGACGTGAAGTAACAGTGCTTGCATTGTTTCGTTTCGTTCGGTCAGTGAGAGCGCCGGAGTGGGCCTCCTTTTCCCCTTTCCCTTCCCCTTTTTCCTCTCCCTGTCCCTCCTCTATACACAGGCTGGTAACGCACTTGCGACTCCCCTGGTGTTGCTGGTGTCTATGGACGGTGGTCATAACTTAACATCGGGTGACCCACTTCGTTCGCCTCCTTTTGACATAAAAAGTCACGCGGTGATTAAAAATGTGAATCACGTAACTTTGGATTTACTTAAGTAGGGGTATTGTCGTACTTAAATTCTATTAACTCAACTTGTGCCTAGGGCGTTAGTAAATCATAGTTTTAAGAAGAACATTAAAATAGAGAATATTTAAAAATAAACGAATTCAGATATTTAATTACCTAGTGTTAAAATTAATCCTGTTTAAAGCCCCTATACTTCTAGACGAAGCGTCAGTGAAGAGCTTGCTGTGAAGTAACATGACCCTGCATATAAGATAAAGTCGAAAGAACATTGGCAGCGATAATGTGACGTCGTATGGAACCTGAAATTAGAAAGAAGTATGATTAAAATCAAGAGATTTTATAAAAAATAAACTGTCATTTTCAGTACTCTTCGAGTAAAACACGAATCACATCTAATAAACAAAACTCCATACACCTTTCATTTTAAGCGGCACCCCTTAAATAATTTGATAAATAATTATCATAACATCATTTTTAATCCTGATCAACTGAAATCACGTGTATTCAATGTGCTCTGTGCTATATATTTTGTATGTTTAAATGACCATACTATATATTGTATTGTGTGTTCCAATTCATTCAAGTGACACAAGACATACACTTTTTGAAGTTATACTTCTTTTGACGCGTTAGGAAAAAATTATGAGAGTAAATTTTTACGATGCGCGCGCACACCGTCAAGAAAAACCGACATCCTGAAGTTATTACGATGCGCGCACACCGCTACGAAAAACCGACACCCTGTAGTTAGCTATAGTCAACATTTCGTTTCTTTGTATTTGTTGTTCGTATTTCTTTGTATTAAAATTTTCAATGTATTAAATACCTTTTTTCTATTGTTAGTGTCGTTTTTTCTATAAACTTAGAATAAGGCGAAAGATAAAATTTTCGAAAAGACTTTTATCTTGTTACGTGAAAGAAGTATAACTTCTAACGCGTGTACATAAGTACACAAACACTTTTTTTTTAATATATATACGAAAATTAAGTGGTTATTTAGTTAAAACATGCAATCTTTTAAAATCGCAGACTAGTCACGAGTATACGTGAGTCATGAGATATTCAATATAGTGAATTGTTGAACATCCACAGAGAAATATAATCTAACTGGTAAAAAAATGTATTTTTAGTCCGTTCCAGTGTATTTATAACCATTGACCGAAATAACGAGTAGCCAACGGATTATATATGATTATTGTATTGCACATATTATACTCATATATGCTCTTAGTGATGTTCGACAATTTACATCTAGTCTGAGTGGTCTGTGTTCAAATTATGAATTTTATGTAAATCGTTAAAAACAAAATCTAAACATTCCATGTAAATAAAATATTATTTATTATTCCTACTATTTGATAGAATAGTTAACGAGATGATAAAAAAAACGACAAGCAAATACTGTATTAACCTTTATTTAATATTATGTACTCAATAAAGACGACACAATAACAGTGTAAGAATAAAACACACTGTCCACAAAAAAACCGAAAACATGCTTAAACAAGGAAACTAAAATTATGCCAAAACCTCATAACCTTTTAATTAATTGAATACAGACCTCGATTTGTTTATACATGGTGCCCTAAAGAGAAAATTGACATAATGAATGTCAGTGGAAATATAAAAAATGAACAACGACATAAAATAGACCATGCATGTTCTGTAGAAGTGGCATGTATATTTACAATTAACACGATTCTATTTTACAGTACTAATAAGAACAAAATGCCAAATATATAACCAATGTAGGTAAAGTAAGGTAAGTTAGGTAAACAAACGGAACAATAAAAAGAATAATTTCAATATTAATGAGTAACTATTAAAAAGTGAGATTACTAAATTGATCAAAGACATTTCAGGTTTTTGATATAAAACCTTTACAACCATTAGCTGGTACAAAACAAAGTCCCTTACCGCGTCTGTCTGTCTGTTCGCGATAAACTCAAAAACTATTGAACGAATTTTCATGCAGTTCTCACCAGTAGATAAAAAGATTTATGAAGAAGGTTTTGGTACATAATTATATTGGTATATAATTTAGTATAATTTGTCAAGGATTTGTTTAAATCAGGGCGAGACAACGTCTACCAGGTCCGCTAGTAATAAATACTTTAAAAAATTATTACGGCGTTGTTTATAAATAAAAATTGTGATTTCAACATTTACTTACAACTTCAACGCCTATTACTCCACCCTTATTGGCCAATTTTGTGGTCCATGTAAATGTATATTGGCCAGGAATCGGGTGGACAGCACAAATGGCGAGCTCAAGTCCGATTTGCGCTATCCGCTGCCACGTCATTGCTATCCGCCAGTCGTCAGCGCAGTTGTCTATCATAAATAACTGGAATGGTATTATATACTTTTGTTTTAGTAAGGTGTCTACATAAATAAGAAATAAATTACATATGGTAAATAAAAAAACATCGTTCATTGTCTTTTGCTTTAAGCGCGGGATACACTAGGGGGACAAACTCAACATTTGCGAAACATTCACGTGTTTCGGGACATGTTGCGTGCTCCCACGTCGTGAGCTGACGTGTTGCAGGCCAGTGTCACGGCATTTGTTGCCGAGTATACATGTCTATAGTGTGGGGAAAACCGTACTTTTATTTCTTGAGATTTACTACAGTCATGAGTTCTATAAGCAGTGCTTATACTATTGTGGCCGGCAAAAATGTTCCGCGAAATTTGTCTCGGGACATTTACATAGTTGTTGAGCAATATGTTCCGCAACATGTCCCTCCATTTGTCCCCTAGTGTATCCGAGTCTTTAATGTTCGCGAGTTTACACAACTGTAGTCAGTACTCGCATAAAAATTACTAACAATATACTATTAACATATACAAGTATGTGATGACGTGCAACTTTTAACAAATTAACTAATTTCAAATAGTTATCTGAATTTGGAACAATATTTCCAAGACTAAATTTAAGAAAGGATCTGGACTACACGTCATTGCATGAGTTATAGGAAGTACTAAAAGATACTATTAAAGAGAACAACCCCGTAATTAATGCAGATAAATAAGTATTTAGGATAGAACATAATAATCGTTATCATGTGGATGAAATTGCAAACAACAACAAGTACTACTAAAATTAAGACTTTGTAAATATATTTTCTCAGGATTCGATCATTAACAATTAAATATATCAGCAGGTTGTGGTTACATTTTACGACAAGAACCGTAATAGAACTGAAATGAATGACAAAATCAAATCAAAGCTGATTTATAATAACGATATAAAGTAACTCAAATTTTCTAATTTTAACAGCAAATAAAAATAGTTACAATAGTTCTGTTAATTTATTAAGTTATATGAGATCAACGTGAAGAATATCAGTTTCTCAAGATAGAGAATTTTTCAAGCGTACGCCCTTATTAATTGACGCAGTAACCAACAAATTTGTAAGTGCCCGTGGCTCGAGTGTGGGTACGAATTGACGACGCTTCGAGTGTTCTTATTCTTATTCAAGAAATGGGGCTAAGCAGGCCTTAGTCCTGTATTACTGCAACCAGTACTAATTTATTGTGATCGCACCATATTACTAAAGCCTCCCTGCATAGTATATGCATAGTCCTATAGCATTTAAGAACCGTACGACTTTTTTGGTTGAAACCCTCTGTATCTCATCCGGGAGCAATATATGCTCTCCCAGAATCCGGTTTCTAGTGGACTTCAGTGGAGCACATTCACACAAAAGGTGTTTGAGAGTTTCATCCACACTATCACAAAATCTGCACTCTCTTGTGCTTCGGACACTGATGTTATACAAATGCTTTTTAAGGCAACAATGTCCAGTGAGTGTTCTCACTAAAACCAGTAATTGATTCCTACACAGTAACAGGGCCTCTCCACCATGTCGCTGGTTGAATGAGTTAAGCCTGATGAGTTCTTTGGAATATTTTTATCCTGAAAAGTTATGCCAGAACCTTTTGTAATGGTTTCTAAGGGTCAATTGAGCTTGGCTTTTGGATATTCCACAGAATGGTTCATTACCAATGTATATTCCCACAGCACATACTCTTGCAAGCTCATTAGCAGCTTCATTGCCAGATATGCCTACATGCTCCAGAACCCATCGCAGAATTAGTCTGTTACTCTGGCCCAGACTGTTTAATACAGCCACACAATTGAAGACAACTTTCGACTCAATCGAATGTGAAGCAAGGATCAATAAGGTGGCTGCTTCAAGTGTTACTTTTGTTACGTAGATTTCTAGTGTGACAAGAATATCTAACTGATTTATCTTGTTCGTAATACCCTAATAAGAGACGCAACCAAAGCAATGTTTCTCCTTATCTCCATCGAACAGTAACCGACCACTTGCAATATAAACAAAGGATAAATTAAGGGATAGCAACGATAGGGGCCATGTTGCTTTAAAAAGGGAAACCTAATAAATTTGCTTTACTTTGTATTTTGTAATTTGCTTTGTACAAAATGTATTTAGTTTCTAGCTTTTTCAAATGATTGAATCCTATTTTAAGTCTGTAAATCGCTTTCCGTATTAAGAAAAATTAACAGTGCATGTATGAATGTGTAAATGAGGAGGAAGTGAAACTTCTTTAGCTTTTATTTATTCAATAATATATATGTCAGTATGCTTATATACTATACGAAGTCCCGTAGTATAAATACTGAACTATACATTTACTCATTTCGGTATATTATTAGACCCAGACAGCCAATTATACATACTTACACATACACACAAATATATACCTACCGTACATTTAACGCGTAATGCAAAGTTTACCCCACAATGCCAAAGAAGTTTCTCTTTAAAAAAAAAAATCATTTAAAATAAACCATTACCTGTACTTCTAAAGCGTGATACGCGACGATTAGGCCAAGTAAGATCACAGTTGACATTGATATTAGCGTCTTCAACGCTTGCGAATAAATTGATGCCTAGAAAGAAAATTCAATCACTGATCAATTTTATATAGGACATATTTATTAACGCTTCTGTAGCAAAGTTAATAATTTCTTAACTACAGTTTGTATGATATATAAACCAAAGAAAACATTACCTTATTATATACACCAGCACTGGAAAGTTCGTTTTCTATGACCATAATTATAATACCAAACATCCCCATCACTAAAGCGTAGTCGCTTATTCGTTTTCTTTTTTCAAATAACGCCTTTCTTCTACCTAATCTGGAAATATAAAGATTGATGTTTTGATTTAACTTAACACTTTTATTTAACTTAGAATAACTTATACGATAATTGCGTAAATGTATTAAAAGATACTATCCAAAATTTATTTTCGATATGAGCGTCGATCGAAAAATTTCAAATCCATGCAAATGAATAGCTGCCGGTGAAGGAAAGTTTTCGTAATAAAGCCATAGTGTGATGGTAGAATTGTCTCTAAACCCACCTGAATAGCTATCACCTTCTAGTCTCAAATATGTCTATATATATTATTTTTTTATGGCATAGCAGGCAAACGAGCTTGTGGTTCACGTGATTTTAAGTGATCAGCACCGTCAATGGACACTAACAACACCAGGGGAGTCGAAAATGCGTTGCCAGCCTGTGTTGGGGGAAAGGGAGGAAGGGGAGGAGGGGAGGAGGGGAGGAAGGGAAGGGGAAGGGGAATGTGGAAGGGGAGGGGAGGTGGGTCTCAGGCGCTCTCACTGACCGAACGAAACGCAACAATGCAAGCACTGTTACTTTACGTCGGTTTTCTGTGAGAGGGTGGTACTCCCCCGGGCGAGCCGACCCATTCATGCTGAAACCAATAATAACTTCAGCGTGGCTCTACCACCTATAAAATGATATAAAATATGTCGCTAAGGACCTATAAGTAAACCGTTCTTAATAAAATTACGTTATATATTTGAACAATGGCTTTGAATATGTTTCAGTCATAGGGCCCTTCTTTGTGTTAGGTTATGAGTTAATTCAGGCGAGATGAAGGGTAATCAATTTCTTCTCAACCATTATTTGTCGGGCCATGCCATACTTAACACCAGATGCAGTGCAGTAATTTTGCGACAGGCAGAACACAACATTATTTATTTACTTATATATTCATAATTAGGAACATAAATTCTTTAAACAGAAAATGTATGTACTAGCATATGTGCGCGGCTTCGGTCGCGTTAATGTAGATTTGAATTATCCCTCAGGAACAGTACGCGTTTTCTAGATAAAAGGTACCCCATATCCATTACCCCTGAGAACGTGTATGAAAATTGTCATGTAAATCGGTTTAGTAGTTCAGGTGTAAAAGCGTAGCAAAAAAGGAAACTCATGTTATCATTTATAATACTAATTAAGGAAAAGTATATAATTGTATGAAAGAATCTAAATCTCAGCCATTAAATCTTGAGATATAATCGCGTGCCCAAGTCCAGAATTTAAGGATTAACTTTATAAATTGGTGCCCGCAGTTACTAATCCCTTAAGTAATCTTTCGGACGGGTATACGCGTTTATTAGATTCCGAATGATAATTATCAACGCACCGAACTTGTTACCGTTTGATCTTTCTTATACAGGGAATTAAAAAATAAACGAAGAATATAATACTTAACGTTTTTGGTTTACGGGAACCATTTTTTATTATAATTTTACAAAAAATACCCATACTTTCATCACGTTAAGAGAATTAAAATGTTTTTTAAAACTAATGTAAAACAATTTGCTTACGTTTACCATATGTACTATAGTTTTTTTTTTCATATTAACGTAAACAATAAGATAATCAAACAATATAACAATTTTCTTATACATTCTGACAATCTAAAACTGCACTGTAACTCCGAAGACGAACAAAATCGATGCGGCCCTGGTGCAAGTTATTTCCGTTCGTTCTAGGTCATGTAGGCATTAATAAAAGTGTTTTTTAATTGATTAGTGTCTAAATCTGTTATATAACGTTCAAGTCCATATATGTTTAAGTGAAAGATAAAATATAAATTACAATTAAATTGACTATAATTGAAGAGAGTATGGCCAAATATTCAAATGCATAAAATTAAATCAATCATAACTTTATTAATAAAAAATTGCAAAACTATTTTATGCGTAATTGCATATGGTTTACGTATTAATTAAATAATATACTTTAAATTCTCGTATAAAATAAAATTATTACATAGTATAAAACAAAGTCCCTTACCGCGTCTGTATGTCTCTCCGTTCGCGATAAACTCAACAACTACTGAACGGATTTTCATGCGGTTTTGACCAGTAGATAAAGTAATTCATGAGGAAGGTTTAGGTATATCCTTTGGAAGACTTTTTTATTATCAGGGCGGAATAACGTCCACCAGGCCCGCTATTAATTAGTAAATTAGATTCACCAACCATGATTTCGCTACTTACCGAAATATATTCTAAACAGTTGAGTCAAACGTGTAACAAAATAGAGTGAAGTTACAATAATTCCTTCGATCGGAAACCACCTGTGGTGCGAATCAAATGCTAGGTCAGCGAGAACTAGTGGCGAATGTTGTGATCACTCACCGGCTGGTGCGAGGTTCAATGCCAGTGGTCGGGGCCGATGAGTTGCGATGGTGATAATAGGTTATTGCGATACAAGGGGCGCGCGATTCGTTTTAGGCGCACGCGTTTCGCATACGATGTGCGCGTTCGAACTGGGGCCGGCAAGACAAAAGCCGGGAGCGATCAACAAACAAAGTGCTCCCACCCTTGCTGACACAACTTTTCCTAAATTAACGCGGCCGCAACAAATCATTTACGGCCAAAGTTATAAATGTTAATTTTATACATTAAGATATTTTGCATCGTAGTGTTGTAGCGAGGAAGAATATCCCGTCATTTAGAGACATGTAAAAAAGGGAGACCGGAATAATAACGGAAAGACATTAAATAAATAATAATATCATAAAAATAAACAAAACCTGTTGAAAAGAATATGGAATATAATGAGCAAACAAAATATAAGGTAAAAATGCTTGTAAAACATTGCTTTCTGCATATAATATTCTTTTGTACCTTAGAAAAGTTTCCCCTTTAGAGGTCGGTAAAGTTGATTCAACGTTGATAACAGAGCGTTTGAAACGCATAAACTACTAAGGCAATGTTCCACTAAGGATATTGCTATCACCGCAGCTATTCCATATATATAAACACCTCCATAACTTATTTCATAATATATCATATTTATTTATATATATTTTGAAACTAGCTGACCCGTGACTTCGTTCGCGTGAAACTTAATGTAAAAAAACAGCGTTTTATAAAGTTATCTGAATGTATTAAGTCCATTTACTTACCTACTTTCGCGTCGTCATTAAAACTCCAATAACTTTGGATATACCAAAGCGATTTTAATGAAACAAACAATACATGTTACCCGAAACTATACTTTATAATTTTCTTGACGAGGTTTTATCATGAATGCAGTATTTTAGCAGTGATGCGTGTTCATACGAACATGCAGACATTTCTAAAATAGATTGAAATAAACACCTGAAACATTTTTTTTGCACAAAAATCTAAAAAGTATTTATGTTTGTATAGATATTCTTTAAAAATGAAAGAAAATAAACACAATATATGAAGCAAAGTTTTTTTCTAACTCATTGACCTTACGAATTTCGCTACCAAATATATTTAAGCGTAAGTCAATATATCCAAGTTTCATAAATAAGACTTATTAAATATGCCGATATTTTCAGCATACTAAATGTTTTACCTTTCATATTTCAAAATCGTAAATTCCTTTATGCTACTAAAATAATTTGTGGTTATTATATACTGTGTAACGTATATTATATGGAGAAATATCATATCCTTTCCATATTAATCTCAAAGCAATATTGTTTAGAAGAGATAATACATTGTTTCTGTATACCAATCTCAAGAGAATAGTTTCATCGGCCTTTGTCGAGGGATTGACCCCGACTCTATCATCCTACTTATTGGTTTTGTATAAACCGAGAAATGTAATGAAAAATGTGAGCAGAATATCGCTGAAACAGGGTGTTATAATGGACTGTGTTCATGATACACTCGTATAAGCGAACTGCTGATCTCGTTTCGTTGCTCATTATGTGAAATGAGGCGGGAAAAATGACGTCATTTTTAACCGTAGTCGCATAACGGAGCTTATTTTACACACAATTGAATTGATTTTACTTCGGTGACTTTTCATGTTAATAACGTCACTTACATTTTGCGTCGTATTATTTTTAAAAGTGATTACAAAATAATGATATTCCACATGATATTATTAAAAAAAAAAGTGTATGTGTACTTATGTACACGCGATATAGGTTATTCTTCTTTGGCGTAACAAGATAAAAATCTTTACAAAATTTTTAGATTATTCTACGTTTGTAGAAAAAACGACAATAACAATAGAAATAAGGTATTTAATACATTGAAAGTTTTAATAAAAAGAAATACAAAGAACAAATATAAAGAAACAAAATGTTGACTATACCTAACTTCAGGGTGTCGGTTTTACGTGCCGGTGTGCGCGCGCATCGTAAAAATTTACCCTCATCATTTTTCCCTAACGCGCCAAAAGAAGTATAACTTCAAAAAGTCAAGTCATAAGTATTGCCGACAGAAGCGGAAACTCAATACAATAGAATAACTGTATTCTGTTTTGAATTTTTTAATTAATTGTACTGTGGCTTATTTAAATTTCATAACCTGTAAATTGAAATATTATATATAATATGTACTAGTGACGGATGCAGGTATATTTATGTACACAATATACACATAGGGAAAGCGTGCGGTCGCGATGACGCGAGTTTCACGCTTTTTGTTCATCTAAAAAGTACACATATACGCACAGTAGAGTAATAAAAAAACGACTATATTTTTTCTTAAATATAACGAATATATTGTTGGAAATGATGAAAAAATCCTGTGAAATTCCAACTGTCGCGGCTGCGTAAATAGTCAATTAGGAAAAATAGTGTCAGCGAGGGTGGGAGCACTTTGTTTGTTGATCACTCCCGGTGTTTGTATCGCCGGCCCTAGTTCGATTGCACACATTATATGCGAAGCTCGTGCGCCTTAAAGGAATCGCGCTCCTCGTCACGCTATATTGCACCTATTTCGCACCATCGTAATTCTTCGGCGCCGACCACCGGCATCAAACCTCGAACCAGCCGGTGAGTGATCACAACATTCGCTACTAGTTATCTCGCTGACCTTGCATTCGATTCGCATTACAGGTGGTTTCTGATCGAAGGAAGCACCACCATTTCAGAAAAAAAAATTGTCGATTTTTTTATCTATCACTCTATTACACAGTATACATATAACTCATGGAAAGTGGTTGGTAACGATGACGCGAGTTCCATGAGTTTTGCTTTGAAAATATTCCTTAACTTATCTTTGCCCGCATTAATGTTGATTTGATCTTTGTGTCGGAATATGTAGCCTATATCGTTTTCTGTACTCTTGGCGTGTATGCAAAATTTCATAACGATCGACTGAATAGCTACGACATGGAAGCATAATAGACTCGCTTTCGCATTTATAGCATTATTATGAATATGCAAAGAAGAAAATCCATTCTTTTTTATAGAAACCACGTATCTGCCCACATATAAATTAACGAAAAGCTCTGGGAAGTTGACCCCTATATTTTGCGTAAGAATTTGAAAATGGCTAATGGGTAAGCCCATTGATTACCCATTTTTGCCCATCTCTACAACATAAGTTATGAATGATTTAAAATGAGTTTTTTTTATATCATAGGAGGCAAACGGACAAGAGGGTCACCTGGTATTAAGTGATCACCACCATCCATAGACACTTGCAACACCAGGGGAGTCGCAAGTGCGTTGCCAACCTGTCTTGAGGAAGAGGGAAGGAAAGGGGAGGGGGAAAGGCGGGCCGCCGGCGCTCTCAGTGACCGAACGAAATGCAATATTGCAAGCACTGTTACTTCACGTCCGTTTTCTATAAGAGATTGGTATTGCCCCGGTCGAGCAGGCCCATTCACGATGAAACCATTAATTCAGCGTATCTCTACCACCTTCGAAAATGCGTTGGCCACCGTTTGAAATTAATTTGAAAAATCTATAATCTGGATTTTTCAAGTTATTCCTTTGCCCATGTTTGCCCATCCTTTACTTTCTTGATAAGTTAACTTCATGAGGGTGGAATAAAATTGAGAGATCGAGAATTTTAAGTAAAAGTTGACTTATCAAAATTTAAATGATTTGCATATGATGATATACTTCAAGAAACGACATTGAGATTATCGGTTTCAAATTTTTTTCATACGCTGGCTTCCGCATTTAAAATTGCTCGTCACCTTTTCTATAGAAGTGGGCAGAAATGGGCAATCGATAGGCATACTTTCAATAAATTTTCAAATTCTTACGCAAACAATGAGGGGCCAACTTCCCGAAGCTTTAATGAAGGACTATTTTGTAACCAAAATAATATAATTATGTACCACGTCTTCTTGTACCGCACTCTTAACAAGTATACAATAATATTTTAAAAAAAATTACTTACATACCTATGTATTTATGTGTTATAAATATGTATTAAATTAGGAACATTTGTTGAAAGAATTATTAAATTACCCGGTAAATTTCTAATTATTACTTCTCAAACACGCCTAAGTTATGAAATTATGACCAAAAAAAGTTTTTTTATGGAAAGTTGTCTGAACGAGTCGATTTCGTTTTACTTTTACGATATATAGCTTCATATTTAGTAAATAAGGTGTATTTAATTGAACAAAACAGAAAGGGTAAGCAACTAAAATCCCAAAAAACACTTATTTATAGTACCGTGTTATTTTTCAGGTATATTAATTAACAAAAATCATACAAATCACATCAAATTTTATTTTATTTTTTAGAATTGCATTGTTTTTACTAACTGGAAGTTGTATGTGGATTTACTTTAGAAGCCGAAAGAATGTTTCTAGAGAATATAAGCGATATCTAAAATCAGTTAATTTTACGATTCGTTGATTTCAATTAAATTACTTGAAAGGGATGCCTAAAATGTATTTTTTTTTATATTAACAATAAATAATAACTTTAATGTCAACATTGTAGATAATTGTTCAATTATGTTATATACTTGGTAATAAGTTTACGTCTTTTGAAAATAGAAAATACATATTGAATCACGGTATAATAGTTCACAGCGAGTAGGTCAGAGAGGTAATTTCAACATGTCCAAAACATACACAAACATTTTTACCTTCACTGCGAAATCCTTAAATCCTTTTCATAAACCAGTGTACCTTTTCTAATGGTAATAGACTGCTGAGGAATTCAATCTACGAAGGTGTTAGTTTCACGATTGAATCGGACACAAAGCCGACTTTAGTTCTAATAGATGTTTTATATTAAAGTCACAATGATTACTTTCATGTTACAAAGATTGTAATTTCATCAACATGTGGTAAAACAATAACTTTACTCAAAAAAAAGATTCCATCGCTATGGCAAACCAACGTGCAATCCACTTAACGATACTCACATGGACACATGAAATATTAAAAGCCACCATATAACTGTTGCAAACCATATAATAAGCCTGTTTACTCTCCTCTTGAAAAATGCCAAACTATAGCCAATGGGATTTTTTTTAATCAAAATGTTTGAGAGAGGATATTCCTCTTGAACAAGAAAGTCCCTAACCTAACAAGTGAACTTAATAACAACAGAAAACATTGCAATAATGGAAAATTGCCGCTGGCATCATAAAGGCCAATTCCTCAGAACATAGGGACGAGGATTTAAAGATTCGATACCACTCGTATCTTTACGATCATCAAAGATTTTCACAAATCGCACTTCAACCAAGTCAAATGGCATATGTTAATATCCAAGTGCTCCCGTCTGAAGATGGCAGCGGTACTACATTATTTAATCGCAAATACTTGATGTAAGAACATCTTATGCGTTAGATCCTCCAATCTTTTTATTTGTGTAACATGTTATTTATGTAATTTTATGACAGCGGGTTTTATCAGAAGTGGTAACACTGCGATGGTACGGAGCAATGTAGATAGGAAACCAAAGCGGTGGTAAGGCTTTTCTAAGTATACCTAGCTAGCAAGCATACTCAGGTTGAAAATCTGTTTCGAAGCACCTATACTTACGTATTCTAGCATCTGTAGTTGAAAGTCGGTCCCCCCATCTAGGTTTGGCGTGTTTACATTATTGGACAGGATCATTCTAAATTTGTGGTTTAACGAAAAAAATAGTAAAAAGTATATTTAGTTACACAAATGTTACTTTAAGTTTTTTTTTTATGTCATAGGTGGCAAACGAACAGGTGGGTCACCTGATGTTAAGTGATCACCACCGTCCATGGACACTAACAACACCAGAGGAGTCGCAAGTGCGTTGCCACCCTTTGGGGGGAAGGGTTAGGGGAGGGAGAGGGAGCGGAGAGAGGAGGGGAAGGGAGGTGGGCCTCCGGCGCTCTCATTGACCGAACGAAACGCAACAATGCAAGCACTGTTACTTCACGTCGGTTTTCTATGAGACGGTGGTATTACCCCGGACGAGCCGACCCATTCATGCTGAAACCAGTAATAGTTTCAGCGTGGCCCTACCACCATAGTGAGTAAGTACTAAAAGTTCTTCATCTGTTCGCCTTGTTACATCTACAAGACTAAAATACCGAGCCAAATTTATTGAAGTTCGACAAAGTGACAACTTAATGTTCGGAAAAGGTCCTGCTACTTTTCATTCCGATTAAACACATGGTTCCCGAGGGATAGAGAGACATTTTCGATGTAATAAAGTTAACAGTAACTAGGATAGTTTTAAGATAAAATTACTCTGAATAGATGATATAAAACATGAATTTCGAATAGTAAACGTCACAGAGATAAGTTTATAAACTCTTCTCCGTCCGTCTGTGAATCGCAGTTAATCTGATAGTGTTTCGCCGTTTTGTTGAAGCGACATGGAACTAGTGCAGCGATGTTCTGGAGCGAAAAATTATTATCAAAGACATGCTTTGAGGAAGTCGGATGTTCGCATTTAGTTCACATTCTATGTTCGAGTACTTCTTACGTCAAAGTATTTCTCAAAGTGAACATCTTATTAATTATGCTATTTCTTATGCAGTGATTATTTTTGACTCTATATTTTGTTTAATTGGAGTATGAAAATATTTTATGCTTCTTTCTGCCTAGAGCCTCACGTTTTAATATATTCGCTACGAAGTATATTCGAACAAATTAAGGCCTTTACTCTCCACTAAATAGAATGATATCACTTTATAATTCTAAATCTAAAAGCTCTAATCTAGATATATTCACAAATAGTCTCAGCCAGTATAAAGAAATTTATTTAAGTAACTTAAAATAAAAAGAAAATTGGAATGTATGGTTAGTGTTTTTACTTTTTCTTTTTTTGTTGTTTTTGTTTTAGCTTTCTCATTTACTTAAGTTATTTGCTGTAGAATATAATAAATACGTCGTAAACACCTATAATTAAGATTGCACTTATATAGAGTTATTAAAAATGCATGTTATGTACTATTCTAGTGTAAATCTTGTTGGTGTTTCTAAATAAATAAATAAAATAATTCCTAACAATTTTAATAGCCTATTAATGTACAAAATCTAGTTGAAATCAAAAGAGATGAATTAAAATTTTCATGTTCAATCTTTTTTTTAAATTATTATTGACAATTATTTTTAAAGTGTAACAATTTTAAAATGGCGTAATGTGAACAAAATGTCATTCAAATTTACATGTACACACCGGAAACCCTTTTTAATATAATTGTTTTCAAAACACTGTTATATTAAAATATACTATATTTTATGATTTCGAAAACTATTTTATTTTTAAGAGATTTTTTTTCCAACGAATAAGATTATTGGCAATTCTTATACTCAGCCAGTGTTAGAATAGTACATGCTTTCCGCGTGCAATTATAATCAATAAACAAATTCGATGCAGTCATAAGGACTGTAATTGCAACTGCAAAAGTGAAAACTCAAAACAATGGAATAAATGTGTTCTCTATTGAATTTTCAAATTTATTTATGGTCTGATTATTTTAATTTCATAAGTTGTGAATTGTAATTATACACAATGTCAATACAAAATATTAGATGTAAATAGGCTGCTATACTACGCGTCGCTAATCTGACACAAGTCACGCAATCACAATACGGTCGGTGACGTTTACTAGCATGTCATGACGCGAAATTATAAATTTACTGCTAAAAAACACCGCTTAAAGCGACTAAATAAGTTTTCCCTTCAAAAATTTACAAACCGACTATTTCTACTTTCTTCAATACAATTCTGTATAAAATATCAGGTATGTGATATGTAATATTAGAAAAAGCGTAAGGTCCTTAAACCCCATCTGAAATTTACGGTAGTATATGTGTGCTGTGATACGGTAATGGTTAATCAGATAGCGCGATATGACGTCCACTCCTTTGTTATTGTATAAATCGGGTACTAGGGAAATGAAAAATTATTTCAACAAACCCTAACCCCAAACTCATAACGAGGATAATACGATTGAACGAAGTTACTTATATAGGTAAAATTGAACAACTGCACAAGAACATTAACTTGGTCCAAATAAGAAAATGGAGAATATTCCATTTATAACATAACCCTTACCTACACTACTATTTGGCAAGCCCTAATGAATAAGGAACCAATTTCAATATTGACTCCCGTATGCACTGCAGGTCAATACCGCAACAAAGACGAGACGCATGGCCACTCCAATTACAGCAGAAGCATTAGATACTAACCTATATCCTATATTGGGTTTGTGCTTGGCTGTCCCCCCTCCTTTGTACGTGCCGCCGCCAAGCGCCCGCTCTTCTCCAAAGCGTGGATATTCGCTGTGGACGCCGACGAGCGCGACTCCCGCCTCCTCGCCGCCCGCGTCCCTCCCCCCGCCGGAGTAGGCCTTCATCGCGCTCGGGATCGAAAGCGTCGACACCGGCTTTCGGAGCTGAAATACAAGGAAATATACTGTCAGTTGGTTTCACGTGTAATATATGGGTACCGAAATGTGTGTATATTATATTTCCTTCAACGGATCTATGAGCAACGTTTAAAAATTATATGTTTTGTACTAAGGTTGCATAAAAGTACTGGAAACAATATGTTTTATAATCTTTAAATGCAATTATTATAATAATAAATACAAAGAATATTAATCTATAAAATAGATTGCTTTAAATGCCTTAAAATGTTATAATATGTATAAAGTAAACAATAATAGTAATAAAATATATATCAGATTGTTCGCAATGGACCCGTATTAGACTATATTTTATAACCTATAACTAGGATCTGCTTACGAATTCATCAAATATTTAGTGTAGATAGGGTCAAAGACTAAAAAATACTATACTCAAAAATCAAATAAATTTCACACGTCACGACGCGACACGTCAATAACAATAATTTTTAGCTCACTGTACAAATGCCCGAATTATTTTCTTTTTAACCGACTTCAAAAAAAGGAGGAGGTTCTCAATTCGACTGTGTTTTGTTTTGTAGATTCACTTAATTGAAATTAAGTCTTTAGATCGTATAAAAAATAACGTTTTGTTTTTTCTCGAACTGACTACCCTATTGACCTGGCAAGGTCTTCACAGCTTCACCGGACTACTAAGGCGAGCGCTTAAGGTACTCAGCCGATTTTATTCAGGCAACTAACTCAAGGGTGCGCGGCACATCTCTGCTTGGGCTATTGCTGAAAACCAGGATCTGACCTAGCTAAACTATATTAAGCTATTCATACATATATTCGTTTCTGAATCGTACAAGTCAAATTGCACGATTCACAGACGTATACGTATATATCGGATGTAAAACGAAGTAAACTACTCGATTCAGTTCGAAAAACAACGTTTAAGTCAACAATCTCATTTATCTACTCTTGAACCTTTCATTTGTTCTGTAATGTCGTTTAGATCAGAAAGGTATGCTACCCTTGACCAGCATTGTTAAAATGACGTTTAGCGACACGCCCCGAATGCTAGATCGACTTCAGAATTGGTTCTATATTTGCTTTCTCATCACGTAGAGTACTCAGTCGTGTGAGATCAAATAGATACCTTACTTAAATTAATCTTGTTCTATTATCGTGATGTAACATACGGATACACAAAATTGGCAACATTTATCTGCAAAACCTTATATAATACAGCCAAATGATTTAAAAGAAGGGTTAACTTTAGGATGACATGGTTTTATTTAAAAAGTTAAAGCCCAATATCTCGAGAAATATCAATATTAGAGAATGGCTATAAAATACTCTTTGTAGATATTTAAATTTCCTACAAATGTCTTATATATATTTATCATGTTGGTTCAGGCATTACCAAAATAACAGAAAAAAGAATCTAACTTTAATGACCTGTAGTACTACATCACCGGTATGAATTACTGGTGTAAGTCACAACAGGCAGTATTGTAGAGAGCTCAGTGCTGAGTAATTCCTGGGTTCGACTGTTATGATGTATCCTATATAGGAAATCTTCTCACTCTCTTGGGGAGTACATAGAAATAATATTAAGGGTTTAAATTTTCAGGCAGTATTTTTTACATATTTTCAGCCAAATTTTGGTGCGAGAGCGAAAACAATAGTCGTGGTGGTAATGGTGGTAGAGCCACGCTGAAACTATTACTGGTTTCAGCATGAATGGGTCGGTTTGCCCGGAGTATTACCACCCTCTCGCAGAAAACCGACGTGTAGCAACAGTGCTTGCATTGTTGCGTTTCGTTCGGTTATTGAGACCGCCGGAGGCCCACCTCCCCTACCCTCTCCTCTCCCCTACCCTCTCCTCTCTCCTCTCCCTCCCCTAACCTTTCCCTCCAAAGGGTGGCAACGTACTTGCAACTCCTCTGGTGTTTTTAGTGTCCATGGACGGTGGTGATCACTTAACATCAGGTGACCCACCTGTTCGTTTGACATAAACAATGCACCTTAATATATATAGAGTATATTTTAATTTCAAAACGGCAATACTTTTGCTGGTTTCCCTTCCTAAAGGATTACAATCTAGAAACAAATAAAAAGAAAGATAAAGTTGTAAAATAGTCCGTGAATTCTATTAACATGGACTGTGTAAATAACTCGTAAAACTCTTCCTGCAACGAGATTTTTAATAGGATAAGTTTTAATAACTAATTACGTTGTTGCTTGAAAACTGTCCCGGAGTCATATTAAAAGGATCTAGAAACTTTATTGGACATATTTTTATACTAGATTTTGCTTGCGGTTTCGCTCATATTAATGTAAATTTGACGTATCGTTCGGGAGTACTACGTTTTGCTGGATAAAAGGTACAGTATGTTAACGTATTTTATGACATTAATGGAAGTAGGAATATCAATATTATCGTCAGTCAGTCAGAGATCCATTAGAGGGACATAGGTCCCTTACCAAAGAAATGAATGGGCATAATCACCACGCCAGCCCTCGACGTATTAGCGATTTCGACAAATCCACAGTTGTATATTTTCCCCCATGCGGTAATACTGCAAGAACATTTCTCAGGTTCAGGTTTCCTCATAACGTTTTCCTTCACCGTCAGTCGATAGTGTTGCCAATTTTTGAATTAGTAAATGTACGAGAATTCCGCAAAAATGGTTGGGAGTTTTGAACTAGCGGACATAATATTGATGTGCCCTAACCGTTCAACCAACGCGAATTTACTACCACGAGTGAGGATATAGCAAACATATAATAAATGGTAACAAGTTCTATGGTACAGATTTTTTGACTGAAAGTGTTTATTTGTGCCTTGTTAAAAGACGAACTTAGAATACGTTTTTTTTCTTTATATTACAGGCTGCAAACGAACAGACGGGTCACCTGATATTAAGTGAACACCACCGTACATAGACACTTGCATCATCAGGGAAGTCGCGAGTGCGTTGCCAACCTGTGCTTGGGGGGTGTGGGAGAGGGGATGGGGAAGGGGGAAAGGGAAGTGGGCCTCCGGCGCTCTCACTGACCGAACGAAACGCAACTATGCAAGCACTGTTATTTCACATTGGTTTTCTGTGAGAGGGTGGTACTCCCCCGGACGAGCCGACCCGTGCATGCTGAAACCAGTAATAGCTTCAGCGTGGCTCTACCACGTACAATATTAATTTATTTAAAAATATTTTAATATTAATATAAAAAATACCTAGTTTACTAATTACTTCAATAGTGGAATTGTTAAAGCTTAGTAAGTTAAGCTTCTATCGTTGCTACTATAAAAATACACCTTATTTTATAGAACTATATTTGTATAATAAATTTTATAATAGTACGTATTAGTTTAGTAAGAAACTGAAGGTTATAATAGCACTACTAGTATTTGAATAGTTAGGTCGAAATACTTGTCATGTTCATGTTTAGTAGACAACAAATACTATGCTCGAGATCTACCTGTTAACAATAATGAAGAAAATCAAAACAGGTGAAAGATACGCAAATTTTTACTGTTATATTTTTATACTTTTGATAAGATTGTTAAATATAAAACATAAATATGATAAATGTTTATATAAACCAGTTTTTGTAAATTTATTCTTATTAGCATTTACATTTGTAGCGATTTATAGTCTGTAGTTTTTGACTTTATCGCGAACAGATAAACAGATAGATCAGAGGACTTTGTTTTACACGATGTGTGTGAAATTGATCAAAAATAATTTGTTTACTTTAAACAAGCGCGTGAGACGTGCGCTGTACTAGACTTCAAGAATAAATGTACGTAATTTGAATTATATTATCATTATGGTCAATTTGGCGGCCATTTTGTTGTATTTACCGCGTTTACATCTACATAACTCAACGTATTAGAATAACACAATTATATCGACAATATGACAATAAGTTATATAAAATATAATAATAATAAAATTAACACATAATTAACATTACTTTCTTATATAGTATTAGTGAGCACTGAGAGTGGTATATAAGTACGTTAAAGTTCCAGGTATGTTGCTGATGCATTTCTGTAATGTACACACCTACTTACAATTTTACATTCCTTTAATACGTTTAAAAAAACGCCGCGGAGCCGCGGGTAACAGCTAGTACGGGTATAAATGGATTAATAAACCCCAACGTCATTTGTCCGATCATCATGAAAGTTGGCACATCTTAATATTTTTAATGGATAAAGTTTTTTGCTATTTTAGCACAACTCACCACTACATCGTAATAATATAATTATAATAATAATAATAAAATAATATAATTTTTGTCATAACATAGCTCTTTATGCCACAACTAATGCCTCATGAAACTTTACAACAATAGGACAGCCTATGCCATAAATCTAGACATAGCTTTCTACCAGTGAAAGAATTTTTAGAATCGGATCAGTAGTTTCAATAATACCTCCTACATCCAAACTTTACCTCTTGTGGCCGTGACTTCGCCCGCGTGGAACCTTATGTAAGCAACAGTGATTAATGAAGTCATCTGAATGTATTAAGTCCATTTACTTATCTACTTATGTCTCGTACTTACGCCGCGTCGTCATTAAAATTATAATAACTTTCGAAAGAACGGACCGATTTTAATGAAACAAAGACTAAGTTATTTTTGAAGATATAATTTATGATTTTCTTGGTATGCTTTTATTTTGCGTGTTCATACAAAACAGACAGACATTTCGAAAAATGATTGAAATGTATCTACTTGTTCCTAGACACCTGCTTCAATGTTTTCCACGAAAATCTCACACGTACAGACACGCTACATTTTTATTATAGGTATAGAAGATTATCGTATTACAATGGACATAGTTACGGTAAGTTGAAACATAAATTATGGTTTATAATGTCAACCCGAAAGTCACTTGAGTGTATCAAAGTATACCCCTACTATTTGAATACATTTTTGTATAAGAAACATTTTTGTCGGAGATTACCCCTTTCACCGACCTTTTCGTCTATGACTGGCGACTCTGAAACTCATAAAGTTATTGTATCCATAAACATTGCTCATCCATCATCCACTTGTGAACTGCGGGAGGGTTCATATTTTGATCAATGTTTTCTTACATCGGACAAGGATGGATTATTGTATCTATTATAATTGGGGTCGGGGAAATCTCAAATACTTTATCGCTTGAAGGCCAAGTATAAGTTACATTATTTACTTATGTATTCTTTTTTTATTTTCGAATTATTTTGGTTAATTATTGATAGAGCCAGGTGTATGATTAATTTTTAAAACCCATTGTATCGAATCACCCACTCAATCTATTGAGGTTTGACATTTACAGACGCATTGACATTTCGTGGACAGTTATTATGGAGACATAATAAATATTGTATAGGCTACGTCAATCTGTTGGCCGCTCTGAACATAGCCGTAAGTTTGGATTTACGCGTAATATAGTAAAAAGTTTAATAGAAATCAAAGTTAAAATATTACTATAAGTAAGGAAAAAGGTATCAGGTATAAAACAATACAGTGTCAGCCTCTTCATATACCGTGGTTTAATGGAAGAAGCCTAAACCGGCAATATGTTAAGGTAGCTTTAAGGCTCCGTTCGGGGCACTATCCATCGAGAAGTTTTGCATACCTAATGAGGAAAGCAGAATCTCCAAACTGCAATGAATGCATAAAAATTGAGGATGTGCATTACTCGATAATGGAGTATGCTAAGAACAGCAACGAAAGAGAGTCGTTGATGAGTAGTATGAAAAGGGGGGAGGGGTGGGGGAAGGGGTGGTAGGTATCCGGCGCTCTCATTGACCGAACGAATCGCAACAATGCAAATACTGTTACTTCACGTGGGTTTTTTTTTTTTTTTCTCGAACTGACTACGCTATTGACCCGGCAGGGTCTTCACAGCTTCACCGGACTACTAAGGTTGGCGCTTAAGGCACACAACCGATTTGGGTTTTAGGTAACATACACAAGGGAGCACGCACACCTCGGCTTGGGCTGTTACCTGGAAAAAGACGCGTCTGTCCTAGCTAACTATTCTAAGCTATTCATACATATATACATTTGTGAACCATACAATCGAAATTGCATGATTGAAATGAATACGTGTATATCGGATTGAATACTTCACGTGGGTGTTTCTGTGAGTCGGGTGATACTAGCCCGTGTGAGCCGACCCATTTATGCTAAAACCAGGAATAGCTTCAGCGTGGCTTTACCACGTACAAAAACAAAAACACTACTCTGTAATCACATGGATATTCATACTGTATTCAATCTAGATATTTTTTATTTCACTGTACCATTTTCACAAGCGTCTAATACTCTGATTAGAATTTATGGCACGTACGTGCATAAATTTTATAAAGTGTCAGGATTCATACTATGAGTGTTCTATCTTGAAACTTGATCATGATTTTAATTACGTATTTTAAGGTAACTTTTAAAATAAGCCATTGAACTTTGTAATTTAAGTGTATGGTTTATAGGTATTAAATTTATATGTGACCGAAATGATACGAACAAAGTGAAAACAATAATATTATATAATTATGTATCCAATCTTTAAGCTAGATAATGAATGATTAAACCAGAATCTCTATAACTAAAATTTTCATTCATTTCGTGAGTATTTTGAAGTGAAAACTTCTTAAGGCGCGTTGACCAGTATTTGTTTGAATACAGTCTATTGAATAGTCAAACATATGACGGGCTGCACAAGCTCCATATAAAATATCAATATTACATATACACAGGGCACTATACTCGCTTGTTAGCAATTTTGACGCGAAATTATAAATTTATCTCCTGTCAGGTGGTGTCTAGATGGCAGAGTCACGTTAAAGCTATTACTGGTTTCAGCATGAATGGGTTGGCTCGCCCAGGGTAGTACCACTCGACCCACAGAAACACCGACGTGAAGTTATAATGTTTGCCATCTACTCCTTCCGTTCCTCTCCTCCTCCCCTCTCCCCAAACACAGGCTGACAACGCACTTGCGACTCCCCTGGTGTTGCTAGTGTCTATCGACGGCGGTGATCACTTAAAATCAGGTGACCCAATTGTTCGTTTACTTCCTAAGATAAAAAAATCTCCTATCAAAAAATATCGCTCAAGGCGTCTAAAGAAAGTTTCACTCCAAAAATACTCACGAAATGAATTAAATTTTTTGTCATGGAGATTCTGGTTTAACCATTTTTTATCTAACTAAAAGATTGGATATATACACAATATTTACAGCCATTACTTCCACTTTGTTCGTAATTTATCTTGTAAGCGTATAAAACATTTACATTCAGTCAAAATCAAAATACTCTTTATTCAATTTAGGCCCTGAGGAGGCGCTTATGAACGTCAAAACTACCACTGGTTCGGAAAACAGTTCGAGAAGAACCGGTAACAAATTTTTTATTATTACAACATAATAGACAAATAGAGCTACATTCGTATTTAGTGGATGCACACAGAAATGCGTCACTTCCAGACGTCGCTATCGTTCACAAATTGATCCACCCTGTAATAACCTTTATTCGATGCTTTATTTTTCGGAATCGATGCCTCTAAATTATTCATTTATACAATGCCCTTTACCATGGTAATTACAATTACATGGCAACAACGATCGTCGCTCGATTTTCCTCTATCAATAAACAAAATTATTTACATAGTAGACATTTTGTTGCAATATTAAAAATAAACATAGTACATTTAGTAAACAGGTCGATCTTTTGTGTTCGCGTAATTAATTTTAATTCTAAATGAGTCTGAATTCCGTTTTATTATCTATTGATGACATATGATATTTTAGCAATCCCATGTTAGACAAATGCGTTATAGTAATTGCTTAATATTGTCATAATACATTTTTAAAGATTATTCGTGAATTGATTGAAAAAGATTTTTATTAAAATTATTTCATTTATAATAATTGTTCCAGTGAATTACGTTGAAGATGTTTAAATACAGATGTTTGCATCAGTTCTGGCTTTGAATTTCTTTTTTTTTCTTGTTTTATTGTATTTTAATGGTGATACGTCTGAAACTGTTTTGTATTAAGTACAGTTTAGTAAGAAAAATTTACATCATAATTTCAAAAAATCAAACAAAATTGATCTATATTTCATAAACTTTTTTTTAATATATCATAGGAGGCAAACGAACAGGTGGGTCACTTGATGTTAAGTGATCACCACCGTCCATAGTCACTTGCAACACCAGGGGGAGTCGCAAGTGCGTTGCCAGCCTGTGTTTGGGAGAAGGAGGAGTGGGGAAGTGGTGTGGGGGAGGGGAGTTGCGTATCCGGTGCTCTCACTGCACGAAACGCAACAATGCAAATACTTACTAAATAAACTAATAATGATTTGGTCTACTAAATCTGTCTTCTTTTCAATGCAAAATTTGACAAAAAGCTATTATAAATTAAAAAGTTGGACTAAGTTTGAATTGGTTATGTACTTATAATCTTTGAGTAGAATGTATACCTAAATTACAAGGATAATAATTTATTAAATTACATTAAAAATCGGAAAGAACTATTTTTAATATTTAGCTTTCAATATATAAACACATTGAACAATTTGAAACAAACATTGAGAACACGTAGAAACTCTTAACTTACTTCCTATCGAACTCCGTTTACTTGAAGCAAAAGGTTTAGGGAAACCTATAGGGTTTCGAAACGGATACTTAACGCGTATAATGGAGCCATGAGATTGAAATACCCAAGTTTAGTAGAATTGCAGACGTGTTCCCGCAGTTCTATCCCGTATTATTGTCCGGTCATGTGCCGAGGGAAACTTGAATTTGGAAAGGGAAACTGAAATATTAATAACTTGCTGATACCCGTGACCTTGTCAGCGTTGTTATTATTTTAACGATATATTTAGTTTAAAGAGTTATGAGTAAAATATACTTTATTTCCAAAATTAACACGCTTAACGTGTAGTGCTAATAGCAACCGTAGTTCCCTAAAATATTAAAGAATTTATATTAAACTAGCAACCCAGCACAGCTTCGCACGGGTGGAATGTAGATATCCATTTTAATGAAATACTGTTAAGGGCAGTTTTGATCTACATGATATGTATAACGTATGTAATGTATTTAATTGGATAAGGAATAATACTGTATTGTATAAAATAACACATAATTATTTTTGTAAAAAGATAAAAATGGTTACTGTGGGCTATCATTCTTTAGGGATAGATGTACCATCGAGGACTTTTTTACTGAACTTTTTAAGATATACAATCCATAGTATGTACATTAACTTGACCTATCTTGAGTCAATTACTTGAAATTACCAATACTATATATATTGGTACTATATGTATGGTATTGGTTGTATATGAGAGGGTTGAATAATCCATAAAAACGTAATAAATCTAATTGGATTTAATATTAAATTAAGATAGTCAATTTCATTTACATTGGGTTAATCGTATATCGAAAATCGATAAACTACAACGTAATTTGACTACTGATCATGAAACTTAGCACACCTAAGATTTTTTTCTTCGAACTGACTACGCTTTTGACTTAGCAAGTTCCTAACAGTTTCAACGGACTACGGCACACCTTTTTTTTTACGTGGGGAAATGCCTTATGGATTAGCCATCCTCTCGGGGGAGAGGGTGGGTTATGTTCGACTCGCACGGACTAAAACCCCACGGTGTACGTCTGCCGCTATAGTTGGGGCGACACGAGATCTCTATAAACTTCATCGTGCCGCCGCCGGGCCCCGTCTTGTTAGGAGACAGCCGGGTACACACCGGCCGTCTCCTCCGTCCGCCGGACCTGTGCAATGGGAAGATGGGTCCCCCGACCCATCCTCCCCGGTCCGAACTACGGCACACCTAAGACAAAATGTAACTACTCACCGCTACTAGTTAATTTCCATTAGGCCGGTGAAGCTGTGAAGGCCAATAGAGTAGTCAGTTCGAAAACAAAAAAGTTACTAGCTACTCGCTACTAGCTATTCGCGTCTTCGTTCTCTGACGTAATCGGAATGAATTCAGTATCTTCTTAATCGCGCCTAAAGTTTGGCTCTAAAACATCTTAATAGCTGTCTAAAATGCAAGGCGAGTCGACGTTGCTTATGTATGTCTATATTTTAAAATTGCTCAGCTTTCGCCGATAGCTTCCGAACGATATCCGTAATACAGTCAAAGACGATCAATAAATGCTATTTGTCTTTTAGCTCTCTTGGCTTAACAATTCATCTGTCAGTGTCACGCCTACGAGCTGACCTTGGTTAATGAATGGAAATATATAGGTCTTTATTCATTATTTAATCATTCCTTCCCAAGTTAATATAATGTGCATGTTTAAGTTTGCTACCCATTTATACATAGAGAGATTTTATTTCAATGCTGAATTATGGATGGTGGCGAATACAATTGGTCGTAATGAATGACTACAAAATAATTATAAACACATATATGGTGGTCTAGTGGTTTGACGGTGGCATATAATTTCGATGTCAGGACCCTGGCATGTACCAACGCATTTTTCGGAATTCGCGTATATTTACTAATTTAAATTGGTAACACTATCGGCTGACGGTGAAGGAAAACATCGTGAGGAAACCTGAACCTGAGAAATGTTCTTGTAGTATATGTGGAGAAACATAGAACTGTGGATTTCTCAGAGTTTGAAATCACCAATACGTCGCGGGTGGGCGTTTTGATTATGCTCATCCCTTCCTTCGAGAAGAGGCATATGGCCCTGCTGTGGGTCTCTTACAGGTGGATGACGATGATGAAAATAATTATACGTAATCATTTGTTATTGTATTATTCAGCTTATATATATTTAGTATCATTGTGAATGGTGGTAGAGCCACGCTGAAAGTATTATTGGTTTCAGCAAGAATGGGTCGGCTCGCCCGGGGTAGTACCACCCTCTCATAGAAAACCGACGTGAAGTAACAGTGCTTGTATTGTTGCGTTTCGTTCGGTCAGTGAGAGCGCCGGAGGCCCACTTCCCCTCCCCTCTCCTCTCTCCTCTCACTCCCCTAACCCTTACCCCAAAGGGTGGCAACGCACTTGCGACTCCTCTGGTGTTGTTAGTGTCCATGGACGGTGGTGATACTTAATTTTATATGACCCATCTGTTCGTTTGCCACCTATAACATAGGTAGCAGTAAAAAGAGTCACTATGATATTAAATATAACCGCGTTCTAGTTCCAGGCAACTATTATTTTCATTTTTAAATTACTAATATATACATTAAAAATATTATCGATACGGCAATATAACTGCATGCAAATACTAGGATGAAAACATACATTAGGCAATGGATTCGGTACTTATTAATCCGGGAACAAAATTTGCCGGCGTTATGGCGCGCTGAGTGCATATGAAGAACTTTTGAACGATGTATAGCGCCTTTAATGCATAATAAGAAGTAAAATATTCGAGGATTCTCATACCTCGGACTGAATAATTTCTGTGTTATTCTTTTCAAATATTTTATAAGTTTTCCTGTTGATCCGAGAGTGAATAGCCTTGTATGAATTTGTTTGTTAATATTTATGTTAGGTCATTTAATTATATAAAGCCACGATAATGGAATAGTTTATTGATCGAATGGTGGCCAAGGAGAGCAAGTGAAGTGTGCAAAACTGATAGCGAGATATGTCGACGAGATCACAAATTTTGTAGGAAAAACCTAGACAAAGACCTACTGGCACAAAGTGCGAATGAATAGCGTAAAAAAAGTTTATGACCCTGCAGTGGGTTCAAAATAATGCACATGATAACAAACTCGTGAAGTTAAACAGCTATCGGATTAAACGTAACAAAGTTTATTCTTGATACAATCTATTGTTGATACATTTTGAAGAGCCATTACTATTTGAATTATCCGTGATTTATGGTTATGTTGAAGAACATAAATCTTTATATCAATACCTGTAAATGAATAGTTAAATATTACTCATATTCAAGCACGAAAAATACGATAATTTTACATTCAACATATTACTACGGTAGACACAAGCGCTTGCTGCGCTTGAACGTCTTTAACACGGGAGCCATAAACTTACTGGCTATAAAACTTTCTTTATGACCTCTTATACAAAATTATTTTTCTCAAATGCTATCTCTTATTTCTTTTAGAGATCTTTACCCATTTTTCAATTTATTCCATTCCATTTAAATATTCATTATTTTACATTAAACCATACAAATTAGAATTAAACTAGAGATTTAATTCATTTTATAAATTAAAGAAATTGCTGCATTGAAGAATATATATGACAGATGAAATATAGAGGACAAAGGCATGGGCATATAATCTCTTGTGTATGTATTGTGTGTATATGTAAAGCTTGGTGTCTCACGGCCAGCATAGTTCATGGTTTTTATATGTCTCGATGCGGTATCTAGACAATTTTTAAATGTAAAGAATATAATCGAAACAGGCTACATTGATAGGTATGTGAGTATACAGGCTGAATGTTTAGATAGTAGCAATATTTATAGAGAATACTCAGTACTCCATTCTCGTTCTGAATCAATTAAAAAAGTAGGTTTCCGTTTTATTATCGAAAGTTATTCACTCAGTGTCGCCCATTGTAGTTTTCGACGCCGATCATTGCACCTAGATTGTGTTAATACTTTTGATAGTCTTAGAACAAATTTTAACTTAGGTTTTCTTGGTTGTTTATTAGTATTTGCTTTGATATTTTTATTTTATATCTTAAATGTGACCATGAAGTGTCATATCCCAGAATTTTGCGAGCGTTTAAGCTTTCGCCTGGTATAAATGTATGTGGCTACATTTGTAGACATTTCTGTTTTATAATTTTGATTGTAATTATTAATAAAGGAACACATTATTTAAATTACGTATGGAGTTCTTTAGTAGTACATTGGCATACGATATGTAAATATTCTTACATAAATATTTATAAGGGATGTATAATTTCTGAGGTTAACTCTGAAACTTGCTTATTTTAGTAGCACGAACTATTTCTACATAAAGTACGCGAATACGTATGAATTATATAGGATAAGTAATACAGCAAATACTGTATTTTGTAGTGTACCTTAATCAACCAATAACGCAAGTAGGCTCACATATCTACTATTCTAGACATCTCGTAAACTAGGATACGACCGCGAAATATGTTGAGCTGGGGCCATTCCGTTGGAAATGCGTCGTTTTATGACATAAACACATGAAGAAACAAACCCATAGGTATCAAGATATAAATCTTATTTTATTATCATATCACCTGTGGGACTGAGCCACGTTATAAGCGCCCGAGAAGGTTCGATAAAAATAAGTGTTCAGAAAGTATAAAGTTTTTGACAACTTAATACAGTCAGAAATCAGTCAAATATCAGTGAGTTTTTTACGTTATCTCATATTCATAATTTTTACAAGCCACCTCGTTTTTCACGAACTCATTGAATTGAAGAAGTAATAATACTTGAGGAATTTACAAGAAATGATTATATTATCTGGGTTTCAGCAAACTTCACTAAGTTGCAAGCTCAGACAGACAAGAAATTGTTACCGGTCATTCAACTTTGTATTTAGTTTATTTCGTCAAAATGACCGATTTCACCCATATATATGGTAATGTAGACTTCTTGAAATAAACTTGTCTTTTTTTTAAATTAATTTAAAAGTTATTTTAAGACGAAAATTTTATATTATACTACCTGATAATATTTATATCGCCTGATTGTCATAACAGGTACGTACATATTGGTAACGTAAAATAATATTGTATATTTTTATACAAATTACTCGTACATTTAAATAGATTTATTTTGTCTATAATTAAGGAGATTATTTAATTAAATTATAAAAATCCGTAAGAAACGTGCTTTCTTTTTTAAGTAAAATCTATTCTATTCTAACTAACCTTTTATGACTTCAATTTAGGAGATCGATATATATTATACTAGCGGGCCCAGCAGATGTTGTCTAGTCCTGATTATTAAAAAAAATCCTTGACAAATTATACCAAAACCTTCCTCATGAATAACTTTATCTACTGGTGAAAACCGCATGAAAATCCGTTCAGTAGTTTTAAGTATACTATATACTCACTATTACGAGATATTCATATTAAAATGTTATTAATATAAAGACTAAATCATTTACTTGTATTTAACTTTTGTTTTTGAAACAAAACAAATATTTTATAGAAGCAATGTATTTTGCAACAAAGGAAAGCCTCTTGGTACAACAGGGAAATAGCGTGGCACTTTTACGAGTGGTCATTATCTAAAGATAGACGAACAGCAAATCCTCCTATTTTATGGCGGCCATAAAAATATTTTACGCTGTAATTTTTGCATAAGGCTTGTGGCTATAGAGATGATGTGAGGAGGTAATTAACATAATTTTATATCGAAATGTGAAGGTACTGTATAGTTAAATCATAATTTAAAAAACTATACGCTAAACGCTATATAAATTCCTTTGTAAAAACGCGGGCACCTAAGGAAATGTACGTTCTAAGGTCGACTTCAGTTAATTTAATTAAATACATCGTTAAATTAACAAACCCTCTTTCATGTAATATTTATTGAAGTAGAGAAAAACAATTGAAAGTGCCCCATTTTTGCAGAGGGTTTATAAATACTACAACAATATAAAAATTTTATACACATATAAAAATGAAATATTACCAAACGTACGATGCACGTGGTGATTTCAGATGATGGACCACTTAAAGTTTGTAATAATATCGTTGGGTCCACTAAATTATGCATAATTTAATCTATCTATATCAGGAAGCACTGGTCAAGACTTTTCATTCATTCATTCAAGACAGGAAGTTCATTCAATGTATCAAGATTTAATCCGGTGAAATATTTAAAGGTATAATATAATCTAAATGTAAGGATCATAATCATAACAACCTTCTCTGCATTAATTATAAAAGGCAACATTTTTTAATTCTGTTCTAAATAATTAGTTTTTTTTTTAAGCTTCATAAAGTAAAAGTAAAGATGTCATTTAGTCTTTCAGTAAGGAAATCAAGCCGCTTGCTTTATACTGCAATTTGGTAAATAATTTTATAGATGAATAAATGTAATATATAATATCCTACATAAAATTATATTTAATTATAGTATACACCGATATAATATAACAAATATCTGCAATATGTACAATATTATTTTCCAAATATTTCTCTGCGTAATCAACCATAACCTCGACCGAGCCAAACCAAGCCATTTCCGCGCGTGGCTTTGTCTCTACTCCAATGTTCTGCTTAAATGTGAACATTGAGACATTAGTCGTGAAGCTGTGTATTGTATCTGAAGTTTGTGTGTATACAGAATAGCTTTACTTACAACTTAGTGTATTACCTCTAAAGAGGTAAAATTTATGAATTTATAAGGAATATTTAGGTTATGCAATTTGTTATGGTTTAACATTACTTGAAATTGAGAAACATTTTTATTGATTTCACATTATTTTTTCAGATCGTTAGTTACAATCTTGGAATGTCGGAGTGTACAAACGATAAAGATAACATAGAAATGATTAATGTAGTTGTGTTGTAATGTAATGTATGTTTTGGGGTGTAAGGGGTGTCAAATAACATCTAAGACTTGAGACATCCAAGCCAACCTCACCTGCACGTGGTTCACCCTGCTGAATAACGCGGCAATGACGAAAGCGGGGTGGTAGGGTTTTACAGCCTGACTGGGTCGCAATCACCATGTATATGGTGAAAAAGCCCGTCATAGTGATTCGCTTTTGCGGGTCGCGTTTCGGGATCAGCCTGTGCATATCCAGCTTTTCGCAGGCCGGCATGACAGCGGCGACCGGCGATGAATCTAGTGTCACTCGAAGGTTGCCATTGTCTTTGGATTATACTGCGCTTACCATCAGGCACAGTACAGTCATTTTGCCGTGCTACTATAGAAAAAATATAAAAATATGTAAGTAACCAAAAACCTCTTGCAACTTCAATAGAATAAATACATCGAATTTTCTCTACTTTATATGAATACGTTTTAATATGCATTTATTATACTTGGAATCCGTCCAGAAGAATTCATTTAAAATCATACGAAAATAAAATTTATTGTTTATTTATTTTTAAATATCATAAATATTACGTGTGTGTAGTTTTTAGATTTTTGTTTAAATAAAGTAAACTACTAACTAAAATAAAGCAAGCTACTAAAAATACGTGATTAAATACAGTGCAATCACATTTGGAAATGTCCATATGCACACAAAATGTATTACCAAGATAATAAAAAATGCAAATACAGTCGGCTAATTTTATAATAAGTTAATAATAAAACTTTGAACTTTATTTCATTACCCTTTCGAAATATTTTTACCAGTTCATTTGCTGGCACACTTATTTGAAACAAACAAAGGAAAAGTTTTTAAATAGAGACCGTTTCTATTGAAAAGGACAAGAATTCACGATAAACTGTCGACTTATTTAATTAAAATTGAAATAGATTTGACGATTTGAAGGAAAGATAATGGAAAACTTTTAATAAAGTGGCGCATACCAATTTAAGTCATTGAGATCTTGTACATTTCCATTTCAAAGGTTAGTTTCAGTGTTTTGTTATCCTGTTCACTTCTCTTGAATGTAAACTTGAGGTATATACTGTATGTAATTATTTTGATACAAGTAAAGCTATTTATTATATAAATTTAGAATAATGTAAATAGATTTTGAATATAATTGGGGCACATTAATACTTCACATATTATCAATGATATTGTAAGTAAAATGGTGGTATTTATAATATCATATGTTATAGTTTTATACTGAGTTAGCAACATAAAATATGTAAAGTAATTATGACTATAAATAAATAGAATAAAGTACACATACAGCAGCACAATAAAGTAATTCAGCAGTACTACTGTGCTACAACTGACGGTAACTACGGTACAATCCAATGACAACGGTGACCGAGGGATCTACAATCTATGGAATTTCATGCTGATTTACAAAATTAATATATATGGGACGCCGGTTAGATTTTTTTTATTTCCTCAATTTTGTAATGTTTTAGTAACACTCAAAATAACCCTACTGGTAAATTTTGAGTTTTTTTTGATAAGTTACTCGTTCCAAAGTTCGTTCGTTTTTTGATATAACTTTCGTAAAACTGGTCAAAATTTGTTATTTAAAAAAATGTTGTACATGGCCTTTATAGAAAAAAAGTAAATCAAAATTAAAATGCTTTTTATAAAGACTTTTGAATTTTAAATAGTTTTATAGTTTCAGTTTGGAAGTGCCTATTACGCAATACCGAATATAGATTTATTTCAAGCTAACGAAATTCAAACAAACTATGTTTATGAAGCAATTAAAACTGGACTACGAAAGTTTCAACAATACACTATGGTGAAGATATCTAAACTAGGTAAACTATAGGTTATTTTATTTTTAATACTACACAGTCGACACTAATATTATAAATGTGAAAATAACTCTGACATTCTCTTTTTATAGTTTATATAGTTTTAGAGTTCAACCAAAACCTTTTTGTAGGTGGTAGAGCCATGCTGAAGCTATTACTGGTTTCAGTATGAATGGGTCGGCTCGTCCGGAGTAGTACCACCCTCTCACAGAAAACCGACGTGAACTAACAGTGCTTGCATTGTTGCGTTTCGTTCGGTCAGTGAGAGCGCCGGATAGCCCATGTCCCCTCCCGCTCACCCTTCCCCACTTCCCCTCCCCCAAACACAGGGTGGCAACACACTTGCGACTCTTCTGGTGTGACAAGTGTCTATGGACGGTGGTGATCACTTAACATCAGGTGACCCACTTGTTCGTTTGCCTCCTATAATATAAAAAAAATAATCTCTTCTGATCCTAATTCACGTTGTGTTCTAAGATGGTAAATATACTAAACAAAGAGGGAGTCTGGTTCTCTAGTGCAGCTACTACGATAGATTTACAACATGAGGGTTGGAGCTAGCCAGGCTGACTTAGAAAAAACCCAACCACCCGTGGTTGTATCATGATCTTTTCCTTCACCGAAAGTCATGCGATGTCCGAACATGCTTTCAACAAAACGCCATTACTTCATTCTATATCTTTGTTAAATTTTTAATACTAAGCCTCTGAAGCAATCGTATTGAAATATGGCCTGTTAGTACCTAACCTGGAACCTATAGAAAGACGTTGTAGTCAATCATAACTGGCAGCTCATGGGACAAGCTAGTTTTTTTAAGTTAAGTATTACAATTCAAAATTTAGTATAAATTAATTACCAATCTATACTAATATTATAAAGAGGTAAAGTTTGTGAGTTTGCGACATTATAAGGAGTAATCTCAGGAACTACTGGTCCGATTTGAAAAATTATTTCAGTGTTATGTAGCTCATTTATCGAGGAAGGTTATAGGCTATATATCATCACTCTAAGAATAATAGGAGCGGAACACCAATGAAGATTGTTTCAAAATCGGGGTTTTTTTTCCTCTTGAGAGCTTCCGCTGCGTGTTAGCGTTAGCCCAAAGTAGGTATTCCACGCGAACGAAGTCGCGGGCAGAGGCTAGTGATATTATAATTAAAGATACGTTGTTACTTACCTATATGATATTTTGACAAAACGAATGGCATGATAACGCACACATACGATATTGCTCAGATACGGGCGGATTGACGGGGCAGTCGTCAAAAATAAGCTATCTAGCCAAGTTTTAATAAGGCGCTATAGAAACGCTTATGACGTATCTAAACGGTTAAAATAATCATTGATAATTACAATGTTTTTTGCATATCCGATATACAACAAGACATAATATACTTTTCATTAAAAATACATAGAAGAAGACGCAGTAAAAGCTAATAAATAAATTATCGTATATAAACATTTTACCACACAATTTCGTAATCCGTCCCATGTTTTCACGTGTTATGCTAAGATTTATGATTTTCGCAACCAGGACTGAACATTGAAAAGAAAACACGCAAGGAGAACCGCGGAAGAAATAACCCGTATATCTTAATTTTGTACGATTCACCTCCTATTTTATAGTTCTACGTTACGGTTGTTAGTTTGTACAGAAATATTATACAGAAATATTATTATACAGAAATTCGACTTCGTTTACTAAGACTCGTTTTTGGAATTACGTAAAAAAAAATATAACGTTTACTCATAAAAACAGCAATATATATCATTATATATACATTTCTTCTGTGCGTGTGTATGTCACTGAACTCCTCTTAAACGGCTGGACCGATTTTTATGAAATTTTGTTTGCGTGATTCAGTGGGTCCGAGAACGGTTTAGATTTACAATTGAACCAGGTAGGTGGCGCTGCGGTGGAATTTTAGTTTTATTTTTATTATCAAGGCAGGACAACGTCCGCCGAGATCCTAGCGATTGTATATAATTGCATATAGTATATATATATATA